>VZSZ01012211.1:415940-479947 GCA_013398815.1 Ibidorhyncha struthersii | reverse complement strand
TTTCTTCTCTAGTCTCTAAAACATCTTGACTACCATTGCTACCGAATACTTTGAGTAGTAGATTCCTGCCATTGAAGATACTTTGGAAAACTCATGCATCATGGCATAAAAAAATATGAAAATTTCTTACTAGATTCCTGACTGTGTCTTTCTATAAGTTTTATAGAAAGAAAAAATTATGATTCTATTAATATTGGAATTCAGAATGGGTTATTCAGATTAGGAACTGCACCCAGGGTGCAGAAATTTTAACAAAAATTTCTCATTGTTTTTATAAGGGGCTCCTTTCACGGTCCCATCCCAATTAAAAATTTATTCACAGCCACAGATCTTGCTGAACTGAAAGTCAAACCCAGCATTTTTTGGCATGTATGAATGATGTAATACTCAGGCTTAAGATGTTAGATGTAAAACAATATTGTGATAAAGTCAATTTTAACTATATGAAAAATAGAAGAATTTCAATACTATGAAGCAATATATAAAAATCACAAATGTTTACTAATGCACACATGCAACACAAATCAAACATCCCTTTTTTTCTTCGGACTTACATTGTTTTTTTCAGACATCATATTACCGTGCAATAAAAAAGCCCAAATCACTTATCAAAAATACTGCCAATGAAAAAATGGGATTGCCACTTTGCTGGTGGTCTTAGCAGATAAAGCAAAATTGCCACTATACATCATCCTTAAAAGAAAGACAATACCAAAGGGGAAGCTGCCAGAAGGTGCCATTTTCAGATGTCAAGATAAGGGATGGACGTGTGAATTAATGCAAGACTTGTTGCATGTTGTCTGTAACAGGCAACCTGGTGCCCTGCTAAAGCAGACAGCGATGCTTGCACTTGGATGCATTTCTAGGGTGTATAACTGAAGGAACCTAAAAGAAACTTAAGAAAACAAATACTATTCTTTGGAGTATTCCTGGATGCAACTGCTATGGGTTCTTGATGGTGCTGTAAGCAGTCCTTTAGGAGCTGTATGGAGAAACAATGCAGAGATTGGATCCTGGGAGAAAAAAATCCATCGGAGAAATCCATTAACCCTAAGAGCATAAATCGAGAAGCCACCTTTGGCCTTCCTGGGACAAGGACTTCTAGGAAAGAATCACTGGTGTCCACGTTGTGAAAAGACTGTGTAAGTACCATATTTCAGATACTGAGGATGGGAATGTTGATGCCATTACGGAGGACAACGAGCTTAGGGAGCACTGCAAGAAGCAATGACAATATTAACAGTAATGCTAAGAACTACAGTAATTATAGAGGTGGGTGTTTCATTGGTAAAACAAGTGCCAGCCAGGGCTGGGACAGGTTTCAGTACATAAGGGAGGACAGTTTTGGAGTGTTTTTTTTGTATTATGCAAAATTGTAATTAGCGTCAAGATTAGGAGGAGTGGTTGTCTACAAAGCTAGGTTTACTCTTGGGAGAAAGGAAGGGACCATTGGGGAAGCTGTGATGCAGACTTAGGTTTGCCTGGGCTAGCACGTAACATCTTTCTGAACCTTTCTGTATGCAGCTAGTGCTTGGGTTTGTTGCCTTAAATACATTAACCAAGACTATCTAAAACCTCAGCTGTGTTTAAGGGTAGATTTGCACCTATTATGGACTTCTGAAAATGGATGGGAATTAATCCATTTCATTTTGACAGGAAAAATATTCTTGGCTGAGTGTCTGAGAAATTAAAATTAATATTCTTCTGGCTACTAACTTTTTAAAGAAGTTACTCTCCAGCAACCTAAAGCCTCTTGAACGTGTCACTGAAGCTGAAGAGCATGTCTACAGTGCTTTGCTTTCCTATGTCTCTACCTCATTATGTTTTCAAGTTGTTGTGCTTTCTTTCACTGCCAGAATTGTATTTCTGGCACAAGTGCGAACATGCTGCCAGCTGGTCACCCTGTGCTGGAGCCTCCTCATGGCAGAGCTACCAGAACATAGAGTCTCGTTAAGTTCTCTGTGTACCTTGTCTTATTTAGAGAGATGAAGTGTTCAGAGCAGACGTCTCAGCAAACAAGATGCCTTGGTACCCTGTAGCTCAGAGCTGCTCGTGCACCTTCCGCTGTGTCCTCACACCACTGCAGAGCCAGCAGGGACAGGTGAGAGTCACTTTCTATAATTGCAAAATCAGTTCTGCGATGCTCCTGCCAATGCTAAGGCTGTCGTTCCTACAAAGCCCTTATGCGTTAAAAAAAAAATATAAAGAATTAACACGTGCTCCCTAACACAAGTGTAAATCCAGAAAAGTCTGATGCTGGGAGTTGGGGGTGAGGGCGTCTGTGTCTATACTGGGATGTCTGTTTCTATATTGGGACAACTGAAAGCAATATTTAAATGTTAGTCGTGTTCCTACACCTGTAACATGACCATGCTTGAGTTGGCCCTAGAGATGGTTTTTAAGAAAAGAGTGCTGTAGTGCTAAACATATTTAACTGTTAAATCTTTAACTGAATTTTCATCGGTCACGTACAAAGCCAGAGTAATACTTCAGTTACGTTTCTACTGACTTACACTCTTCACAAATGAGAGAAGGTGAGATGACTTGCTAACTGGTGCAGTAATTAATCTTCAAGAGGGTAGAAGATACAACATTAAATTGGAGCTCAGGTTACAGGGATGAAATCAAATGAACAAGTTCAGTGTCTCTAATATCTTACCACTTATTCCACAAGCTGTCTAAGTACATCAAGAGATTTAATTAATTCTGAGATTCCCCGATCAGTTGCAGAAAAAAGACAAAACACAGTGTATGGCAAAAGAGTCCTAATCAGACTGACCTGCTGCGTGGTACCAGAATTACCGGTGTACCCTACATGCACACTGCAGATGATATACCATCTCCGCGTCAGCCTCTGCTGAAATTCAGACCTACACCGCAAGTTCCTGTACTCAGAAGGCCATTTGGAAGAACCTGAGAAGACCTTAACTGATCAATTTGTCAAGGAGAAAATTTTCACTGTTAAACTTCAAATGCAAAAAGAGTTTCTTGCAAAATGCAAGACTCTCCCAGCAGGTACAAGCTCTTCTTACAGATTAGCTAAGACTTCGGTGCTGCCCACCCACTTCCCCAGTATAAACCCTGCCAAGAACAAGCCCTGTGGAGGAATGAGGGAAGTTTGAAAGTGCTCCCGGTGGGAAAGGAGGACCGTCTTCCCTGCATGGCATCCGACTAGACAGACGGGTTTGCTCCCTCTGGAGCCAACAGCTCAGCAGAGAGCGGTGCCACACAGGGTCCGTATCCGTCCTGCCCCACATGCAGCTGCCTGAGCACCACGGGAGCGGCAGGGTCAGGCCTGGCATGGGGCAGCACCTTCAGGTTCTGGTTTGATTACCTGCTCTTTTGACTCCTGCAAAAGAATGGAAGCATTTTTTTTGAAAGGTGCCACATTCAGAGAGAAATCACGGTGTGCTGGGGAGTTTAAGTGGGGCATGGTTTATTCGGTTCTCTCTTCTCCGCAGAGCAGCTGGGCTTTGTATCCCAGCTAATTTAGATAGGAAGCTTGTTTTTATTCCATTAACTTGCAGCATGAATGTCACCAGCCACAGCTGATAGCGCTGACCACTGCCAGAAAGCCATCAACACTTCTATGTTTGTAGATTCACAGTACTCCTTATTATGCCTACAAAACACATAGCAGTGGATCCGCACAATTTATTCTAGAGCAGAAGCTACTTAATGCTCCACTATGTTAAAAACGCAAAAGTGAAAAAAACTGATCTTGCCTCCATTGCTCAGACAGCTGCCGTCACTTGGGAAGGACCGAATTCAGAGCCTGTGACAGTGTTTTCTGATGAGCTATTGGCACATTAGAGACTTACCATGTTGACCTGGGGAGGAGCACACCTGTTCAGTCAACCCGTGTGCATGATAACGTATGATAATCGTGCATCAGTGCTTCTGGGGACTCTTGTCTTTGCACCCAGACTGCCGAGAGATCGTGCCATCTATAATGCCTACATGAGTAAGCAGGGTTCTGCGTGTTGAATAATGTTGGAACTTGTTTGTTACTCTTTTCACATGCTCAGTTTGGCAAGAAGTTGATGAGATCTTGATCTAAATTCACATTGATCTTTTGATTTCAGAAGAGCTGTAACAATCTGCAGTAGCTGAGAATTTGGCCAGTTTTCTACATCATGCTGGTTGTTTAAGGACCAGGCGGAATATTGTTTTTTCTTTATAGGTTGATAAGTTCAGTCCTCTGAAGAAGCTGTTGACTACCATTAGTAGTGGGTTCATTTGTTCTCTGCTGGACACTGCCAGCCAGCAGGGGTTTAGGCTGTTGTGCAGCTCCCAGCTCAATTATTTCTCAGGGCTCTTTGTTTAATATAATGGGGTCAAATTCAGACTGTAGGTGGCTGATGATTTCTGGTCCAATTTACAATAGCCTGTCTGCAAACCCACCTTGAATCCTGTTAATCTCTTTTGTGAAATAAAGTGAAAACTCTGCAAAGTGTTCAGTGTTTTGGGCCAATATTTAGTTTTTATTATGTGAGCTGATTAGCAATTTTTCCTGTTCAGAGTGGCTCTGACATATTTATGTAGCTCTGTTGATAGAGGAATTATTTTTATTTCCCATATTGTAATGTACTGCAATGGGAAGACTGTCTGCTGAAAGATTAAATGAAGAAATGAAAATGGGTTTATTACTACCAGTATCTACCGTTACCTGTTTTGTGAACCTCAAGTTTTCAACTAATGAATTATTTCCAATCACTGTTAAGAGTGTGATTTGGTCTTTATGAGATCACAGTGCTCTGGTTTGTCAATATATATGCATTGTAGCTGACCAGTTGGCTCTTTAGAGCAGGTATTAAGTTGCCACCATGGCGGACTCACAAACACTGAAAAGGAGTGTGAGCCTTAACTGCTCCAGCTCAGCCCAGATATTTAGGGCTGAAGGACCCAGCAACTTCTGGAACATCACAGTGGGGAGCTGGCATGGTGCCTACCCCGGGGATCACGCAGAAAGCTCCATCGATTCAAGGGCCTTTGCGGAATAAATTGCTCCATTTATTTTCGTGTTTTATGGGAGGGCTGAAACAAAAGGCCTCAATCTCATACTGTCTAAACAGAGTAGCGATGAGACTAATTATCTTCTTCTGGATTAGGGCTGTAATCCAGACTGTATGGCACAGAGATACAAAGAACCCTTGACATTTCACGATTTTTACAATGAGGCAAATAGATAAGACATTGGGAAAGCTTTAGCAATGGTGATCCAGAATGCAGGGTACATGCCTGTATCAGGCTATTTCTACTAGGACATAAAGTGATTCGGTTGGACCTGATGTAGTGTGTTAGAAATCTTAGTTTTGCTGAAACAACAACATCTAACTACAGAGGCAATTTACGGCAGATTTTGTGTGTAGACATAGTGGTAGACATAATCACCGGCTTGCAAAGAGGGAGCAGGAAGGCTTTACAGTTTTCTGGCATGTAGCACCTTTTCCTCTTAAACAAGTGTTTTTCTTTCTATAGCAGTCAAAGTAGAGACAACGCTATACCACAGCAGCATCTTTGCTTAATCTGAACTGTGTGTCGTATTACTCTTTATATTGCATTCACTTCAGTCCATGCATGTTTGGTTTTTTTGATGCGTATGCAGATCTGAGCACTTGCTATTTATTTTGGGGTGGGAGAAAGTGGCTGACATTTTGATTATATTGCAGTTATCTGGTTTTACTTGCTTACAAATACAGAGGCTTCATTTTAATGGTTGTGTCAGGAACTTTGCATCTTAGAGATGCTTTTCAAATATAAAAAAAATAGTTACCAGACTAAGTGGCTTAAAATGTAAACTAATGTAAGTACAGAATTCTAAATATATTTGATTTTGTGATAAAATAAAGCAAGCTCCATTTGCTGATTCCACAGTTGGTGGAAAAGGATAGAAAAAATTCCCCTTTATTTCCCTTTGTAGGTAAAGACATGAGTGCTGATTCTTTGCTTATGCGATAAACCTTCTTTGTGGCAGTAATGGATGCAGCTTGCAAACAGGAAAGGTGGTAAGTAGGAAAAAAAAACCCAAAGCTTACTATTCAGAAGGAAAACTAAAATAGATATTTCATCCTGAATGTTATCTCACTATTGAGTAAATAAGATGTCAAAACTACCTGTTAGTTAATGGGTCAGTTCTTTCTCAGGGAGATCAAATAAAAAGTTGAAACTGAATAAAGACTATGAGAATGTGAACAGATTCTTTAAGCTGCCAGAGGGCAGCAAGCCTGGAAAGACACTGGAGAAGTTTCTAGGCAACTCTATTATTTATGTTCACGTGTCTTCATTTCTTATCGTTACTGTTATCCTTATTCCTTATTTCTACAGTTCTACTTTGAGCATTCGTATTTAAGTTCTAAAAACTTTCAGAATTTTGAGGAAACAATAAATATTTCCTTCCTTTTTCTTCTTGTTTTTTTTTTCAGATGAGCATGCTTTTGTCGTCCTTTCAGTCTCCTCCAGTTCCAGTTGCTAATGCACAAGAATTAGAATACTGTCTGAAGAAAAATTGAGAAGCCTGAAGATAAAAAGCCTGAAAAGTTGAGTGTGGGACTGTGAATGAAATGTATTGAACTAGCAGTTTGGCTAAGGTTTTGGTGAAGTGTCTCATGTAAATGTTAGTTAACAGAGCATTGGCAAAAGAATAAGATGAGAGAGAAACTGGGTAAACAGTAGATATTTAGCTGAGCGGAATAGGAACAGTATTGGAAAGAGGGTACTGGTTCAAAGGCTGATCAAATCTAAAGAGTTGAAAAAATGTTTTCATTATTACCTTGACCACAAAACAGATGTGTTAATGAACTCTGCAGCTGATGCAAATTTGAAAGGCACTGATGGTTTGGAACAGGTCTGGAATATTATATAGGCAGAACTTAGGGGAAAAAAAGTTTGACATTTTTCAAAACTGAATGCAACATTAAAAAGAACTCTGGCTGCAATCTGGAATTTCATCAGAAACATCAGATGAAGTGAAAGTCATCCTTTAATCAGCCAGCACGTACAACTCCAAGCCACCAGTGCAATAGATCTGGTAAAGATGTAAACATCTGGGGCTCCCTCTAGGTTTCTGCCCATTATTGTATGCCAGAACATAGGTGTGCTCCTATGCGTACAAGACTTGTCTCGCCTAGTAATAGGAAGGCTGAGGAGGTTATATGATACTGGCTTTGCATATAGCAAAGAAATAAAAACAGAGAGAAAGAAGATTCCATATAAAAACTGATGCCAAATATAAAAGGACCAATTTCAGGCCAATATAAAATTTAAATGGAATATTAGAAGAAGGTCCATCCAACTCACCAGAAACCTGAGTTTTAAATAACATTCTGCCAAAGGGAAGCAGAGTGCAGGGAACAGGAGTGATTTTAAAGTTGATAACTTATAATGACATGATTGATTGTGGTGTCAGAGACCTGGCTTCAAAGCCCTCTCCAGCAATGCTTTCTTCATTTAACAGTCTGGCTAAACTGCAGTAGCACCTTTTCTTTGGGTGCATCTTCAGCTCCTATCAGAAATCAAAACCGACCACTAAATTCAGTATCCAGAAAAGACTGTCAGAACTCTTCCATCTGCACACTGTGGTATTAATTTTCTGCAGACTTGCAGTCTCACAAATGCAGTTCTTGAGATATCAACTTTACCTTTTGGATTTCTATTTGCATATCTTTGCAGAGAAAAGCAGGCTTTCCTGACTTCTAGACCTCAGTGTACTTTTCACGAATGCTTAGGCAAACTATCTGCGAGCATGAAATGGTTGGGGAAGAGAGTACACCAGCACTGGGGAAGGAGAATGCATTGCCATTAGGAAGGATGAAGTGTCACCGTTTTGCTGTTTTTATTGTTAGATACCCATGAGCTGCCAGACCTGTACTGCCCAGAGCTGTTCCTGGCAGGCACCAAGGAATGGCACACTGTGGTTTTCAGAATCTAGCATAGAAGACATTTCCCTGAGATTTCACGTTTTCCATTGTTTTCTTTCTAGCTTATTCGAAACAGCAGCAATACCAAACAGCCAGAGAACTTCTCGATTCTCCAGGGTGACCGTGGAGATAGTAGGCTGCACGAGGTGCCTTCAGCTTAGTAAAACCCTCCTGCCACTTAACTGCTGCGTATCCCCTTAGAGGATCAAGCTTAGAAAGATGATATATCATCTCTTTTTTTTTAATTGTCAGTCACAAAAAAAAAAAAAAAGCTGCTGTCCATCTGAAGCACTTTGTATGCATGAGTCACCCTTCAGGCACCTGGTGGAGATAAACTTCTCAACTGTCAGAAAAACTGGTGGACCTTTTGGTACAAAAGATCATCCTCTTAAGGATACTTAATGGCTGGGTAGCAGTCTCCTGTGTGAATGTATCCAAGTAATTATAGCTTAAAGTTATACTAATCACTCCTAATAGAGATGGACTGTTCCTCCTGCTGTGTCCCTCACTGCTCCCAGATGAGAACTATCTCAACAATTTGGGATTAGCAAAAACACTTGTTATACTATTAGCTTCATAACTTTATTAACATCTTTGATTATAGAACAGATGGATGAATCTTAATCATTCTATAATGGGAGATTAAATAGCTTAAATTATATCAATCATATTTAAGTCTTTACTTAATAAAACAACAATTTAAGTTGGGTCATCAGTAGGGTTTGAACCCAGGGCCTTCAGATTAGCAGCCAAGACTTCCTCCATTAAAAGAGTAAACCCATTAGCTGCTTGCAGTTGTACACTTGTATCTACGTATACTGGCCATTAAAATATATGACACACGCTGTGCCAGTGGATTACACATTGAATTTTGAGATTAAGAATTCCTAGGTTCCTTTTGTGCCTCTCAGAAGGAGTTTTGTCCCCTGAATAGAGTAAGCAATGAGAAATGGGTCAGCTGGTGACAGCGTTCAGTTATATTTTTACGTAAAGCTTGTATAACTGTTCAGGTATCAAATGACTTTATAAAAATGTCTGGTTTGGTTGTCTTTGGTTCAGAGGCATACAGGAGCCAAACATGCATATCTGGTGTACACGCTTCAAGAGACAAAAAAGAGAGTTATTGAATCCTCATTCTGTCATTATAAGCAGAATACAACTATGAGAATACAGTAAAAACTGTAGGGATTGATTGTAGTGTACTTTTTGTCATCTACTTCAGGTAAACTGCCTCACAGTAAAAAAAGTTTTCAGAGGATTTTTTTTCCTCTACATCATTTTTGCTGTGCTACCTGAACCTTAGGTAACCTCTTCATGACCTCCCCTGGGGTCAACACTGGTTTGCACCAACCCAGAATCCTAACTACAGCTTATTAAAGCCCATTATCTGCCACCGTATCAGTCGCCTTATCAGAGACAACACACCAAACTTTACTGGAGGTGGCAAATGACACCACTGAGGAGATAAGATGTATTACTCTCTGAATATTTAATGAATGATCCAGTGGAGAGAGGCTCAACAAATCTCATGTGAAAAAGAGGTTTTCAGTCTTAACTGTAGATTTGAATGCAGTATGGTTACAATGCCAGCCTTCTGCAAGCTTTGATTTCATGGTAGTGTGCAGAGAACTGATCTGCTCTTTTTTTTAGGTAACGTTGGACTAACAGAAAATGCATGCCTGTTGCTTGACACTGCTAACTCAGAGCTGCAACTCCAAGACTGAAGGTGAAGCACAGTACCAGCAACTGATAAGGGGTTTGAGAATACCACCTCCAAAAGCAAAGACCCCAAGAACACACTGAGGAATGTGTTTGGCTCCAGCTTAGTGGGAACAGAAACTACTAATTCCTCATCAAAAACACTTGCTGTGGCATCATTTGGCTTCCTTGGGGGGGTCTAAAAGCAGGTCAAGCTCCAGTTAACTGAAAAACTCACAATAAAAGGTACAATTGCAAAGCAGCTCCATAGCTGTATATTAAGTGTTATAATCTGCAAACTTTGCAAGTTTTCCCATCAGTCTTCCTCAAAACTTTACATACGTACTTAAGATTAAAATTTTATTTGGAGATGTCATTTCACTTTACTGCGAATCAGTACATCAGCTCTTCTATAAGTGCACTCAGTTGCTCCCTGAAGAGAGAGAAACTTAGCAGCGGTATATATATTTCCTGCTCATTACACTGTAAAAACCCTTGGAGAACTGATACATTGATTAGCACAAGTCAGAAGTGCATCTTTGTCTTGATCAATACATTTGTGTGTTGCGGACTGGCTAATGGCAAGTGTCAGAGTGCTCACCTGTTTGAAATAATTGCAGGATACAAGCATTAACCTACTGAAAGAGCGCATTTATTGGGCACAAAGAAAAATTTATGATCTTCAACTATACAGCCTGTGCAATAACACTGACTGCCAAGTAGAGAAGAGATAGTTCAGCTATATTAAAATAGCAGGTAAATCTGGAGTCTGGGGTTTGCTCCAGGTATTTAAAGACCTGAGCAGAGCATAATGAAGGAACAGATGTACCACTTCAAGCCAGTATGGTACATGAGTAGCCTCAGAGGAGCATTGGAACACAAAATGAAAAAAGGTACATCTCTGATCAAGAATACATATCTAAAGGTTCAGAAAATACACACGCCTGTTTACAGAGGAACTCTGTATGGAGTCTTCGAAGTTTGATATAGATGTGCCATAAGTGTAATTCATGTCACCCTCTGAAGATAAGGTACTTTTTTATGCTTTTGTACATTATTTCTTAAAATAGTTTTTCCAGGTGAACAGAAACACTTAGCGGTTTGCTTTTAAGTACTCTGATACTTCTGACTGGCCGTGGTTTTCATTTTAGGCTCACAAAATGCAGGAGGAGCTCCCTTTTTTTGTTAATCCTATAAATCAGTAGATATAAAGTTCTCACTTGAGGTTAAGTTAGGTTGTTTTGTTGGCATGCAGGAATTAAATATTTCCCAGGAAAGCACCCAACCACCACAGTAACGTTATTCTAAGATAAGCTGCTTTCCGTATTTTCTGCTGCTGCTATTCTACTCCAAATGGCATATTTCCATGCTCAGCAGGAGATAACTATTGCCTGGTGGTTCCACATCTCACTTGGTAGAGGTTATGTCTAACTTCTGGTACTCCAAGGCACAAGTAAGCATGACTTTCCAAGCACAACAGAGGAGACTCAGAGCAGCCGAGCTGCAGAGAGCTGTGGACAAAACTTGCCCACTTGCCTTTCTTGGAGGAGGCGAGAGATGGCTGAATGTGTCCTGATGTATGGAAATGGAAAGGGAGTAACTTAGAATCACAGAATCATAGAATAGTTTGGGTTGGAAGGGACCTTTAAAAGTCATCTAGTCCAACCCCTCTCCAATAAGGAGGGACATCTTCAACTAGGTCAGGTTGTTCAGAGTCCTGTCCAACCTGACCTTGAACGTTTCCAGGGATGGGTCATCTACCACCTCTCTGGGCAACCTGGGCCAGTGTTTCACCACCCTCAGCGTAAAAAAATTCTTCCTTATATCTAGTCTAAATTTACCCTCTTTTAGTTTAAAACCATTACCCCTTGTCCTATTGCAACAGACCCTACTAAAAAGTCTGTCGCCGTCTTTCTTATAAACCCACTTTAAGTACTGAAAGGCTGCAGTAAGGTCTCCCCGGAGCCTTCTCTTCTCCAGGCTGAACAACCCCAACTCTCCCAGCCTGGCCTCATAGGAGAGGTGTTCCATCCCTCTGATCATTTTTGTGGTGCTCCTCTGGACCCGCAACAGGTTCATGTCTTTCCTGTGCTGAGGGCTTCAGAGCTGGACACAGTACTCCAGGTGGGGTCTCACCAAAGTGGAGTAGCAGGGCAGAATCACCTCCCTTGACCTGCTAGCCACGTTTCTTTTGGTGCAAACCAGGATACAGTTGGTTTTCTGCGCTGCAAGTGCACATTGTTGGCTCATGTCCAGCTTTTCATCCACCAGCACCCCCAAGTCCTTCTCAGCAGGGCTGCTCTCAGTCCCATCATCCCCCAGCCTGTATTGATACTGGGGGTTGCCTCAACCCAGGTGCAGGACCCTGCACTTGGCCTTGTCAAACCTTATGATTTTCACATGGGAGCACTTCTCAAGCTTGTCCAGGTCCCTCTGGGTGGCATCCCATCCCTCTGGTGTGTCAACTGCACCACTCAACTTCCAATAAGAGACAGCTTATGTTGGACTGAGCTACCCTCCGTAGTTCATATGGTTTCAGGGCTGAGTTCTGAAACTACAGCTGCCAAAGCTGAATCACTACGGCCAGGGAAACACAAACTGCAGGAAACAGTCACTTAGAGAAGTGCACCATCAGGTGCTGGCACCCTGAGGAGATGTCCTGACTTCCCTCAAAAGAGCCTGACCCAGAAATCAAGAGCTCTTTGATCTGAAACCAAAATTAGTGTTACTGCAAGAGGATCTCTTTCTTTGTCGGACCAGCTTAACTATTATCTTTTTCCAATGTGTTTAAGACAAAGTGTTTCTACAGACCTGTCTCACCATAACGTTGTGTCTTTCTCCTAGCCCAGTCAGCCAGATCACCTTATCAGCATAGAGCAGGAGGACTAGGACTTGCCATATCGATCACTGGTTTTAGTATGATTAGGACTCAGGGCCTGTACTAAGTTTGCTACATGCCCTTGTACAGGTGACAAACATGGGTATTCGAGATTGTTCTCTGAAACCTGATGCACTGAGGTTTTGTAGTAGTTGCATGGAGATGGAGGTAAAACCTGGGAACCTTCTTAATTATAGGTTAAGAGCTGCCACCTGTATTCAGACCCAGCACCTTGATTTATTCCTTGAAATAAGGCCAAGTGGGTAACAGTAGCCTAAAAAGCTCATATAACGGAAATTAGTGGGTGACTGTTCCTCCTATTGAAGCAAGAAAACAGTGATTAGGAAGCGTAACACTGAGTTTTTCCTCCTCAGTTTCTGCAGTCCTGAGTTTGCAGAAGAGAGAATGTGCACTTCTCAGGTGTCTGGGAAGTTCTTTTAAGTGTTTCTAACACGTCTGTTAGAGCCTGAAAATACTTTAATTGCTAAGGACTAAGACAGGCAAGAGTCAGGGGTTTTGGGTTTTTCACTTCTACTAGTAACCTGATACTCTTTTCTGTTCTTTTTAGGTTCTTATAGTCATACTGAGGTTAGCTGTATAAATAACAGCAATTTGCTCACCCTAATGTGCTTTTCAAAAGAATATCAGAGGATGAGGTACTATTGCTGTAACATAGAAAACAAATGTAATGCCATTGTTAACGGCATGTAAGGCTCCTACAGTCCACAAAGGTACAGAAAAGTAAGATGGATTTTAAACAACGATTAAAGGGGAACACTGAATTGATAAAGCAGCAAAGTGACTCCCTTACCCCATAGTTTTGCTGTTTACATGAGAAATCTCTTAAATACTAGTGTTAATCTAGCTCTGTCTTCACTAGCTGTAGGCTGATACAGTCATTATTAAGCAAAAACCATCTCTTTTGTCATGCTGTGGCAAGTGTCCGTGCTAATTGAAAATCACCCTTTGGGACTTGCTCTCAGTAGAACAACTGGCTCTCTTGGTAAAACGGAGAGCTCCAGGTTTTGAGGCAGCCTTTAATTAAATGTAGAAAAGTTTCAGGAAGGTAGTAATAAGCAGCCCGAAGCAATTATGTTCTGGACTTCACCGATGAGCTGGATTAACCCTCTACTAAGTGCTGAAAAGACCTCTTGTGAATCCAAGAGGAGCAGCGTAAGGTAAGACCCTGGTGACACAGGTTGTGGGAGAGCATTTCAGATCCAAAGATTTGTCTGTGGATTTGGTCTGGTGAAATATTCAGCTTTTGTCTTCAGGCTTTCCATAGTAGCATATCTAATGCAGAAACAGTAATACTGACTTAGTATGCGGTTGTTCATATGAAATTCAATACTTCTATTTGGACGTTCTGCTTTACAGTACTGAGTATCACTTCAGATGGGGGAACTATGCTGTCCAGGTGGATGCAGAATCTGTCATGCATCTTCTGTGTCTCAACAGTTGTCACCAACTTATAAACCCCCCTCTGGTTATGGGAGTAGAAAGCTCTGAGTCGAGAAGGTGGGATTTTTAGTTGTGGTGTTTAGTAATAACAGGCGCGCTTTTCCATCAGCTGAGAGGAGATGGCTGTTCAGTTTGCCACATGCACATCCTTTCTTTAACTGCAATTCTCCAGTTGCTTCTACTGTTTAGTCTGTGCGAATGGGAATCAGGTAGTGCCTGGTGAAGACACCAGCAGACCGCTCTTGGGAGGCAGCTAAGTATCCAGAGAGATCTGGCTTAGAATCCAGGCTTGGACAAAGCACAATGTCAAACAGCGAGATGCTCATTTCATTGGTGTCTGTGGGTGATACCTGCCCAGGGAGAAGGCAGCCCAGGGGCACAGGTTCTGCAGCCTGAAGGAGGAAAAGGTACCCGCTTCCCTCTTCTCAAATGTGCGGGAAGACCTTTCCTGCTTGATGAGCACTGGCTGTAGCAAAAGCCTATTGTAGGTGATGAAATTCCTATGCAGGTATCTATATCTTTCATGTTTACAGTGTTTGCCTGCAGTACTTAGCTGCTCATATATACCTGAAGTTAGTGTATAAAATTGGAAGTTGATGATGTACTGTAAATGTGACCCTTTTTGAGCCTGTACCATGTAATAGAATCATCTGTTACATTACATTTGATTGCATTTTCTTACATATCTTTTACACAAAACCCAAATTACACTGGATGGGTGGTTCCCAAGGGCCAAGACAAGTTTTCAGGGTGCTTTTATTCTAGCTTTTATTCTGTTCACTGGGTGGGTCCATGCCAGTCTCCTTGATGCTCATCTCCTGAACTGAGTAAGGAATCATTGCCATAGGGATTTTATAGCATTGGAACTTAATACTGATAATTTATTCATATTCAGATCTGACCCTTTTGGGACATGTCCTATGTAACAGAATCCTTCATTACATTATCTTAGGTAATTTTTACACAGAAGTCCAGTCCCACTGGATGGAAGCTTCCCAAGAACTGGGAGAAGTGCTTAATGAAGGAATCGTTGCCATAGGGGCTTTACAGAGTCACAGCTTGCTGTTGTTAATGTATTCAGCTTGGAAATTGCCTTTTTGCCGTACAGGCAGATAGGCAAGCTGAAAAAGGGAGGTTAAATCTCAATTAACTTTGGACACTTCTGAAACATTCTTCTTTGGAAATGCAGAGCTTTTTTCTCTAAGCAAACCTTTGGGAAAACTGAGGCTCTCTGTTTAAAGCACTGTTTGAACCTCAGTTATTCAACCTGCAAGATACCTCTGCAGGACAGATTCATAAGCTTTATTTTCATCAGTTTATACGGGAGAGTACAAAGAAAGCACTAAGTGACTCACTGAGAAGAACACATTAAACGCATAGCAAAAAAAAACCTCAAATTTAAACTTGGGGCTTCCTGTCCCTGGCAGGTCCTGTCCTTCTTTTTACAGATCTTTTGATTCCAACTGCATGTGTGTGTAACACATCTGGAATCTGCGTGGTTCCCAAACTAGAAAAAATGAGAAATCATGATCAGCAATTTGTGTTTTCTTGTGGAATTTTTTTCTTCAATGAGTTACTCACCATTTGCACTGTTGCTGAAATAACCATCAAACTGAAATGGAATATGTCATATGCAACTGTCTTAATTGTGAGATCATTCTCTTCGACATATGTTTAGAAAAACTGAATTTAGACTGTAGTAAATGAGCTATTCTCTGAATGTTATCTCCAGTACTGTTGTGCAAAGATATCTTAGCACAGGGCACACTTGTATTAATACATACATACAAGTAATTTTAAATTTGTTTTCTTAATTTTAAGATGAACTCAGACAATGTTTCAGAGCTTTTCTTTCTAATGATGATATTCTCCAAAACACTCTGGGTGAGAGTGGGAGGAAAATAAAAATACAGGAACTGCCAAATGAACATTTGACTGTCAACTTCAGTAACCTGTCTCTGACAGTGGCCAATAATAGATGCTCAAGTGAGAACTGAAAGAAAAAGGACAGAAGTAATCCTATCTAACAAATTAAGCAGCACAGAGACTGTTTGTGCCAGGTGTTTCTCCGATTAAAACATCAAATACTGTAAGATGCAAAAGAAAAAAATTGGTGCAGTCAATAAAACTTTCTCTAATGTGTACAGAAATAGATGCGTCATGTACAAACAGTTTCTCTCTCCTGATTTCCACAGGGTTTTTTTTAAGCTTCTGAGCCTACAGCTGACAGACACCCAGACTGAATGTGAGGCATGTGGTCTCAATCAGGTGCCTAGATCTGAGGGGGGACTGCAACAGTTAAAAGCCCAGGGAGCCAAGCTATCATGAAGTCAGGAGGCTTCTCTCACCTTCCCACTCAACATCACCTACAGGACACAAGGGGCTTATGCTGTCTGGGTCCAGGTATGTCTGGAAATGCTTGAAGCTTAAAACCAAGAGGGCCATTGGAGGTCTGTGCCCTCTCTCTCAGCAGGTGGCCTGCTCTGCTAAGGCTAGGAGGAGTTTTTAACATGGATGAACATATTCTTCCTCAAAGCTGTAAAGTAAAGCAGATGGGAGGATTCTGTTTTGTAGGTGATGGAGTTAACTTGTTAATAAGGTCTTAATAGTTAAATCCTGTTTGGAAACATTCATCCCCATCTCATCTGCTGACTTTCTTTCCTCCTTCCATTCTTTGGTGACTGGAGCACTGTTTCCATTATTTGTAGCCATGGCTAACAAGCAATCATATCTGACAAGCACTGGATAGAGTATCCCCTTCTTTTCTAGCACAGAGAAAGGTCGTTTTGAATGAGAGAACCAGTCACTCAACAGAATACCAGCTTCTCAACAGGCTGGTTGGACACTGGTGACCATGAGCACCCAGAGGAGCCACAAGACGCTGGTGACTCCAGAGTCTGCAAATGCATATACACTTTAGTCTGGTCACACAGCCTTGCTGGAAGAGCTTTTTTCTGTGCTCAGGACAACTGTCTGCCAAGAGGATGATGCCATTCCTTAGGAAAACTTATTTTTCAAGCTAAGACCCCTTTTAGGTCTGCCCCCTATTTTACTTTATTATTTCTTTTTTCCACACAAGACCATTTTCAGTCTAACCATAGCAAGTCCCAAGTAAGCTGTCTGGCAAATAGATGCTAGTAAATGTTCTCCTGGGTAACCCTGGTCAGAGATACAAATTGGTAGTGCTGTTCACATGGGCAGGATTGCAGGTTGGTGCTAGCTGTTGCTGGGAATTTTCCTCTGCATATTCCAGCGTTACCTTTCATGGCTCTCGGTTGCAATACTATTTCCATTTCTCCCCAGCATGAGAGAAACAACTAGAATCCTGGCTTGCAATCTGTCTCACTAATGCTTAAGCTGGTGTTCACAGCCCTAAGGGCTTGTAGGCAATTTAATTACATTCATTTCATAATTTCAAGTGATCGTATTTTGTAAACATTTTTAATGTATCATCATTAATATGCTAAGGAAAGAAATCTATTTCTGCCAGGAAAGAGGAAATAAATCTTCACTATCTCTTTGGTCCACTAGTTTACATTTAGAATAGAACACCTTTTCGGTAAAGCTGTTGGAGACATATGCTCCCATTATTATCTCACAGTGATTTATCACTAACTCTAAAATAAACATTATATCCAAGTTACCTGCTTGCTACTGCCCATACTATGCCATTTCAGAATATCTTAAAGAACCCGCATATGAACATTGATGTAGGTTTGGTGGGTTTTTTTGCCTGCACTCAGTTTTTGTATTGTCGCCACATTTATTTTTTCAAATTGTATGAGAAAGCAAACTCCCACACAGAAACCGATATTGAAAAGTCCTTGTTAGAAGGATGCTGAGTGGAAACATGTTCATGTTCTAGGGGAAGGGGAAAGCTCACTAAAATATAAGGTATGCTATACCCTTAGGGCTGAGAGGATCTCTTCACCTACGTATTGGGGCTGGGTGGGTCAGTGCAGCCCTCAGTAGCTTCACACAGGCATAGACCACGGTCTAAGCTGTAACTCTGCTGTCAGCTACCCAGCATTTCTCCTTTGTGAAAGGGGGCATCTGTTCCGTGCTTTCCAGCCACTTTTGCAAGTAACAAATAGCACTATTTCCAGTAGAGTTGAGGAGAAGGTGTTTTCTTCTATCACAGAATCACAGAATAGTCAGGGTTGGAAGGGACCTCAATCAAGGTGACCCAAGGCATAAGACAAGTGGAACCTGTGGTCCTCTGCCTTAGTGGTGCCTGCCTTTTGGTTAACTAATCAGAGGCTGCACCTGCTTCAGAGGAACAATGCCATTAAATTATGGATATTTACATATATTTGAGATAAGAGTCCAGCGTTCCTCTCAGTATAAGGGATCCTATTATGCCATAGCTGAATAACCCAAGGGTAATTAACAGTTCTAAAACAACTTACCTTGAGTTCAGGTTAAGGAAGAGAGTGCGATGAAGAATAGGGTGAGGTTAGGGGAAGTTATAAAATTGCGTGGCTACATTTTAAAAGGAAAAGCTCACTAGAAGCTACTTGAGTACTTCCTGAAGGCTAGTGTTACTTATTTTGGGTTTAGATGTTTGATCTGTATTACAAATCTTCCGGTTCTCCCACCCTGTACAGAGTTAGAGCTCAATTAAGGAGTTTGGTCACAAGATGCATCATTGCCCCAACATGAAAGATGAGGGGAAGGAGGGAGAAAGGTCACTACTCAGCCTTTCATTACTGTACCGTCTTCTCCTTCATTTCTGGTGATCATCGCTGCAGTAAAATTTGTTAATAGCTATGTGAGGGAAGCTAGCCAAACTGAAGTATCTCTGCGCTTTCACTCAAAGCTTCACCCAGTGTCAGTAATTTTCCCTTGGGCAGTGGATTAATCCTGAACATTTAAGATACTTGTGTCCCTTTTGGAAAGGCTGTTTTGGACTCATAAATGTTTGTCACTGCATGAAACTACTAAATCCTGCTCCGTTCTGTGCTTCCTATTTGTTCTGAGGTTGTGCAGTTGCAAAACTGGACAGAAATTCTGGGCCAGTTATTTTAAAAAATAATAAATAAAATAATGGCCATAAGGTTTAAAACTCTAATGAGTGCAGTGAAGACTACTGCTCTAGGATAATTTGAATAGCACTTCTTGTTTTAAAGCATTGAGAAGAATTGCTTTTTTTACCATGTTTATAAACTGATGCATGCAAATTCAAAACCTGAAGGATTGCCTGCAGATATTTGCCAAAGACAGTATAACTAATGCTATGCGGTCATAGAGTAATATTGTGTTTTACTCCGTGGAAGTAAGCCCTGTGTTGCCTATTTATTTACTTCTAATGTTTTATATTTTTCAACATAATCTCTTTAGTTATTTTATCTGGTAGATTTTTAGTATAAAATATAGACATGCATCACAGAATACCACAGTAGGTTTTCCTGGCAAAAATGCGTGTAGCCTGCTAGAAGACAGGAGCTGAGGTTAAAAATAGTTAGCATGTGGCAATGCAAGATGGGGGTTTGGGACTTTAAGAGCCATTCTAATTATTCACTAGACCAGTATGCTTCTGTCATCTTCACCAATTCAGAATACCACTTGGAAAAAACAAGTGACCCTCACTATCATACATAATGTGGCAGCTTAATTGGCAAGAAGAGGGTGAAAAGTAGGCTAGGAAAACCCTTTGAGACTGATGGAGCATATTTCAGTGGCTTCATCAAGGTAATGTTCCCCAGGTGATTGGAGGCAGCAAATATTTCATCAGGAATAATAGAAAGGTACTTCAACTGCAGAACCCTAAACAAATGATTACAAACACATTTTTTTTTTAAAGGGCCTTTCATATCCTACATATCTAGAGGAAAAGTAGAAGAAAATTATTAATTTTAATACCCATAAATTATGGTGTTAGTGCACCTAAACTTAACTGCAAATGCAAGTTATTTTTAACTCAAATAGGTTTTCAGTCATAATACATTTGATTTCATCAAAGGATGGAAGCAGTCTATGTATTTTTGTGCAGGTTAGCACATAGTGCGCGCGCGCACCCTCTTGCACACATGCCCAGAACAGAAATGATACTGAAGTATCCTTAATTTCATGGTCACAGAGCCTGTCTAGACCCATCAGGCTCACAAAGCTCACATTTATTCAATATTTAATTTACAGTCAAATTTTATAAAGACGTTTTTAAGTGGAAACAATGTAGCTACTATGAGAAGAATTTCAGATTTAAAAAAATCACAAATTAAATGAAAACTTTTTTTTTGTGTTATGACTTTCTAGATAGCATAGTAAAACCACAAAGAAAGCAACTTCTAGAGTTTTCAGGACGAGTATCCTGATTCTGTTAAACCCAGATGTAAATCAATAGTCAAAACTTTAAATATCTATTTTAAACAAAATTCATTATTAGAAATGTGTCTCCACATCAATATAACGTTTATTAGTTATATTTCCTAATTAATCTTTTCTGTCAAAAAGACATCATCATATGATTTTGCTTTTTTAACATTACTAACGTGTACCATGGCAACTAACATAAGCTACTGTTTTGACCTAACAAAATGTATGGAAACTGAAAAACACTTTCTCCTGTCATTACTTGTGCACATGATGTAGGTTGTTATCATCAAGGGTCCTGTGTTCATATGAGCAGACTAGATGCTCTAGAAAGTCTAGATTAACTTGGGTGCAGCTTCAAAATGACTTAAGCATATTTGAAATGGAAACGTGCTAGCTAGTTGTTAGTTGCCAGTTAAAATAATTCCTGAGCAGCAGTGACTAAAAATATTTGAGGGTAATGGTGTTAGTCCCAGTCTTTCCCACTATGTGTTTGCATCCCACAATCGGACATCCTCATGTATGCTCTAAGCAGAGGGTGTTGAGTAGCTGAATGGGTCTGGCCAGAGCATTTTTTGTTTTAAGACGGGTCTACAGAAGACCTGAGCATGGATATTGTCCATGCTACTGTAAAAAAGAGGAATTTGATTTCATATCCAGGAAAAAAATGAAACGGGAGTTTTGCCTGATACTGAACTACAGATATTTATGATCACCATGCTCAGTACTGAGGTACAATCAAGGATATAATATATATACCTTACTGGCTGTCATACTTTCCCTAATGCCTACAGCTTTGACCTGAAAGAAAACAGTGCCATTATAATGGGCCACACACCATCAGAGATGTCTCTTCCCAGAGTTAATTCTTATAAGAATTTTCAAGGCTGATACAATTTTCATTCCTGAATCCAATAAATAAATAAAAAGTACAAGGGGATGTTTCAATTACGCAAGTCTGTCAGCTTATACAAAGAACGCAATGTTTCTTAAACTGACTGCTGTGCTATATGTTAATTAGTCATCACCAGAGAATGAAGGGCTCCATTAGCAGGCAGGTGCATGTGAGATGATGTTAAAGGAATATATATGCACAGATTCTCAAATCTAACCGTCTTATTTGCAATCTGTTACTGAGCTGGAATTTAGTTAAACATCTTGAAGATGTACAAAATAGCTTGCAGAGGAGACACTGGCTCTTAAGTAATTGGCAGCAGTGCTAGCTCATTAGAATAGCCTCTCATCTGACATGCCAAATGTGCCCTGTGTTGAGCTGTTCAATAATCAACAACCAATCGTTCCTCTTTTCACATCACTCAGCATGACAAATCAGTGATATTAACCACACCGGTTAAGGCCAATGCCAGTCATTGTTTACATCTCAGGTTAGCCAATTCTCTTTCAATCAATACAATGTCTCTAAAAATACAATACAAATAGACCGGTGGTGTAGTCTTCATAAAAATCACATGACTTCCCCACATTTTAAAAAGAAAGCAATAAATTATAGATGTGCAATACAAATAGTGGTATGAAACTGGCTATATGTAACTTGAAGAACATAAGAGACCCTGTTGCTGAAAGGAACCGGTCGCTGCATTTGCCAATACCAGACTTGTAGGAGATACCCAAACCTAGAGTTTCAGAGGAACACGTGATAAAAAAACCCACGTGGAAGAAGTCCCTTAGCTTTTCTTATGCTAAGTCAGCTTTTCAGTATTCACGCTGATAATGCCCAAGCCCTTCTTCTAAGCGACGGGAGCTAAATGATGAGAAGCCCGCGGCATCCTTTTCTGCATGTGCTACTTCCCGTTGGTCAGCACTGTATTTCAGCTCCTGTTGCGCATCTCTTGTTCAGTTTAGTTAGGTTCCTCTCAACCTCACAGCCTTCCCTAGTCTTTACCAAGTTGAATAATTTAGTCATCTGTGCATTTTATCACCTCAGTGCTCACCGGTGGTCAAAAATCACTGATAAATAAGTAAAGCAATACAATGTGTTCTTCAGATAGTAATATTTGCTGCCTTCCTGTGCCATCATTAGCCATGAGAGCAAGCATCTGTTCACTCTGATCCATGACATACTGCTGGTCATCACTCAGTTCTGATGTAGAACAGCACTGTGCTTTTCACTCTCTTCCTAACTTCAGCAAAAGTATCTCATAGAAATGTAGCAATGAATCAGAGAGTCCAATATTTACTTGAGGACAATTAAATCCCATATTCTCCTTATCTCATCACTAGTTTTGTAAGCAATAGTGATGGAAATCCACAACATACTGTGACTATCGCAAATTTAAAATGCTGATAATATGCCTGTATATGCTAAGCACACCAAATCCTGCTGATTCTGTCAGTCTGGAAAGAGCTGCAGGCTAAGTGGAGCAGGGTGATGTGCTCTGAAGCTAGCTGAAAGGACATGAGTCATAATTTTGAAGAGGGAGGCTGGAGAAAAGCATAAGTAGCCAGTAATAATAGAAATTTCTTGAGCTCTCTGTTCCTCAACGATGTGTGAGATCTGACAAAGAGGTGTTTCTCTTGTTCTGCACATGATGTTTGTGATCTGCCAAGCTGCGGATCTTGTCCCTGCAGCCAAGGACACAGCAACCTTTCAGCTTGCCTGCTTCAATCCCTGGCTATCCACTTTTAGCAAAAGTTCTGCAGCTGGCACCTGCCATCATTTTTTCTCCAGCAATAGAACAACACATGAGCAACGGAGGGCTCCTCGAGCAGTGTCTACACACGAGGTCTGGCTGCAAGCTGAGCAGTAACACAGCACTGGTTACCTAGGGAGAGCTTCTCACTGCGGCACCTTGTCTCTCTGTTTTCTCCCTCCCCTCCCTTATTTCCCCCTTATTATGTATAAACATAGTAACTTGCTTTTAAATGTTTTGATAATGTTGCATTTTGTCTGAATTTTCCTGTTTCGTTTCTGGCACCCAAAGGTTTTGTTACACTGCTTTTGGTGACTTTCTTTTATATAGAAGGTGGTAAAAATCTATACACCCTATTTAAATATGTATTTCTATAGTATAGGCACTAGAGAAATCAAAAGGCAGAACAAGGGACACGAAAGATTCTGTAAATAGGCATAGTGGCTGTCATTGAAAGCATATTTATCCAGACTCCCACTGGTCTGTCTGGGCTCCCTTGTGCAGTACACGCTGTACCACTGCGGGAAAATACAGTGCAGGGGGAAGTTATTTGCTTATGATGAGAATCGCATAATAAATATATCCTGAGATGGTCAGGCTATCTATTACTGTGCCTTGGTGAGCTTGGGCATTTAAATGTCTAGCCATTTTTCTTTTTTTAACGGCTCGTTTTACATACAGTACATCATTGTACCGCTGACCTTTTCTCTTCTGACTTGCGCTGATGACATCATGAAAATGACAAGATTACCGGGAGCGATGGAAATAGGTGCTTATCATGGTACAAATTAGCAAAGAGCTGGCAGCAAGAGGAACAACATGATAGGCTACTACGTCTGCTCTGGTGCAGACGAGAAGACCACATCCCAGTCATCTAGAGCCAGCAATGAGAATTCAGTCAGGGACAAAAGCTCCTGTTTGCTCAGGAGCTCCTCTCAGTGTGGGAGCATCCAGATGAAAAAGGCTGATTGCCATGTATTAAAACATGGAGTTAAAGGTATTAAAAAGCCAGTATTTACCAACTTCAATAGCTAAATAGTACACTTGCTACAAATATCTCATATTTTAAATGTGGAACTTAGTCATATGTTCTGGGCTGAATTTCAATAATTACTTCCACAAACAATCTCTGCTCTTTTTAATTCCCTTATTCAGCTTTACAGTTATAATAAGCACTGACATGCTTTAGCTGTATTTTGTGGAGGTTTTAAAGTTCTCATAACATTATAGGGTTCTTACACTATCATTTGAAATACATTGATATTCCTGAGACGTTAGTCTTGACTCAGTATAGGCCTGTAGCAAAACTTATTTAGTAGATTCACACTCATGCTTAAAGTTAAGCATGGTCTTAGTACTGTACTGAACTGGGGTCTTGGAAACACAACTGTGCATGCTGATTTACTAGGATAGTGCTGTAGAGTGAGTAAAACAGTTAAATAGATGTCAGCTAGCTAAGAGATATGGAAGATCCCATAGAAATAAATACTTGTGGAATCACACTCTGGCTATGATGGGAATGAATAGGCTATTTTGAGTTGTGTTACTTAGGTGATCAGTCAGCCCAACAGACCTCCTCTGGCTTCTATTCCTATCACCACCACCCCCCCAAAAAAAACAAACAAAAAACAAGAAAAACAAAACCTGATGCTGTTTTCTGTTTACAAAATTGTTTTCTGTGCATTATCAGAAGTTGCAGATAACTATGAAATAGATGAGGTGCTCCCAACATAGGAAAGACACAGACCTGTTGTAGAAGGTCCAGAGCAGGGCCACAAAGATGATCAGAAGGCTGGAGCATCTCTCCTGTGAGGACAGGCTGAGAGAGTTGGGGTTGTTCAGCCTGGAGAAAAGAAGGCTCTGGGGAGACCTTACTGCAGCCTTTCAGTATCTAAAGGGGGCCTACAGGAAAGCTGGGGAAGGGCTTTTTACATGGGCATGTAGTGATAGGAGAAGGCGGAATGGCTTCAAACTGGAAGAGGGTAGATTTAGATTAGATATTAGGAAGAAATTTTTCACTCTGAGGGCAGTGAGGCACTGGAAGAGGTTGCCCAGAGAAGCTGTGGAAGCTCCGTCCCCGGAGGTGTTCAAGGCCAGGCTGGATGGGGCTTTGAGCAACCTGCTCTGGTGGGAGGTGTCCCTGCCCGTGGCAGGGGGGTTGGAACTCAATGATCTTTAAGGTCCCTTCCAACCTAAACCATTCTATGATTAGACTGCAGTGGGTCATTCCAGGGCCACTCAGGTGCAGCAGGTGTTGGCACAGTGTTGTGATGACCATAGGTGAAAAAGGAGATTTCTGTTTTCTTAATAACACTGTAGGTTTTTTTTGTTTGGTGGTGGTCTCATTACACTTGCTGAGAATGTTGGATTTTTATCATTCATGAACAGCTAAGTGTTTCTGTAAGAAAAGGCTTTTCTTTTATGCTCAAGAATATAATATTTACATTCACCTTGAGACCCAGATTGAGGGAGGAAGTGAGGGCACAATCCAATACACACGAAAAAAAACACCACCCTGGGAAGGTTACAATGTAGTACTAAGGCATGTCCTTCAATAATCATCGTGACTTTAAAGGGAATAATGATTTAGGATCATCCTCATTTATTTTGTCAGAATTTCCTGTAGTATTCTTTTGCCCTGTGTTCCCACCACTCTTGTAGATCGTGCATGTGGTGTTAGCAAGATTGAATGAGCTGTACTGGATAGTGCTCTATGTCTTTATCATCAGAAAAAGACGGCAGAACAGCATCTGTTTCCCTGACTGCAGGCATTCTGGTACTTTATCTGTATGTGTGTAGCTGGAGGCTATACTAGATCTCTTTGCTCTTGTGGTTTGGTAATCCCAGTAGCAGGTAGCGTTGGCAGCATTTCATATCCGTAATGGTATCCGTGACCGTCTCTTAGTGAAGTGGATGTGTCCATTTCTATCCATGATCCTTTTATCCTAATTGAATTACTGGAGCACACTAACGTCAAACATGACTCAAACTACAGACTGGGTGATGGCCTTCATACCACTGTGCCATGTTATGGTTTTCTTACTGCTTCTAGCTCTCCCTGTGGATAGCAGAAGAAATCTATAGGCTCCCTGCCTGGGTTGGCACCTCCCTGGAAAGTGGCTCCATGCAGCTGCTCAAATTAATTGGCATATATGGGAAGGGACAGAGCAAAGGATTTTTGGAGAGACACCAGCTTTAATATAAGCAGGCTCATCTTTCTCTGCAGTCAGTGAAAAGGGAAAGGTCTCCTCCATATTCAGTTCCTGTTTCTTAAACTATTGTCTAGTCCAGGAGTCCCAATTCCCCTTGAGTTTTCAATATTTTTTTATTAGCCGGCAGCTAAAAATTAGCAAGCTATGACTATGCAAACAACAATGACTATCAACAGTCTTATTGCAAAACAAGATTAGTAAGACCAAACAGGGAATTGCCAAGAATCACTGGAGTACCATTGTTAAATGCAAGGTAAACCCCAAATCCCCCAATATATGAAAGTCAGTAACTTTCAGCAAATGTGTCCCTGGTCCACTCCCAACTTTCTGAACTCAGTCAAATTTGCTGTTGGTTAAAGTGCTTAGAATAGCACATGTGGAAATTTTAATGCAGAGCACTACAGCCTTTCATTCTATATCTGACAGGAGATGCTTCCGTTTGTGCTCTTCATCTGTCTTCAGAAAAGTGTGGGCGTGAGTCTCTTCCCATCACAGCCCGTACAGGCAGCCTGACCAGACTCGCTTCCCCGACTGGCATCAGGCTTTTGGAGATCCCTCACTGTATTTATGTCTTGTAAAGATCCTATTGCATTGTCAGCACTTAACACCAGATAATAATTCTGGAGCCAGACACTCCCATCACAGGCCACAAGTCACTTCTATTGATTTCAAATACAATGCTGCTTTTATCTCCACTCCATTCAGGAAAGAGTGTGGTTGGGTCACCCTCACTATATATATCATTTAAGTAATACAAGAAAAGTAACATATGGAGGAAATTCTTGTACAAATGCAACGCTTCTTTATACTAATTCCTAGAATAGTGCACATAAAAAGGAGAATATATTTTTTTTTTCTTTGAAAGTGAGATGATAATCCCAATGAAATGATAAGGAGTGTTGTTGGTGCCTTAAATATGGGTATGAGATAATAAATTTTCCTCTTCAATTTGTAAGTCTTTTGAGCAGCTGCTTAATATTTATTAGCCTTCATTAACGGCAAGTAACTGATAGTTAAGTCTTAACCTCAAATTAACAATTTCAGTGAAGAAGACTGTCTCTAAGAAGTCTAGTTTGATCAGGTTCCTTCACCAAAATCAGAAGAACGAGAAAAATGTATATGGGGTTAGCAACAGATACCACACCACCACCTGAGTCAGTGAGTCTACCAA
The DNA here is from genome assembly GCA_013398815.1 of Ibidorhyncha struthersii. Taxonomy (NCBI): domain Eukaryota; kingdom Metazoa; phylum Chordata; class Aves; order Charadriiformes; family Charadriidae; genus Ibidorhyncha; species Ibidorhyncha struthersii. The sequence goes on along the minus strand of VZSZ01012211.1, from coordinate 452,645 downwards.
GGAGAGCAGATTTTAGGACTTTGCACCTGGCTTGCATTTGAAGAAATCTACATGACTAGATGGTGGGGGAGAGGGAGTAGAAGGGACTTTTTTATATATATATAAAAAGTTGTTATTAGTGCAGCAGTAGAACCTTCAGTCACAGACAGACATTAGGGATGGCTGCTCATAGCAGGACCCAGATGCCAAACTAGAAAAGATACATAATGCTTCCCATAGCAGCATCTGGCTTTTTGGCAGAGTCTACACACTTGGGCATTGATGACTCTGGATTTGCTTTGTAGTCTTTCAAACAGTTGGATTGCAGTGGCCCTGGGCAAAACTGCAGAACCTTTTCCTCCATAGCACAGCATTTCACATAGTATTTCCCTTTGCCTAAATAAATTTCTCACCACCAGATAAGCAAAAATTGAACCACCCAGCCCCTTAATACAAAAATATTTTAATACTGGGAGGAAAGCAGGATCTTAAATGCTTGCTCTTGTGTTTCCTTTTTTTTTTGTGTTGCAGATGAACCACTGATCATGACTGTATAGAAAGAACTGGGAAATATCCAATGCGAGTATGCCTGCCTGTAAATGAGAAAAGGGCTTAAAGTGCATACATATTCTTGCATGTCCTTAATGGATTTAAGCTAGTAGTATGTCAAAGTAAAATACATTATACTGATATATAATGAAGCTATCTCTTAAAGCAAGTTACGGTAAAGGACAGAATCGCTATATTTTCATTCTATACCTTTCACCAAAGGCTTTTACAATGATATTAAATATTAACTCTGTATAGGTTTAATCCCAAGCCACAGCAGCAGCCTTAAGGTTAATAGTCCTTTTAATTAAAGGATAAGTCAGTTATTGAACACAGAAGCTAATCACAAAAGGATTACCACTGAAAATGAACATAGTCTGTGCAATTAGTCTGATAATTAAGACTTAAGTACTGGACAGAGATCAAAGTGCTTGTAATCTGCAATAAAGTTCCTAGAGTTGTAAGGATTTTCAAAATGTTAGCTTGTGCTTTATTGCACCTTCCATTTATTGTGTACCCATGATAGCAGCAAACACATTTTCCCAATGGATATCAGCATGTATAACTGCAACAGCTGTTACTACATAAGCCTGGTGTTTCTCACAATATGATTACTCTGTCAACGACTACCATAAAAGGTGGCATCTGTATTCATCAAACAGAGTTATCAATAAATGTAAAGCTATACAACAATTAGAGATCTCCAAGGAAGAACAAATCCAACCAAAAAAAATGTCAGCCACACTATTTAATTACTAAGATTGTTAATCAATAAAATGCCTTCATAACTTTTAATTAAATTTTTATTTGAACTGGATGTTTAGAGAATCTGATTCTTTGTTTTCGTTTCATTTAACAGTTGCACTACTAAAGTACTGGTGGCATCTGCGAACAACCGTCCTCGGGGGGACACTTCATGTCTGTAATTGCATTTTGTCACCTACAGAGGGTGTTAAGAATCTTGTTAAAAATAAAGGAAATAGTTGGGAGACATCTCACTGTAGCCATTATTATAGTGCAAATTACCAGGTAGAGCAATCCAGAAGCTGTCAGGAAAGGTTAGTAAGAAAGAGTGTCAGGAAATCAACCATTCAGCAATTCATCATGGCCTAACGCTAGCTCTAAAATGAAAGCTTTAAAAAAAGGCATTGTTTTATGAAGTAAGGGACATTATCTTTTTTTTTTTTACAGCAGTGAATAAAGATAACAAGGAGAGTGGTTCTCTTATGAAAGATATAAAGACATAATGATGAAAAATGTCGATTATTTTATTGCACAAATTTGCAGGCAAGGTAAAAATGAGAGAGAGGTTGTTACAACTGAAGGAGGCCATTGCTGTATATTACCTCACCTTTATTTTTATATTTATTTTGAATATGCAGGCTGATTTTTGCAATCCTTGTTCAGGCAAAAAAAAATGACAGGCTTTCCAGGTCACTAGTCTAGTCCCTAAAGGCTCTGTAGGATGTCTTGAAACCAGTAAAAATTTGCTTTTCAGGAAGTTTTTACAAGCGCAGTCTTGATACTGATTGTAGCACAGATTGCCTTTGTTCTGTTAAGGGATATTGGAAGAGTACGTTGCCATTTGTCTCACTACCAAATAAATGTATTTTGCCTCTTCCTTTGCCTTTTGGATTTAGCTAGTTAGTAAGGACCTTCTGATGTTGACTATCAACAATGATTCTCCACTGCTGTAATGCCATTGATGTGGCCATACCTGTTCTCTGTTACAGACTGCCGTTGTCATGGTGCACTGTCTGAAGAATGCCACTGCTGCTGTTTTGGGTTTTGTTGGTTCACGTTCGTAATTACGGCAGAACACTGGACACAAAAGTCGGTCTTCTATAAAGCAGCTAAAATTGTACTCTCAGGGGTGAAGGGGGGAAGAAAACAAACAAACAAATTTCCCCTTCCAAACCACCAAAAGACAACTAGTAAAATGTCAAGAAAGAACAGTTTGTGTAGGCCAGTACCATTTTCCTGGTTAATTCTAGCTGGGTGAAGTGGAAGGAAGGGAGTAGAGTTTGCTGGTGGAAGGGGAGAGTTCCCATAGGGCGTGCAAAGAAGAAATAAAGTATATGTGTGCTACAAATTCAAATTACTGAGACAGCCCATCAGTGTCAGAGGCATATGGAAGGTATGTTCTATTTCGTTATGTTGCTAAAGGGCCTGAAACAGAAGACAGATGTAATCAAGACATCCCTGTGAACCAACAGGTTGCATGTGCAGTTGTCTTCTGGTTTCAGTCCTAGGAATAGATGAACAGTCATCAAACCACACATCCTGCTGCAGGACTTTAACAGGAATTGAAGGGGAAAAGGACAGTGTTCTGGATCATGTGGTGATCCATAAGGTTACCTCGGAAAAATCAAATTTACCAAATTCAATCAGCGATAATGATGGCAAAATAAAGTATGAGGGAAGCAACTGTAGATTACAAGTGTCATATTAAAATCCTGAAGGAAAGAAAGAGCCTTTAGCTGAATTGGGGGAGAAAGAAATCAAAAGTCAATAATCAATTAAATATTTTAATATTAATTGCTGCTTATGCCCCTTCTTTTCTAATTCTTTTGCTGTCGTAACCATGATACCCTCTTGCCTCGTGTAAAATGCAAATGTAAAAATCCAACTTCACTGACTAGAATTTTCTAAAAAAATTTTATAAACATCTGAATTGTTAGTCTTCCTTTCTTTTTTACTCATCCTCTACATATGGACACTGAAATACAAGAAGATATTTAAAACATGAACATAGCAATCTCTCATGGTTTAACTACCATATTTTCTTGTGGTTTTGAGGATCTATTTCCTTATATTCAAGACTGTATGAAAAATCAGAAGCTGCTTGGCAGTCTCTTAGTCCTTTCTCAGAAACAAATCACAGCACCTAGCTAATTTCTGATTTTTTCTATAAAAAAAAATCTGTAAAACAATAAACTCATGAAAAAAAGTAGTAGAAAATTAGTCAAATCCAAAAAGCAAAAATATCAGATCAGCCACTTGAATTGCACAATTTATCTACTGACTTAAAGAAGATTAAATTACATAAAAGATTTTCAACCTAATATATACATAAACATGCATGTATCTTGATAGTTTGGGAAAAAAACGTCTCAGGATCTCTTATTTTAGCTTTACTAACACTGGAATATCTACAGGCTGCTTTGTGGAGTTTTCTGAAGTGACAATGATGAGAAAAAAAAAGCAAAATTGCATACCTTGTTTATAATTTTGTTCTATTGTTTCTGTGAAACAGAGAAGCATCGACTTAAAGATGTTAGACTTCAGTCCACTTTCTACTGACATGAATGGCAAAATTACCACTCATTTCAGTGGTGAAGGACTGGGCCCTTTGTCAACAATTATGTTTTGGTATTTTGGCCAAATCCTGTTACCACTAAAGCTGATGATAGAAACACTTTTATTGACATCTATAGGAGCAGAAGTTTAGGCAAAATACCAGCATCAATTTAATAGCCATGCTTAAGATTTCATCTTGCTATTATGAAAAAGTAGACAAAGGCATATTGCAAACATGCTGTTCAGAGGCCTGGTCACTTGCCAGCACCAATGCAGCTCTAAAATAGCTTTTTAATACATTACTTAAGAAGCAGAAATCCTGGCAGAAAAGAAGGTGACCAAAAATCTGTCCTTGTTCGCCTTATGAAAATATCACAAGAACCGTCAGTAGCAAGGGATTGCATTGGAGTTAATAAATAAATGTTAACAGACAGTTGTCTCAGATTGAGGGCATCCCATAACTTTAGGTGATAGCTGAAAGACCTGTGAAGATAATAAACAGAAAGTAACAAGAAGAAGACTGTATAAGATGGCAAGTTGAAGCACTCTGCACTTTACCTAGGTCTCTGAAAGCTTTTGGTGTGCTATACGGGCCTATGTAAAATCATGTGGAAGAATAATGCAATTATCAATTAATAGTTTTTTTTAATGGAACTGATTGATGATTAAGTGGCAGAAGGTTTAATTACAAGCACAAACTCACATGAAGTTTGTATTGATGAAAAAGGGTTGTACTTATATCCAGCCTTAACGCAGTACAAGAGCTAGTCTGCATTGGCAATGTTAGTGATATTTACTGAAGACTTTTCAGAATGGAGCACTCAGTTCTCATAGATATAAAAATACCCTTATGAAAAGATAATAGCATCAATCACTTTTAGTATTTGGATGTCAGACATGTATGAAAACCCTGCTAACTTCGTTCAGTAAAGAATTTTTAAATTTACTCCTCAAAATATATATACATGTCTTTTAATTCACAGGAGAACAGATTAAGAGAACGCTCCTTCCATGACATGTTGGATGAGAATCTGTCTTGTTACAATGCTAAAAATTCTCAGTCCATCAATTAAATGCAGATTCAGGGCACCGTCTCATATTTCCTTGTCAAATAAATTATGTCTTACATCAAAGACCACACAGATTCCTACTTAACAAAACAGGGGTATGTCTGAACGTATCATAAATGTGAAATATGAAAGAGAACAAAATGAGACAGCCAATAAAATGTAAGATTTGTTGGTCAGATAGCATATACCTTAGTGTTAGCAGCACTCAGAATTTGTGATTAAAGAAATATTTTTAATTTGTCCCTAATTTTACCCAGATATTGGAACTTCCTTGTAATACAAAACAGCAAACATGAAAATGGGAAAAGTAGCAGATGAAATTATGTTTAAATGTATACACTAATATTTTAGTATTAAAAGAAATTTCTCTTTTTTTTCCCCCATTCTTTTTTCAGTAAAACACTAAGCTGGAAAGGATGCATATTGTCAAAGGACAAAGTCCAAAGATGATATAAAATTACTGAGGGTAGTCAAAACTAAAACCATAAGTAGAAATTGCCTACAACTTTCATAGTAAATGTCTGGGCAATAAAATGGTGGCTAAAATTCATGTCAATAACAGCAAAATAACATGGAGAAATCAGCTCTAAGCAAGCTACTGCTGCTCAAGAAAGAAATCTCAGATTGGGTTGCTTTATGAAAATGTGGATTTGGTGCTCCTTAGTTTTCATAAAGCAAACACTGTCGAGAATAATTTGGAAATAATTTCCAAAGAAAATGCTGAACTGATTAGACCTCTGATGTGCCCACATCTTAGATACACCTTATTGTTCTGGTCAGAGCATAATAGAAAGTTACAGCAGAATTAGAAAAAGGAATTACAAAAAGATGATCAGACACAGAGTGGTTCCATGCCAACAATAACTGAACAAATCGGGACTTTTTATGTTTTTAAAAACTACCTTAAAAGATGGCTGAAGGACATCCAATAGTAATCAGTGATAATGTGAAGAAAGAGAAGGTTGTTTATATTGTTCGTAACAGGAAGACCAGGCAGCATACATCGAAATAAGGTACGTTTAAAACAGACAATAAAACCAAACTGAATTGCAAGTTCCTTGCTATGGCACGTTATACAATCCAAGAGTATAAACAGACTCAAAAAGGGATTAGACACTTTTGTAAAGTATCGATCCACTGGTGACTCAGAAATACAACAATCCAGATGAGATCTCCATGGGCACACCATGTGACAAATCACACTATGTATGTCAGGTACCTGTTCCAAACTACTGTCAGAGATAGCCCAGTAGGGTGGGTGAACCTTTAGTCTGACCCAGGATGGAAACACGTGAAGTTTCACTGACAACCCTGATCTCCAAGGAAGCGACTGTACAGGGAATGCAGCCCTGAGCTCTAATCAACATAAAAATACATTAATAATGCGCACTTTCTTTCCAGAATGAATGTTCCTCATTTTGTTTCCAGTTATTAGGACCTCAGCATACTGAAACAGCTTTTGCAGATGAAAACAAGAAACTCTGGCCCAACAAGAGAACCAGCTAGGAGGTAAGAATTTTAAGGTAGGTAAGTAATTAGATAATTTTTTAGTGGTCTAGGTAATATGGTGTACTTTATGGACACTGGCTCCTGCCAATAGACTTTCACACTGACATTAAAAATAGATTAGCATATGCCTTTTTTTCTGAGTAAAAAGGAAGCTTCACTGTCCATAACCGATCAACAGTTCGTTCAGACAAGTCGATAAACATCCTCAAAATCTCTTTTTTTTAATCACAATATGGAAAGACAGTCACCAGCTCATCCTCTGGGAGCTCACTTTTATCAGCAATGATCACAAGCTGTTATTAATCTTATATCAACCCTATGTTGATCTGATACCACCTGGCCTTCTGGATAGAACAGGCAGTAGAAATTCTCTTTGCAATCCACGCATCAAGCCTCTGAGTTTTTGGCAAGGTAGCCTGTTTCTTCAGGCTGACATTAAGCTTGATATAAAATCTTCAGATGAAGATGAATCTGCCATGTGGCAATGGTTCCAGTGTTAAAGTACCCTTCGCGTTTTATTCTTACTCTATGCTTCACTGTCTTTTTTCCAGTCATTAGATCTTCCTATACTGACGTTGCTAGTTTAACTGGTTTGTAAGTATCAAACATCTTCATCTGCAGATAATTATGGACCATGATCAAAGTCTCTCTTAATTAACTGTGGATAAACTAAATAGATGAAACTTATTCCAAATCTCTATGGAAAGGTAGGTTCCCTCTTCTCAGGGCTTTTTTCCTAGAGGTTTTCTGATATGTCACCATACTTTCAAAGGGTAGGTACCTCCCACGCTGCACACCCTACCTCAGAAATAGACTTGATGCCACATGTGTCACTATTACTACTGTCCCCCACAATTTTCTCAGTATTTCCATCTACATCTTGAAGAATCACATTAGGTCTTTTTTTTTGTCATTCTGAGACAACTTTTCCAGCTGCTTTTCAGCCATGGATTCCAAATCACCATAGCCCCTACTTTCCAAGATAGAGTTCTCCATCCTTCTAACAACTGGTGCATTACCCACAGCTCTTCATTATTCCTTTGTTTCACTTTCCTATTACTCCTTATACCTAAATAAATATATATATGGGAAAAAAAAACTTCCTGCAAATTAAAATAAATCAACATGTGCATATTTACCCTCAGTCGTTGAAATGGAATCACAATTTCTGTCTATCTCCACCACTACAAAAATATCTTCCAGTTGAGAAGGAGGTATGATACAAGGAATGTGACACAAGATGGAAAAAATACTTAATTTTTTAATTAGGCTGTGAACTTTTTCTGCATTTGACAATTTCCCTCCCAAGAGAAATATTCGACATATGACATGCTGTGCCTAGCTAGATGAGCAAACACAGCATACATATATTCGCAAACATAAAAGAAGCATATGAATTGTAATAATTATAGCATTGGTGGGAATATAAAGAGGATGGCAGTTCATTACACAGGTTCATTAACCAGAACTGTTTGAGTGCATGTCCATGGGATCTTGCAGAACGTAGCCCTCTTTTGGAAACCAGACCTTACTATAAGCTTCATGTAAGAAATGGATGATTCTTTTTTTTCCCCAATCTGAGATCAGACATCAGTGATATAGATTTTACAACCTTTGAATAAAGTTAGTAAATTAATATCAGTAATACCACGCCTTGTATTCACAGGAATGAACGAATGAATCAAGTCAGTTAAATTGCTCAGCAGCGTGCTACACCAGCCTGGTATTTTCAATCATATCAAAGTCAAAAATTTTTCCTCGGATAGGCAGCAATGCACACTCCTATGTGGCGGAGATGAAAGCGGTGCGGTATATGGGTATGTAACTTCCAATTTAGTTTATGGTATAATGCACATGTACAATTTTAGGAGCTGTCTGTCTGCGGTTTGGTCATCTGCAGCCTCTTACAGGAAGGAAGGAGACAGGGTGCTCTTTCACAGAGACTTCATTTCTGCTCTTTTCCTTTATCTTTAATCTGGAGTTACAATCCTTGTGCTGGGAGCGAGAGGTGGTTTTCCTCCATGGGGAAAAGTATAACCAAAATCACAACCACCTTATCGTGATTTAGTGAAAGATCCATCTCATCAGCTGCGAGGGAAGTTAAACTGATAAATAATAATATATGTAAAAGGAACTTTTCTCCAGCTGTGTAAAACACCACTTTAGATAACATCTCCTGTGTTCAGCAGCTACCAGTAAAGCTCTGAAAGAATTTTCTTTGTCTCTGTGCCCATTTTTAGAAGAGGAATCATGAAGCTAATCTATTTTATATGCTGACAACTGTTCAGGAAGGATAAAAAGCTGAAAGCCATGGCAAAACCCTCACCGATGCTGATGGCACTACGTTTTACCTACCCTTCTGTGAAGATCAACATCCCCCATTCATGAGGCTGTTCAAGACTTTAAGGGTAGTACATATTGTCACAGGGAGACTGCACCACTCAAGAGGAAAAGTCTCTTTATTTTTCATCTTTAAACCAGAACTGTAACCCCTAATCAGCTTTTATCAATACTAGTTTGTGAAAGAGTACAAACCCCTCCGTCAGCGCCGGGGTCGTTAGGCTGGCAGGCAGCCTGTGCAGTGCGGAGCCAGGGCAGTGGCAACGGACCAAGGGCACGGCACACCGAGGACAGAGCCAGGCTTTACTGCTCTTTGGTAGCTTTAGCAAGGGGAAGGTACTTGAGACTCTGTAACGGCTGCTTTTTCACTATGCCATAGCCTCCAACAAAAACACAAGCTTTTTTTAAAATTTGTTTTGCTTTTGGGGCCTGTCCTGAGAAAAGAAAGGTACCAAGGTATGGCTGCTGTGCTGGCTCCTTTGGTTTTGCACCAAGGTCCGTAAGCCCCTCTTTCTGCCTATCCCTTAATTGCTAAATGTCACATTAATGCTAATCATGCCATTAAAGTCTTAACTACAGAAATAACAGAGAAATTAGAAAATTAACCCAAACACTTTCTCTTTTATTTAATCCCATTTATTCCTTCTCTAACACGTATATTTGAACATCTTGGTATGTGGGCCAAGAAGAATGAATTTCCATAGACATCTGCTGAAATTCTAGCTCAGAACAACCCAAATGGAGGACCTGGTTGAGTCAGACATGACCACAGTCTTCCACGACATATTCTCTTTCTTTCTTTTTATTAAGTTCTCTGAAAAGAAGCACATGAGCCACGAACACATGAAGGTGAGAAGGTATACCCAACGAAGTGAAATAAATGCTCTTTCTTGCTCAGTAGGCCTGGATAAATTTATACATTTAGGGTTGGAAATCCATTTTTTTTTTGTTTGTTTTTCTTTTTTTAGTCTGTGTTTCTTTTGAAAGATTGCAAGTGGAAAAAAAAACATATAATGCTGAAGACTAGGAATGGAATATTTGAATCATCCTTGCTGCTGTTGCTGAATCATGACTACTGCTGTTTGCTGCCTTATTGTTAATAAAATATAAAGGAGATTACAAAGACAATGCGGTGAGAAACGGTAACTCTGTTTTGGCACCAATGTTCCCGAATAATTCTGTTTCTGTACTGATGTTAAGGTGTCACAAAGGGAGGTTTTATTTTGGTGGAGTATGCACCAAAGAATGTTAACCAAGGAGGTGACTGAATTAGTAATTCCCCTTCAGAATTTCTTTGGGAGTGTGTACCATTAGGGGTTTTAGGATTGGTACGTCGATTATAAGCATGATGGACTGTGATTATCTGCATTTCTGAAAAATAACTAACATTGTAGGTCTGCAGGGGACTGCCACATTCTTGTATGAATGCAATCAGAAGTGCAAGACATCCATGTACTCTCATCATCTCTACCAGTGAGTGGGAAAGTTAAAATTGGGAAGAGAATAAGGAGTAAAAACTGTAGGGCTGAGGATTACCTGAGCATTCGTAAAAGGTATTAGTGTCCCATTTTTACCCAGACACCTTAAAGGGACAAGATGGACCTATATGATTCTAAAGAGTGTTGTTCCTCAGGGGTCAGTATCAGGATGGGTGCTGTTTAACATCTTTGTTGGTGACATGGATGTTGGGATTGAATGCACCCTCAGCAAGTTTGCTGGTGACACCAAGCTGTGTGGAGTGTTCAACGTGCCGGAGAGAAGGGAAGCCATCCAGAGGGACCTAGACAGGCTTGAGAGGTGGGCCTGTGCGAACCTCATGACGTTCATCAAGGTCAAATGCAAGGTCTGCACGTGGTCAGGGCAATCCCAGGCACAAATACAGGCTCAGCGGAGAATGGATTGAGAGCATCCCTGAGGAGAAGGACTTGGGGGTGTTGGTTGATGAGAAGCTCAACATGAGCCAGCAATGTGCGCTTGCAGTTCAGAAGGCCAACTGTATCCTGGGCTGCATCAAAAGAAGCATGGTCAGCAGGTCAACGGAGGTGATTCTGCCCCTCTACTCCGCTCACATGAGACCCCACCTGGAGTACTGCGTCCAGCTCTGCGGACCCCAACAGAAGAAGGACATGGACCTGTTGGAGCAGGTCCAGAGAAGGGACACAAAGATGATCAGAGGGCTGGAGCACCTCTCCTATGAGGACAGGCTGAGAGAGCTGGGGTTGTTCAGCCTGAGGAAGAGAAGGCTCCAGGGAGACCTTATAGCAGCCTTGCAGTACCTAAAGGGGGCCTACAGGAAAGATGGGGAGGGACTCTTTATCAGGGAATGTAGTGACAAGACAAGGGGTAATGGTTTTAAACTGGAAGAGGGTAGATTTAGATTAGATATTAGGAAGAAATTCTTTGCTTGTGAGGGTCATGAGGCACTGGAACAGGTTGCCCAGAGAAGTTGTGGATGACCCATCCCTGGAGGTGTTCAAGGCCAGGCTGGGTGGGGCTTTGAGTAGTCTCCCTGCCCAAGGCAGGAGGGTTGGAACTAGATGATCTTTAAGGTCCCTTCCAATCCCAACAATTTTATGATTCAGGGACTCTTAAGATTTAGATTTCCAAAGAAGCCAAACTTTATTAATGCCGATGTCTCTTGAAATTCCAGCTCCAGGAAAAGGTGCAGTTTCCATTTCTTGGTATCTCTGTTAAGACTATATACAAGGTTTCTTGCTTGGTTTGATGATCACTGAAATGTGGACAGACCCACAGTCCAGCGCAGTGGAATATTCATTAATAAAATAGGTAAGCACTAATCTGTTTAAATTTCAAGCAGCCACATTGAAAAATATATCAGAATGCTCTCACAGCCTACTGCAGTCTACTGAACTAATCACTTTCTAATTAAATTTTCCATAGCTTGTCTTTGGAAAACTATCAACAACCATCCTTCAGCATTTGCTTAAGGCATTTTTTGTTTTTCCTTTAAAGGGCATTAAGTGGGTTTTTAATAAATTATTTTAGCAAGCGAAGATTGCTAAGAATAGAAATTGCAAAGCAGTTTTCTCATATTACTCAGCCTTACTGTTACAGAGCTGTTCCCATAATATTTTGTGTTAGTTTGGATTTTCCTGCATATTGACAATGAACGACAATATATCTATGTTACCTGAGTTTAAGTAAGTAAGGAGTTTGAAATCTGTGACATTGTAGCTGTATTAACCAGGAGTAATAGTATGTTAAAGAAACTCCATCACCTGTGGATTCACTGTAGATGACTGTCCCCACAGACGCAGAAGCCAGTGAGCCACAAAACTAATAATAATTAGGACTCCAAGCCGAGGTGAAAAGCTATTGCTTCATGGAACTATTTTCCAATCATCCTCTTTCCAGCTGAGCTGGACTAGTGACACTATAAACTGGCAATTAAAAGACTCAAGTTTAAAAATACCTTCAGCTTCCCAGGTCCCACAATGGCAAAGGTTAAGTGGATTATGTGGAGATAATTCACTCAGCTCCAGGGGGAGGGTGCTGATTGCCCGGGCTGTTGGTTACCTCCCTCTCCCCTCCTCACTTGCTGAAGCAATGGTTGCTCCAGTAGTGTCAACTTTTCCAACATAAAAGAAGAGGGGAGAGAAAAAGCCTGGAAAACTTTCCCAATGGACACTGCAATTACTAATGGGCACTGACTGACACTTGCAAACTTTACTTCGATACAGCCTTGAAAACTGAGCGTGGAAGTGGTCACTTCTCTTTGGCTAAGGTCTTAACGCTGCTAAATATCGACCATTCATGCAAGTCTTCCAGTAAATACACCCTGTTTGTTCAAGGGAACAGAAATATGAATAAGATTGCTGGCCTTACATGAGCGGCTACTCTGCCCCATGCTCCAACTGAATTAAAACCACCAGTTACACCTCTAGTTGTGTGGCAACACCTACGCAGTGTTTCCAATTAACTTTGTAAGTTTTTAATCAGTGACAAATGCATTTTTGTAAATTCAATTTGCCTTTTATTGCAGCACCTATAAAATGTCTTGCAGCATTCCGGAACTTTGTGAAGGTTTTACTTGCTACTGACATAACGCAGCTGTCGGACCTACAACAAAGGCTAAGGTTTATGAGCAACTTGAATTAGGATGTAGGTTAAGCAATTAAAGTTCAAGGAGGGGGAAGGGGAGAGGGCTTTCCAAAATTTGCACTTGCCAATGTGAAAAAGCACACCAAAAACATGCTGCATACCAGGACGGACAAAACTAAAGTGGCTAAGGAGGCTGTACTCAGTTTTAAACTCACTATTTTGAGAGAGTTCCATATGTGAAAAGGTCACACAGATTTCAATAGTAAATCTGCACTGCTATTTGTTTTCTTTTTTAATCAAACTCAAATGCATCCTGTGAAAGGGCTGAGTGATTAGATCGTAAATCTGGATGTCCTTGAAGATGATGAAGAAAATGCTTATCTGTAAAGCAATCATCATACTGCCAGTTCTATCATTTGCACGTTTTTACAGGTGCTGGAAAAATGGTTTAATTTTAGATCATTTGCTTGAATTTCTAGGTAAGAAAAAAATATTCTTGCAGAATTTACAATTAAAAGAGCAAATGGGTTGCTTGTGACATATGGAAACAACCCATTACATCTAATCTTCTGTATCTAAATTCAGGGTATTAAAACAATCAACATTCAGAATAAACATGAATTAATATTTCATCTTAGTGAAACTCAACACTCAGTACGTTAACTTCTGCTTCCAGTTATATGATACAATACTCCTAAATTCAACAACTCTGAAATTAGTCAGTTTTAATGGGGCCTCAGTATAAATTTGCCTCACTAGGTTTTAAAAGTAGAGCCAGTCCATATAAGGTTACTAACTCTGGTTTTGGAATATTAATGTATGGGAATCTTTATTCTGCGGGGTCCAGACCAGTACATATTGTGCTAGATTTCTCATTTCTTCTTTTTTGTTGTTTTTTATTTTCCCTATATCTTGATTTCTCCTTTGTTTGTCAAGCATTTATTCAATACTTTTGGCAGTGTATTTTTCTCTCATAAGCATGAGTAGGATATTGCTGCAACTTCTCCTTTGTGCATTTGGGTCTTACAGCTGATTTGTCACTCTGTCTGAACCCAGATTGTGGACATGGCTATGGCTAACACCAGCAGCCTATTTTGCTATTGCAGTGCTAGAAGGAAGTTGGGAAATGAATGTCTCTCTGGAACTTTATTCAAACAATGGATGTGGAAAATAAGTTTTTGCATTTATAGACATTCTTACAAAAGGAATGAGATGTGGAGCAATATTTCGAGGTGGGTAAACACATTTTGTAATTTCTTGCATGACCTATTTCCACTTTAACCTAAATCCCATCCAGTTAGATTAAACAGAGACGTTTTGATTTCTGGAGACTTTTGATCCATGGAAATTAAGAGCTACAAGATACACTTATCTGGTACTGATGTGAGTGCCAAAATCTGTCTCAGTGGAAGCAAGCACAGTGCACGTTATCTGATGACAGTGGAAGTGTTGCATTATTTACTGCATAGAATGTCCACCCTGCAAAGATTTATGTGTTTGTTTAACTTTGTTCTGTCTGGTTAATTGGTTCTAGTCGCTGAAGATCCTCATATGCATAGAGTCAAACATCAATCTGTTTTATTTTCAACCTATTTTTAAAATTACTTGCTAGATTGTTCACTAGTTGAAAAGGCATCATGGTAAAAGCTTATTTTACTTTACACAGGTCTAAGGTTTCTAAATTATATTTTTCCCACAGATCATAGCAAGCAGAGGGAGTAACAGCATCATTTACTTCTCACAGTTTTCTTTAACTGACATTTATAAACGTTATTTTTATTTGTTACGTTGTAGATCCTGCAATCTTTTGCTCATAAACGCAAACACTAACTTAAAATTGAGTTCAGTGAGCAAGTTTTGAACGGCATGCAGAGAGGATTAAAAGGAATAGTACAAAATCCTCTCCTGGGAAAGATCAAATGGTTACTAAAATGAAAGCAACCTAAAACTGTAGCATTTAGCCCAGAGGGGGGGTAGGGGAATTGGGCATTTAGCTATAATTAACACCTTCTACTTACACTCTCCAGTGTTTCAAATGGATTGTTTCCTATTATGGGTAGTTGCTCAGAAATCTGAAATCACTTTGATTTTTTTAGAAAATAGAATCAGAAAAAATACTATCAACTAATACGGCTAAATTCAAGGGTTCCCTCCTCAGGTAATAGTTCTGTAATCTTCAGACAGCTATAGTCAGCCATAAAGCCATCAAGCATTAACTACATATACAAATATGCTACTTCTGTGGGAATATGTGGTTGCAGAGGAAATAAAAACTTTTCCCTGCTTTCTAAGGAACTTGTCCTGAGGTTTTGCTTGGGCAAGGACTATATTAGTTCATCTGAAGCTTGAGATTAGCAACTTTATCCAGGACAAATGTCTTAAAGGTTCTTGGTGCTATTTCTTCATTCCTCCATTATTTCAGCCAATGTTGCTTAAACGCATCTCTGGGACATTTTGAACGACGGTATTGTAGCTCTTCCTTTTTCCTGTTTGTCTTGATAGGTAAAGCACCCAAAGAAACCAAAAAGCTGGCAAGCTTCCTCACTTGGCTTTCACAGGCCTTGCTCAGTGTTTTTGGTGTTTTGCATGCTGGAATCTGAAACACAGCTTATTTTCTCTCCCTCTTTTCTATTGTGTATGAATCCTTGTCAGTACATTGTCTACAGATCATTCAGTCCCTCAGTCTGGTCCCACAAAAGTACTTGGTATTTTCCCTAAACAACAACAAATGCGTTGCTATTTTGTATCAGCTGATTTAAAGAAAGATATTTCCTGCCTTTATGAACTTTGATTTACATGTTGCTACTACTGCACTCCTTCGGCATTTATAAATTCATATCCTGTGTAGGTTCATATCCTGCCCTTCTAATGCATTGCAGGTTGTTAACATACTTCTTAAACTGGTAGAGATAAATGCTGGTAGTACATCAGTAAAAATAAATTCTGGTTCATGTGTGTACTAAGGAAAACATAATCTGTGTATTCCAAGATAACAAGCCAGTGGAATTTGTTTTGAAATCTTTCCCTAGCTGCAGAAGTGCCTCAAAATCGTCACCTCTCCTTTTACCCTCTTTACTCTCTCCCACTGTGCTGTACAAGGAACCCAAAAAGTGTGAACAGAGTGCAGATGTATCCCCCTGAGTTCACTGTTCGCAATCGACCTACCCCTCCACAAACCTACGTGGTGATTCTGATACACTCGTGCATAAATTTACGCAAATGTTTTCTCTGTGTTAGGCCGAGAAGATCCTGAATACCAGGAGTTTTGGGGGGATACAGTGGGTATGGAGATAGCAGATAGCAGTTTACCTATTGGTTTCAGTTGTCTGTGGTAATGCATCAAGTATTTCAGCGTGTAATGGGCGATATGGTATTTTAAGAAAGAAGGTAACAAATCTAAGATTGTAAGATTGGCTCCTTTCTCTGGCTGAGATCTACGAGATACATAGATTTGTTTCCACTTTTTCCTGTTTTGCTCCAAAAGAAACCCTGTTTTGACTATAAACTTATTTGAAGTAATTCCTACTTCTTTAGATAAGGATAATACTTTCTGTCTAACTTTCTCTTTCATGCCTAAGGGGTGTAACACATATGATAAGTAACAATAAAATACTGATCTGACTGTCCAACTTTATGTAGGGCATGTGTGCCTAAAACCTGAGCAATAAAATTTCCTTTCCTGCTCAGACAGAATTGTATATGCCTGTCATATTTTATTGGTTGTTAAATGGCACATACACTTATGGGTCGCAACCAAAAGCAGACAATCATTGCGTATTTGTCATTTTCAATGAAAACATAGCAGAGTTTTCTATACTTGGGCAAATTAAGCTATAGGAGAGTAAGCAATCCTGTTGCTTATGAATATGTATGACCTTAAAGCACGTAGAAACTTTAACCATTCAGTATTAGTGGCAAAAATGTTTCTGATATAGCTATGGAGGAGGACACACGCAGTGATCAGAAAACAACATTGTAGAGCAGTAAATTTTTTAAGAGAAATAGTCACCTTTTCCGAATGCAGACAAAAACAGCTGATGAATCCACCAACTCAGACCTGTTTAAGCTACATTAGTAAATATAATGTAATTCGTTACCATCCAGTGACTAGAGCTGCCTGAAAGATAAATAGTATTTAAGTTACCGAGTTACACCAGTGAGCCACTCACTTGGTTAGCCTTCTGAATTCTGAAATTTGTAGTGGCATACAATTTTGGTAAATTATAAAAATGGTAAATAATTTTCAAAAGGAATCGGATATAGCAAAATGGAAAATCTGAATGTGTTAAATATACAGCGGAAGTATGCTCCAAATTATCTTTCAAATAATTCCACGACAAAAATTAATGACAGTGCTTTTGAATATGAATTATTAATATGAATGCATATGAATTAATAATATCACATGCTGCAAACCAAACTGCACTGCTTTTGGGGGGAATTTCTTTTTGAAAAAGTGTGAACATGTAATTAATTAGCCTAAGAATTAGAAGGTATTTTAAGGGTGGTAAACAGAAGACATGATCCAGTTACACTGGTAATCCACCCTCTGCCCTTTCTTCAAATGTGGCTGAAATGATATTTGTTTAACAAAATAATGCCTTATGACTTTTGCTTAGCCCATATAGCAGTACAGCACACTGAATAAGCCATTTGTACACAGTAACATTGACCTTTATCAGAGAAACTTTCGGTCAGGAAAGATATGAAAGTTTGAGTTCTTTCTTTCTTTGCAGGTACTAAAAATATTTGATCAATGCACAACCCTCAACCAAATAAGTAACCGGGAGGACCATGCTGATCTCAATACTGAAGAGTGATTTGTCATTATTCTAATGCCACCTGAGATAAGAAGATTTAATTTTGTCATATTCTTGACACCAATCATTACGTAAAGACTACAAGAGTGACCGTGACATGTAAGCAGGCTGGATAAATTAAATGGATTTTGGTAACTAAGTATAATTTACTTACACAATGCTGTGAACGCTTCAGATATCATGTATCCGCCTCCCACATGGAAGGCATTTTAACGGGATCCTCAGCAGGCTGAGAGTAACTTGCAGCAATGCTTCCTTAGGCACTTTCTCCAACAAATTGATGTGTGATACCAAAGTGATGGGGAACCCACAGAGGCTCTGAGATCCCTCACTTCTTTTCATGCAAGATCACCAGCAAAACTCTTGATCTTTTCTCCGCCTGTAATATGAAGTCTCCATAACTGCCATTTTCCCCAGTTTTACCGCTGCTTTACATTCATTAGAAATAATGTGATAAAAGTCAGGCTGATGATCAGAGTTAGGTTTTCAGTTTCAGATGGCTGTCTTTGAGATGAACTGAATTGAGATGACCCTGGGCAGGAACTGAGCTGCTAGGTTTGTTTTGGCGGTGTTTATAAGCATGTAAGGTTTGTAGCAAGAAAGAGTATCTTTAGTTACAGGAGCTAATAGGGTTGAAGGAAAAAAGGTTTCATGTGCACAGCCTCTTCATCAAGTCTAAAATGTCTTTGTTAGGGTGATGTTGGTTGGGTGTATACATTGGCTTAACTCTCAAATTCCTTGCTGTTAAGTGTTTTTGCTGTTGTGAGAAAATATTGGAGAACACACTTAAATGCAAGCTGACATAACATTTTTTGTGCCGCTTTTTATTACTTTATATGAAGTGACAACAATATAGGTGTTCATATTTGGCAAAGGTTATTACTGAACTGGGTAAAATATCACATAGCCACCTAACATGTTTGCTGGCATATTAGGACTCAATTAGGAGTTGTTTAACAGAGGTTCTCTACACTGCTTTCCCCCAGCAAAAGCTTTAAAGAAAAACCAGAGCTTTGGAGATGAGCTATATTGCTTTATATCCAATCTTCTCTCACATGTTTTCTTCAACAGTTTTGAAGTTCCATTTTTCTGCTAGATTTGAGGGTTGAATGAAAATGCTAAAATATCTGTTGAGGACAGATTTAATAATTCTAACACCTTTAAACACTGTCTGAAAGTCAACTGCAACAAATGGTAACTTTGAAATGCATTCCAACATCTTTCAAAATGTTAGGTTTTGAATAACTACAGTTTACGTATTTGAAATATGTTTTCCCACAGAGCTGTGGTTTAAGTTGCAAAATGAGAAATGGAGCTTGCTAAACATCTTTGGAGCATGCCTTCAGGTTACAAGATGTGATGGCCATGGTCTGTGCAGTCAGGTCTCAGATCTTATTCCAAATAACACTCACATGTGCCACGTATTTTTCGCCGAGCTGTAAATACAGTGCTACTCATTTAACTGGGGGGTAGACAAGAGTTGATTCTGAAGAAAATATTAATATTTGAACATATTCAAGGATCAGTCCTACCCTCAGATATTTTTCCTCGGTTCCTGCTGACAGCACTAAAAGTTTTGTCTGGGTGTTTGTGGACAGAATTTGGCTGCTGGACGATATGGAGTGTATCAGTGTACAAAACCTCCAAGCTTTGTGCAGCTTAATCACTGGTGCTCCCTCTGCTGGTAGTGAAAGATAAAAGTAAAATTACAATCAACATTATGGACTTGTAACTGTTTCATAATAGAAATTAAAATATTCTCAGTTTATACTTGGAAATCAGCTGATATCCACAATTTTTATGTAAGACTGAGCTCAGTTTTGTCTGATGTGTTCAGTGTGGCATAGCTACTGCCATGTCATCTATTTTCAACCGTGATTCTTTTTATAAAGTACCATATTATCTCACGTAAAAAAACTCACTTTGATGCAACCATTAGATCAAAATCAGGGTGCAAGCTAGCATCCAGGAGGCATTCTGTGCAAAACTCAGTGAAAGTGTGGCCAATACCCTGTTCCCAACAGAAATTGTTCAGGGGTACCATAAGTGAAACAATAAACAGCTTACTCAGGAGATGTACGTGCATGGTGTTCATATGTTTTCCCATCCAAAACCACTCCACACCTGCTACTAAATCTTTTTTTTAACACCAGGTGAGTGAAATGTCTTCTTATTTTCATAATATGGATATGGTAAAAGGCTAAAGCACTGAATTACAGTTTGTTGACAATTATCTGAACTAAAATTCTCAGCCAAGGCAAGTGGCTGCAATGCCATATTATTTTGGCGTTTAATCTGCATATGCACCTTCCACTGACTGCTACACAAGTTGCAGATGTGCATCTGAAGGAAGAATCAGAACCTGAATTTAGTGTTTAGCACACACCTTGTACCTTTACACATGCAGGAAAGCACGTTGCAATGTAAGTTTTGATCATTCAGAGACAAGGAAGGTATGCTCCACACTCATTATCCTCTAAATAGAAGAAGCTAAATGCCAACAGCCAAATGGCTTTAGGTCGCAACAAAATGTGTATCTGCTCTTACTTTGTTTTTTTTATGGATAAGGGAGCTTTCAGGAAAATGTAACAGCACAGCTAAAACTAAAGACCTGAGTCTACTTAAGGCACCTAAGTGAAATAGGTTTGTTGGTCTCACATCAGTGCATATTGCAAAAACATTTCAACTCAGTTGATAGTCTCAATTTAAGCTGAGCTTTTTGGACTGAAATAACAGAGATGTACATGACTAAATTACTTTCACCTCAAGAGATATTTATGGCTGTGATCCGTCAAGGATACACTTGGAAGCAGTGACATGATAATAGGAGTCCTGACTATATGATCGCATGCAGGTACATAAGGAGCCAGGCTTACATTAGTGCTCTGTGCTACTAACATTAAAATATAGTTTTCTGACAAATACAGAAAGATTTTCCAGTGACTCATAATTCTAACATTGGTAGTCCAGCACAAAAACATCAGCAGCAGCAGCGGCTGCATTTTTTAGAGGAATACAAAGAAGGCTATAGCATAGTTCCAGGTTCTTGACTTTTTCTCTTATAAGAAAGAGCTACTTTAACCTAATTCCAACACAATTTCTGTGTGGGCAGTGATCCTCAAAGGAAGCGCCACATTTTCACGAACACAGAAGAATGGTAGACATGAAAGAAACAGTAAATTTAACTGAGGTTAAACTCCTAGTGTAACGGAAGTTACTTCACATGTTTTTCCAGCAGAAAATACTTATCAACAACAATTCAAGACCACTGCCCCTGTGCCAGTTTTAAAGAAATAATAAAAGCTTGAAGACTGATGGTTTTCTACACAGTATTTGAGTGGAATTTAGCACAATACTGCTCAATGTGATTTCTTGTGTAATAGAAGGAAAGACAGGATACTATGGAAGTGATGTTTTCTCTATTGCACTCTGGACTAAGACACTGCTTTACTGCAATTCCTGTTAGGCAGAGTTTGTATTTTTGTCAACCCATTGGTTTATTTCACCAGGCGAGAAATTTCCACAGTGTTCTAAAAAACCAGGGGAAAAAGCTCCCCAGAGCTTTTCATGTCATGCAGCCTTGCACACCTGAATTAGGTGTCAATCATGTGGGTATTTTTTGTAAATGAATAAATACAAGCAACTTCTTTTCCTCACCACACTAAACAGTCCACTTCATGGTAGGAGACCACCTGATCTCTTATCTCTGGAGGTACCTTATCTCATCTTACAGGGGAGGCCATAAGTAAATGCATGGAATTTTCTCCTGTGGACAAAAAAAAAATGAAGTATTTTAATAGAGGAGACAGGATTTTTCAAGAGTGTGTAGGGAACTCCCACACTTCAGTGAAAGCTGAATTCCTTGGACTCTTAACCCTTACTGACGTAAAATTAACATTTTATACAGTTCTTGAACAGCAAAATGACTCATGAGCAAATTGAAGTTTGTGATATACAGAAATGTAACTAACAGAAGCCTGTTCCAGGACTGGGAGGTACAGGATATTTTGCACTCCAAGCATGATGTTTCTGAAGATGAATCCTGAAGGTTGAAAATGGTCCAGCTATAATCCCACTGAGTAATGCTTCCTGAGTGAAGTCATGGTATTACTTCTGGGAATAATTCATCCCTGCAACTTGGTCATTTTACTATTTAAAATGAGGTGAGCCAATTTCTTTAACGCACTTTTGCTATGACTGCTGTTTACTCGTTTCCAAACATTTAGTGTTCCGTTATTTCTGTCATTTACTAAATGCCTGTTTGTAGTTAAAAACACATTTTATATTTACTCTGTGGGAAGTTATCCTGGGAACATACAGGAAAAATAAGAGAAAAACTCAAGGACGCAGACTCCTCTGTAAAGAAACAAATAGTGATATGCACTGGAAAAGGGGAGGCTGGCTGACTCTCTGTTCTAACTCCTGCAGGAAGGGTAGCTCGTCGTGCCAGTCCTTCCCACAGCCTGCCGGGCAGGTGAAGCCAGCAGCTGTACCTGACCCATCATGACAGGTCTTCCCACGCACACCGCGCCTGCCCGCACTCAGGCATCCCACGTGGCATCCTGCGTGCTGGTGGCCACCCATGCCAGACAGCGCTCTGCCTGCACACTCCTCCTCTGTGGAGAAAACAATGCAGGCTAATTTCTCAAACTGGAAGAAAAACTTGGCTTCCCTCTAGGCAGGCACCTGGGCCAAATTTAGTAATTGCTTTAGAAATCTAGTAATTAAATGCAAGATGATTCTCTTGTACGACATGCATAATGACTTCAGCTTTTTTCCATGCTGAACGGATACATTTGGTGAAGATTTTTGAACACCAGCAGCTCCTGCTAAGCATTAAAAATGCAAAGCGTAATATAAGGATAACAGGTGCAAAAGCAGTTCTTTAATGTTCTTACGTATTCCTCATGAGTTAGGTGGATACAGTATAATCAAAGGGAGTAGGCTGCCAGTTTACTATACCAGTGGAACTCCCACTTATGAACTCTGACAGAAGCAGTGATACATTACACAGCTACTCATTTTTCTTTAATATCCATTCTTCTGAGAAAGATGGATTTGCTTTGCTGTATTTCAGCTAAAACTATAATTTGGGTTTCTGTTTCTCAGAAAAGCCTTCTGCATGAAAACTAAATGCAAACGTCCCTCTGATAAAGCTATTTCTTACTGTTACCACAAGGTAAAAAGATACTAGGTAGCATGGCAGATTATTTGATATTAGACCTGTTAGTCTACTTCCATTTCTTTAATTTAGTACTAAGTCCTTTTTTTTTAATAATTCTACCAGCGTAGTTGTTTTTGTATGATTCAAAGAATGTCTTATTGGCAAACAGAAAAATTAATTGTGTGACATCCTTAAGTAGTTATGGACAGCCAAAGGAGGTCCTTCCCATAATTTGGCTAGCAGAACTATATGCACTGTCCTGTAACAGAAAGAGTGCATTTAATGTTATTTATTTAATATGTGTCTTCCCAGACTAATGTCAGCGGTAATAAATAGAGGCAGCAGTTTGCCTCATCCTCGCAGGTATGCAATCAAGTGTAGTGCTTTGGCCAGTCTGGTTTCCAATGATTGAATCACAGGAGTTATCCATTGTTTCCTATTTGCAGCAAAGTCCATTGTTTTGAATTTCCAGTTTCAAATTAAACTGACAGTTCTCTCTTTCATTGAAGTACATCACTGAACTCCCAGAAAAAAATAATTAGAAATACCAGCAAACAATTTTTCCATTATAATTATCTGCAAACCTGCATGTTCTCCACAATTTTAATAATTATTTTATTTATCTTTCTGATTTGTCAATTATACTTTCTGTGCTTCCCAGGATTACTACCTTATCTTCAAAAGTTTCAGAATGTTTTTACTAAGTGGACATTTCTGAAGGATGCTTCTGAACTCAGATGCCCCATACTAAACCATAAAATGAATAGATTAAAAAATAGATTTGATTATTTAGGCAGCACACAATTGTCACTGGTTCCCTGCAAAAAGTAAAAGCAACTGTTGGTCCTAAACAGTTCATAACTGAAATAAAAACAAAGACAAACTGTTGAAGGAGAGCAAAGTTAAGTGACAACTACATGCACTTTAATGAGATTGCAAGTTAGTTAGTCTTTTATTTCTCAGTCTGACTATTTTCTCAAGTATAGATTATCCTTTAAAAAAGATTTCAAGTCTGGAAACCAACAGAGAAATAGAAATTTTCAGCCTCACAGAGTAGCCACCAGCTCCATGAAATTCAATGTTGTAGGTGAGAAGGAGCTCACTAGGATAAAATAAGATATAATCTATTATTCAGGAATAAGATTAGAATGTCTTATAACCACTCCTTGTCTGTGAATACATTAGAAGCTGGTTAAAGAAAAAAAGAAATAGTCTATTGTTAAAATTGATGGAGAATATTCCTGGATGGCTATCATTAGCCTTAATTTTTTCTATAACTGTATAGAAATATTTTAAAATATAAATTCTAATAAATGCAATAAAGACATTTTAATGGACATTTCATAATAGCTTCTAATAACATAAATACATAAACATACATATGGTTTTCTTCTCATCTTGCAGCTCACATAAAAATCACTTTCTAAATTAAAATCAAAACCTCACTTAGGAATTCCACTTTCCTTGAAAACTATTAAGAATACTCATGAGTCACACCCATAGCTTTCTTCTAGCACAGAGCTATAATGTAAAGAAAGTTTCCTCCTTTCTTTAGGGATTGGCTCTCCCTTGAAGCCTGGATAAAATCATTCCAATAGCACCTGAAGGATCAGTAGAGAATAGCGCTTCAATTACAGGCAAGAACCGGGGCCAAAAAGGAGCTCTCTGAATTCTCACAGTGCTCATTACCTTTGGCTTTCTGCCTTAACAACTGGCATATACTATATCAGGTGTATAAATGTTCTGTGTGGTTCTTATATATTCTCCACGCTTAGACTCACTTGGCAGCGCTCTGCACCTCCTCCTCTGCTGCCTTTCACCTTGCGAAATCATTATGTCATTTACGTTTATGTAAAGCGGATCCAAACCACTTCTGAATCACAAGTCTTTGCATGGCACCCTCTTTGCAAAGGTGTGCGTGGCCACACCAGGGGCAAGGAAACAAAACTCCTTGCCCAGAATCAGGATTTCTGAGCTGCAGTTGTCTCAATTTTTATAGTGAGAACGTTTTAACAGAAGTTGTGCAGCTGAAACAAATGCCAGCGAGTGCTTTGCAATGCACTCTGCATGAGCGTTTATAAAAATGACCTTTGTGTCAGTTTGCCAGTCAAAAATATTTCCGTCTATCAGGTGCACAAATCTGGAGAAGTCCAGAGGATAAACTCAAACAACATTCTGGTTTTGCATCTGGCTTATATTAGTCAATAGTGTATGATGTGATGGTATAATAGAAGTAAAGAGCGTATGGAGGGATTCTAATACTGTTACCACATCTGTCTCTCTACATTATCATCATTAGAGTGTTTAGATGCAATTTATCTCCCTTTACATTTGAAAGATTCATGTTCCCTCCTATGAACTGGGCATCAGCCCAACCGTGATGGGTTGTGTCCGTAGGGGAACGCCTTCACTTCAACACCTGCTATTAGCCATCATCAGCCCAGCAAGCTCTGTTTTGATCGTTTATATGTTTGCAATCTTTAGCCAAGCAGGGAAGGAACGAGTGCATGTTTCTCTGATATGGAAACAGGAGAGGAAACTAGGGGACAGAAAAATAAAGGTACGTCTACTTTTCCACAGCTGACAGATTTTACAGCTCAGACATAGGGAGATTAATCAAAGCTGGGCTCTGCTGCCATTTGAATTAAATATAAATAGAGAAGAAGGATGCTGCTGAGGCTAAGGCCATTGGCTAAGGCACAAGAGATCAAGAGTGAGTCACTAGCAACTGCCACAGTCTGACACTGGGCAAATCAACTTCTCTGTGTCCCAGACTTACAAAATAGCTTGTGTATTTAGACTTCATGTTCCTTTGGGCAGGGATTGGCTTTTATTACATTTTTCCCAGCATCCAGTACCCTGAGGCCCTCATCTCAATGAGGTCATCTGGTTATTATCATAATACAAACAATCTCATCTATGTCTCTGCTCTCTGCTGAGATCTTAACCAAAAAAGCTGCATGTAAAAAGGAACTGAGGAAAAATACCTAGATGAAGCACAGAAAATTCTCCTTTCAGGTCAAAATCTTAAGCAAAATATCATAGCTATTTCTGTTATGTTAGAACCAAATCACTTATCACTAATTAAGGAATAATGGGAAAAAATGGAGCTGAAGCAACTCATTTTGTTGTCCAACACCCAGGCATCCATGGCAAAATCAAAAAGCACTAAGGTAATCAGAAGTCCTCTACAACTGAATTCCATCACTGTCATTTAAAACAAAAAAATTGGGGCAGGGAGTACTGTTGCAGCGCATATTTTGTCATATCTGGTAACTTGTTTTGGGGATGGTTGTTAAAACATGCTTTGGAGGAAGGTACAAGGATGCCTATTTTCTCAGTCTTCCACCAGGGAGAAAAACATAGGATGGTCTGCACTTCTGCTAGTCTCATGTTACTGGGATGTGTAGGTGGGTGTGATGCCTGCAGTATGCGTAGGCGTTCTCACGCGAGCTTTAATCTAGAATCTAGCCTGCGCAGGCTGCAGTGACACATCCAGTTGCAGTGTACACAGATGTTGGATACAAAAGAAGTCTAATTTGAATCAGGAGATCTGGGTTCTGTTAGTGACTCTGCTATATATTTCCTGTATTGCTCTAGGCAAGGCATTCAGGGCCTGATCCAGCCTTCATTTAATCCCACAGCAATCTTTTCTCTGGCAGCACTGTGAGCTGGATTAGACTTCTAGCCTATCACTTTCCCAGGCCCTCCATATTCCTCGATGGTACAATAATACCTACTCACTCCATAGGTATCTGATATGGCTTAAACCATTTGCCTCTAAAGTGATTTGCTACTTAGGCATAGCATGAATATGCAATTGAATTAAGTTCTTGATTCAGCAAAACCCTCAAACCTCTAATAAGCTTCAATCAAGGAAACACATACTGGAGAATTTTATGTTCTGTGTCATTAAGTGTCAATACGTACTCTTAAACATGCAAGAAGATAAATAACTTCAGTGGAAGTACTTAGGGGCCTAACATTAAGCATATGCCAAAGTACCTTGCTCCAGGCTGTATTGTCTATCGTTAGCCATGCATGTGTGCTTAAAGTTAAGCATCTGCTTAAGCGTATTGTTCAATTCATCCCTAAAAGCATAATACCCATACACTTTCTAGCATAGCATACACAAACGTTTGAGCCTAGAAGATGCCAAAAATAATCTACATTTGATTATACAAAATGTTCAAATTATTACTTTTATCTTTGTAATATATCTAAAGAAACACAGAAAAGTTAAGGTTGTGTAGCCCATGCTAATTTCCAGGAATCTTGCTTACCCTATAACCCTTTACTTTTACATAACATTGAAATCACAATACGGATGTGTATTTTGAAGTAATTGTGTTGGTGGTCCCTTCATGCTTTCTGAACATCTAACAGTTAGCTAAGCAAACACACGTGACTGATTAAAAGAAGAAAGAGAACTATTTTTACAGGGACCATTAAACTTTAACTGCCATCTGGCAGGGAATGATTAGAGAAGATCAAAATTAAGGCAGTCAACACAAATATTGTGTGGATACCTCAGGGAATTAATGTGGATAGAAGACAGTGGACTTGTGGCTATGTTAAGAGACAGACAGAGAAGGAAGTGGTGAACACATCCTTTATGACTGCTGCCCTAATAGCCACATTCACAGCAACAGGAGCAGAGAAAGAAGAAATCAAGAACACCTGGGAATAATCAGACGCTTGCTGTCATAAAAAAGAAAGTTAAAGCATTATACAAGAGCCACACCATTCTTGTTCCCCAACAAGTCAGGAAGGAAATTTTTATTGTGGAGGTGTGTTGAAGTTGGCAGGTAGTTAATATTCAAATTAGCCTACTGTCTTTACACAGGCATTTTAAACAGGGTCGGTAATAAATCTTTTAATTGAATGACCTTACGGAACAAGGACCTGTGGTTGATCTAACTGAACACTGGATGTCACTATTTATACACACTATTAGTCATTTTAGAGGCATTATAAACACAATCCAGCCATGAATCAGAACAATCCAGCCATGGCTTTTTCAAATTGCCTATCTTTAATTATTGGTGTTCTTGAGATAGCAGATTCCATGAGCCAAAGCTTCCAAGCTGCATAAACAAACACAGGTCACTTTTGACAACTGCTCCACCGCCTGCCCTGCCTATGCTGCCGTTAGGTGCTTCCTAACAAGAGTACCATGGCCAACTTCACATTTTATGGGAAAGATTTGAGGTTTGGATAGAGAGATAATGGACTGGCTGCTTGCTGCAACATCTCACAGCTGAGACTCTCACCAGGCAGCCAGATTATCATCTTATAACTCTGCTGTTGTGACTGGTAAGGAACAAACAAAATACAGCTCACCCAAACACACAGCAGCCCCCACATGAAGCAGCTCCTGGTCTGACTGCGCTAGAGTAGAACCTTCTTTTCACCTCTCGAGCTATTGGGTTGGAAAACACCTGATCCCTCAAGCATCTGCTCTGAGGGTTTTTAGTCCATGGCACTAATAACATACAGCTCTTCTGCCACTCTGCTCCCCTTCCCTGAGGAACAGGTGATTTCCAAGGAGTACAATTATTATGAGGGAGCATTTTTAGGAGCCAGGAAAAGGAAAAATAAAAGGAAAAAATTAAGAGTATCTGAGTCCACGTGGTATGGAAAACAAATCAGTGCAAACAGTCCAGAAGGTCAGGTTAGCTGCCAAAAAGACTAAGGACAGAAGACAGGTAGGAGGTAAAGATTAAGAACAATTGATACAGTAATGTACTATGAAATGAGACTAGTTATTTTTGTTTCTCAAGCTCAACACAGTATTTTGAAGTTTGACTTTTCAGTAGCATAGGAGAAGCAAACTAAGTATGCTTCAAAGCCTATGGATTCTGGTCAACTGTACCTGATTTCATAAACTAATGCTAAACAACAACCACAAAAAGATCAGAAATGTACACACTACTACTCTGAAATGTACAGTCAGTACAAATGTTTGGTAATTTTAGACCTTGATTCTCAACGGAATTTTCCAATATGTTCATGTGTCTATTTGTCACTCTGCATCCTTTAAAATGTTAGGACCTCTAAAAATTTGCCTCTTCTGTGCATTTTAAAATTCAGTATTCTTTCAGGGAGATGTAAAATATAACTAAAAACAGCCTTACGTGCTTTTCTAGTAAAGAAAACAACTGAAAATATCCCTTATGATTTGCAATAATACATTTATATGCAGGACGTGAACATGGTCTTTTCTAGTGCTATACTGCAAGCACACTACTTTAAAACCATACCGGGTGTTGAGGAGGTTGCAATTTTTTTGGTTTTGTTACCACGGATCCTGGTTAGATGGTGAAATATCTAAAAATCAGTAATCATGACTGGAAATGAATGGCTGGAAATTATCTGCCCTGCATCATATTTTATTCCAAATATTCTTTTTGGAGAAATATTCTGGGCAAAATATTCTTTTGCTTAACTGCAAAACTGTATTTTAAATTTGAGCGTAGTGGGCTGTCCAGGTGAGGTTCTTGAACAAGTTTTGCTCTTTCCTAAGCCATTTCTAGCCTTATACAGCACAGAGCAATTCTGCTAACATGAGTAATCTGTTCAGTGGGGCAAAACAGGAGTCTAGTGCAGCTGTAATATATTAATATGGTGCTAATGCCGTATGTATAATATATTATTATAGTCTTTTATGTATAACATATTAATATAATGATTATGTATCTTATATAGAGTACTATATAGACTATCAAGTTTAATAGGCAGTATTAATTTTGCTGTACATATATGCCACTTTACAACTGGGTGGGGGCAGAATATGCCTTATATACAAATCTGTTCAGAATCTGGAAAGGCAAAAGCTGTGGTGCAAAAAGGCAATGCTCTATCGTTCTCTCTTCAGAATGTATCATAGACACAAAGCAATCAAGGGCCACCTGGAAAAGCAGTGCAGCTCTGGTAAACTTGCGCAGTTTGTTGCCCCAGCTTTGATGCAGAAACCCGTTAAGACTGCTCAGAGCACATAACAGCCCACGGCCCTCTCCTGTTAACAAGGTGCAGAGCACTCATGCTCCACATGCAAAATTCCGAGCACTGAGCCAAACTGAAAGAGAAATACAGTAGACATTTGTTGATTTTTTTTATAATGCCCACAAGCATCTACAGATGTGATCCCATGTAATGAAGCATGTGGCCTTAAGCTGCAATTATTTGCAAACAGCAGGCAAAAGAGATGGCACTTGCTGTGTTATGAAAGCTGTCCCTCTAAAACCATGTTTGGTTAGCACCTATGCCCTGTTGAAATTGGCACAGATAATTCTGAGTGGGAACAATGCCAGCATGACAGATGGGAGTGAATGCAGGCATGCCAGAGAACCAGTATGTTCATCAAGTCTGAATATTGGGGACAGAGCCCTTTCCAAGAATTTAGAAATGGCAGGCTGTCCAGAATTTCTGTACTTTAGGTACGGAATATAAGAATATATGATCTCTTTCTGTAACTACGAGCAAAATTAATTATAGTAATTTAAAAATAGCTCATCTGAGCTATGCAAAGCATGACAGTAGTCAGCTGAATTAGAACAACTGTTTCTCTGGATTCAGACTGGCACCAAGTCCTAGAGGGCAGAACCTGTCCCTGGAGTCAAAATGATTCCACAGGTTTTCTGCTAAGTGATTCAGACTGAAGAGCTTTAGGATGATAACGAATATTCTTCATTTATACAGTGCCTTTCAGGCAGTGATCCCAAAGCAATTTGCAATTGTATGAGAATTTCAACTCATAGTTGGAAGGTACGTCATTTACAATTAAGCAAATGAATCTTGCATGTATTAATGGAGTATAGTCCCATCTCCCCTCCCACCAGGGATTATAAACTGGAACTATACTCTCTGTGGAGAGGGTGGAGGAAGACAAAATCCTTCTGCCACAATCCTGGCAGATACATGTGTACCCCACTTTTGCTCCTTACATGGCACAAATAGCCATACCAGATCTGTTATCCAAAACACTAATTTAATCTCCAGACAGGAATTAGTAATTACTATGTTTTTTGAGCACCAGACAGCTACCTTTCCTACTTCTCTTTTCAGATTGTGAACAACCAAAATATATTGACCAAAAAGACTTGCCTAGGATCATTTACATGATTCTGAGAAACGGGAAGAACAAAAAAAATCTAACAGAAATAGCGTAGGTACTATTGTTTAAAAACTAAGAAGCCGGTGTTGCAAGTCCCCTTGCACAAAAAGCCTGCACTTCCAGAATAGCCCACTAACAAAACATCCCTCCATTTTGGGTTTCTTCAACTTCAGCAACCAAAATGTATGGATACTTTCAGAAACGCTGGCTCCAATACGGCCAAAGTCTTGGCTGTCTGTGCTGTTCCCTGGATCTGTGTTTTATCAGAAAGCGTGTATCGTAGGCAAGGTGTTGTAGTTGGGTTGCTGACATTGTGTTCTAACCAGTGCAGCTAACAGTGTCAGCGTACAGCTGAACTTTGTTTTCTGTTAAAAATGTGTTTAATACTATTAGTAGGAGTAAAAAGCATTGCTGAATTTATTTTCATTTAATCCAGTGATATGCTGCAAACTCGAAATCTACGTGTTACCCAGTGAACTGACTGACCATTTCAGCTATCAGCTGTTTTTTGTGAGACAGCAAAGAGGAATGCTGAACCAGCCTTGGGAAATGCGTGAGGCAGCATGAGTAAGACACCGTAGTTAAGTGAGTTTATGTTCTCAAGTAATGCAGGAAGAGGTACTTTCATTCCAAAGGTTCTGAATTTTCTGTGTATTTATAATAATAATTACCTTGATTAAAAATCAGTGGATAGTTTTATTAATGCTTTTCCTCAAAAATAAATTAAAAAATACTGGGTAGATAAATAATAATGATTTTTAAATATATGAAAGCTCACCCTGAATGTGGTGATCCTGGCACACATGGTGTAATAGATGTGAAGCATAAAGTCAAACTATTCGTGAACCTAACATTTCCTTTCACTTTAAGTTATATTGCAAATACAAATAAATATTACACTAAAATATGGAATCAGATTTTTTTAGACAATGTATAATTTTTGCTGACATATAAAAGGAACTGTAAAAATGCAGGACCACCTTCCACCTTGTGACATGCTGGGTTTTACAAAAGGGTGGCTGTATTTTTACATATTTACACTGTTGTACAGCATCCTGAAGCTAATCAGCTGAACCTGAATGCTGGACAATAGGGCTCGTTATCCAGAGCGAGAGCAGCTCTACCAGTCTTTCCTGGCAAGGCTGCCCTGGAGCCTTAACCTCACTCTCCACCCGAAACCAGCAGCTAGGACAAAGATGAGAACACCTCTTTTCCATGCTGAATTTCTGCTGTAGCAGAATGGTTTTCCTCTTGACAAAATCCCATTTTGATGTATAATGGCTATGGTAGTAGTAGAGCCTGCGTATATAATCATTGTGCCACTTAAAGTGGATCTTAGAGACCCAAAACCAACATGACAAGGATTATCATGATTTCCGATTCAAATTGCTTCAATTGTCTCAATAGTATTAACATACTTTCAGAATCTTGCTAAGTATGAACATGGTATGATGCTTGTGGTTAATGCCATCCATTTCTAGGACTCGGGTGTTAAAATAATCAAGTGAGCCTAAATTAGCCTTACTTTGTTAATTGCCTTCAGCTCTCTACTAAAAGGAGCTGTTGAGACTAAAAAGAAACTAATTTTAGCAAAAAATACCTTGGGTAAGTACTCTGGGGGACAAAGATCACTCAAGAAACAGATTGTCCCTTTCCCCTGTAAAGGTGAAGTTTACAATGATGAGAAAAAAAAAACTTTTATCACCTGCTTTCTTACAAAGCATCACTTCCAATCCAGCCAACTCAGCAATAAAAACTCCCAACATTACTTATGTCAAGATTAGCCAACTACTAATAATCTATAATGTAAACAGGTATTAAGAGTGTGTTACCAAGAGATTTTCTACTTGAAGCAGAGTTATCTAATAATGGCTTCATTCCTTCTTCCCAGAGCTAAATTTGTTTAAATATTCTGAAGCGTATTAATTCTGCTCTATATACCTTCTTTCCTCAAGCCAGTGCTCCAGTTATCTGAGAGGACCTATGAATGGTCCTGAATGGGAAGACTCAACCACACAGTTGTGAACAGAAGAGGCAGGAGTGCAAGATACTCTCTGGACTGAAACATGGCCCAGGCTGTGAAAAACACTGAAACTCCCTGGCTTTGTAAATCAATATCAATCAATGTCCCACAAAGCACGTCATAAATCTGGAAGTTCTACAGAGCTAACTCTGAGGTAATAACAGCACTTTATGTTTTAAAACATTTCACAAACATAAGGACAATCTCAGGAGACCTTTGCTCTGATTTCGTCCTTTGGGGCTCTTCCAACAATTAAGGCTTATTGGAATAGACTGGTTTTCCAGATGCATCTCCTCTACGAAACAGATTTTTAAAAAAGACTAGTGCGAGTGCATGACATGCTCTGAGGTAATAATCCTCTGCTGGGAGATAAAATTTAACCTGAAGGACTAGGTTATCATCTAGAAGGAGAACTTTTTATTTAGGCTTTGGACAATGGGATTTCTCCTGACTAGCCAAGATTTCTCCTTCAGCAAATATAGAAAAGACATTCATCTTTTATCAGTTATTAATAATAAATGTTGAATTCTCATGGACTCTTTGGTGCAATGCACTCTGGACATACTCATTTATTCAGCATTGTACAGGATTTTACTTGTTCAGCTGAATGAATCTGCAATTGCCCAAATTCGTCTGTACCTGGAGGAAAACCAACCCGTATCTACCAGACAGACATGCCAGTTTACAGGTACTGTGCCCAGTTTTCTTATCACCGGCTTTCTGGATGGAAAACTTAACGGGTATAAAGGCTTGATGGATCTCTTTAAGAAGTCACCGGAAAAATGCCATTTGTATGCAACATCTGTTCTACCGATACTAATGTGTTGTAACAATCACGGTCTGATATGTGTAGATGGCAATTCATTGCAGGGCTGCAAAGTGAAACTGCGTCTCACTGTAGGACTGATCCATTACATGGTGTACCTAGGAAATGAGCTGCTCGGCAGTGAAGATGAAACAGACTGTTGCTTTTCTAAAAACAGGGACAAAATGACTAGGAGAATCTTTATGGTTTCAGGGGAAGTCTTCGGAAGGCTCAGGGAATCTAGGACGATCTTTGTGGGAAAGGAGAAAGCTTCACGAGTGAACCACAGCTGGTGGTCACTTGCTGTTCTTACCGCCCTGACACAAGCCTGGCTCAGCAGCAGGGAGCTGCGGGGGAGAAGAGGAGCAGCTCTTTCGGCGCCACGTCCTGCTCAAACAGCTGCACTGTATCTTCTTTGCCAGAAGGAAAATGGGGAGGAAACCTCCTCTGGCAGCCTTGGCTACTGCCCACACGCAAAACTGGTCCTGTCTGGGAGAGACAGTTGGAAAACTGGGAATCTATTCTAAGATTTGGGGAGTTTAACATAAAATTCCAAGTTGAATAGAGTTTCAGAAATGTGGTGAGCAATTAGAAATTACACTGCTCTTTAGTGGGCTAATGCACTTCCTCGGGGACCTAACAGCAGGTCAGCCAGATAGGAAACAGCATGAGATTAACAGAAGTCTTTTTTTATAACGATCTGCTTGAATTAAAGTGAACGTGGTCCCCAGAGACCAGTAACTGCTCTTCTAACTCCTCCTGAAAGCAACAGCTGAGTTGTGCATGTAAAATATAACATCAGCTGCTGTGCCTTAAAAGCAACAATAAACAAGTGTTTAATGGTGGTTTTGACATTGTTCAGATCAAACAGCTTGCGACTGCATGTCTTGCAAAACATTCCAGGGTGGGAATCGTGACAGAAGAGGGCACTTTCTCGGTGAAAGAAGAGGGTTTCCATTTAACATTTTGTTGAATCCATGTGACTCCGCGCTGTGCATACACAGGAGTGTCATGTCCACTTTCTTCCCCATTCAGAAGAGCTGCGGGAAGACCCGTTTCACACCTGGAGGTCCACACCACTAGGTTCCCGAGAAGAAAACATGTCTCTAACCGCTGTCCTTCCTTCCACAAACAAGGGAATTTCTTTGTTGCAAAAGGCCAGTTCGCTGCTACACTTCTTAAGGGACGTACACTGGTTCATAAATGGTGTACTTTGTATGTCAGTGTACAGCAACATGTTACATTTAAGTCATTCCACCAGGACAGCATCCACATTTGCTTAATGGTTTTATTCATGGTGCTGGAAATATTTGTTACCACAATAGCACGTAGATTGAAAATTTTCTGAAGTGCAAAGTTTTGCCTAACCATTAAAGGGTTTCGCCATTGATACTTATTTCTTACTTAGTGTTTGTTTACAGAAGAACCACTCCACAGGCACTGCAGATCTGCTCATCCACCTCAGTTCCCAAAGAACGGGTGTAACGTGAAAAGAAAAAAAGAAAACAAAAAAGCAAGCAACTTATAACCTCTTTTGCTGGCCTTTATAGACTCCATTTTTACTGCTCTATTACCAAGACTCTGGATGTACCCTGGAACCAAACTACATTTGCTGTTGGGTTTGAGGCAGGGAGCAGAAAACTGGGAAATTCAAACTGTCCCGTTGTCTCTCACCTTAGAATCTACAATGGGTACAACTCCACTGTACCTAAGGATCAGAAGACACTGCAATCTAGGTTATAAAAGCAACGTTACCATTAACATTAGTACGCAGCTGCTGAAAGCGCCTATTAATCATGTTTGTTGGTGGGTGTTCCAGTTGCTCATATGGAGTATGTCCCAGCTGTCTGGCACCTGTGGTTTAATCAGGGACAGCAACATCAATAGTCCATGGAACTTTGCAGGAGGCCAGCAAGTAACTCCTAAGACCCTGTGCTGTGTTCCCATCCCTAATAAAATGTACATAGCCTCTTACTTATCCTTTCAGAGACAGTTTGTAGCACACAGACCATTCCACAATTTAAATTTATGGCACAGATTGCATCAAATACAAACTTTGCAACAACTTAAATATAGGTTTCCCAGTGTTTTACCCAAACCGTGGATTTTTCTGCATTTTTCCTCATTGGCACTAATACTACTAACAGTGGTAAATGACCATTAAAATAATGACCTCCATATCAAGTAAAAACCCATCAATGAACAAGTGAGCGATTAAAGCGGAAGTCTCGGGAACACGTGCTCAGCCCAGTGATGATAATCTTGTTTCGATTAAGCTTGACTAAAAAGGATTTTTTCATTACTTGGGTGTGAACCCGCTCATCATGCAAAAATGACTAATTAAATAGTAGGGACTTTTTCAACACTTCAGGTGTTCTCGGAGGCTCCCTCTTCTTCTGGCCGTGAATCGTGCCCCGCTGGGGCCGGAGGCGTTTCGGGCACTTTTCTGCAGCGTGCGGCCGTCCCGGCCCCTGACAGCAGCAGCAGTTCCAGTCAGGCAGGAACGTCCTCGGGCGCCGGGCTTCGCTCTGCCCTTCTTCACCAAGCTCGGAGGCCTCCCGGCGCCGGCCGCTCCCCGCCAATGACGCGCTGCGACGGCGTCACGCCTCCTTCCCCTCAGCGGAGCAGGCTCCGGCTCTTTAAACCTCTCCCCGGAACGGGCTTTCCTCCCTCCGCCCCGCGAACCGCTGCCCCGCCGGGCCGCAGCGACCTCACCCACCCCGCTCCCCTTCCGCGGGTCCTCGGGGTGCCGGCCGCCCCCCCCAAACGCGGAGGTTAGGTCGGCAGTGAGGCCGCCGGGCCGGGACTACTGCTCGCTGCGCCGCTCTTGGCTAACGGCCCTAACGGCCACATCAACGGCCCTAACTGCCAGCCTCGCTCCCGGCGAGCGCTTCGCCTGGCACCGCCCCTCCCGGCCTGCGGCGCCGCGGAGCGCCGCGCGATTAGCGGCTGCGCCCTCGCGGGGCGG
>VZSZ01012211.1:340345-407534 GCA_013398815.1 Ibidorhyncha struthersii | reverse complement strand
CCGCCTGGGGTCTGGCCGTGGACGTGTTCCCTCTGGACCACTTGCCCCATTGACTTTGCCTGTTATTGTGTTTTATGCATCTCCAGTTGTCTTAAGAGGTGTCTGAAGCTCTCCTGTGAAAAAACATGTCACAGGCCCTCAAGCAGTGATGGCTGCACGATATTTTAGGCACACATGTTTTATGCCACAGTGCAATTTGATGTTTGGAGTTCAGGGATATCTGTGCTGCCATGTTGCTTCTGCAGTCTTACTCATTCTACAACCTTTCTGCATCCCTGTTCTTTAGATGGAATCCATGAGTATGTTTCCGTGTCCCATCCACGCGCTCTGTCACTCATTTGCTTTTTGTTATGTTACTTTCTCCAAGAAACATTTATCTTCAGTTAGTGATAGTCACCTGTTTACTTGCACTAGAATGAGAAATTCTAATAAAGCTGTAAGCTCAGAATCATCTGCTACTTTCCAGATAGTGACCCTGAAGATGGCCAAAGTGTATTTTCTTTTCCACCTTTTAAAATAATATTTTTGTTTTCTTCTTGTCATGTTCTACTCATGGCATTGAACATCATGTCCTAAGCTTTTGCTGAATGTAAAGCTAAGGTAGAGTTAATGAAGACAAATGTTCCTGAGGTCAAGCTCGTAATATTGCTAGGTCTATGTTAGGTGCTACATTCAGCACTAGCCGGTAGGATAAGGAGGACTTTTCCTTGTGGTCCTGGTCTTCCATAAGTGTCTAGACATGATTTCTTCAGCCTCCTGCTGAAACATGTTAGTATCTATTAACAGACATCCAGTTGCAGCCTAATTTCAGAGGGACAAACTATAATGAAGTTAGGCGTTCACTTGAGTTCTCTCAGTGTTCATAATTCTGCAATCCAGAATAAAAATCAGAAAGTTGTCTTATTAAAAAAAAAAAACCAAACAAACAACCTAATAACTTTGTCAAGGACTGCTTGTTATATAATGTATCAAAAGAAATGTGAAATAATAAAAAACCCTTAATGTGTAGATGGAGTGAAGCCGCCATTTTTTAAAAAAAGTTTATGTTTTAATACTGGTGTTGCATGCTGATACTTAATCAACTAGTTGAGCTTTTGATCTTCTTCACGGTATAGTTGATATTTCTATCCTGATTGGAATTCTAGAAATATGAATGTGTTTGGTATGTCTTTTTCCAGAAACTTCTAGACTATGCAGCATCTAACATAAGGTGCTTTCAGGTCTTAAATTTGGTTGCACATAATTTTATAAATAATTTTGGGTTTCATGCTACTTCTGTTTTGTGACAAAGTGTTGAGCTGCCTGAAATATGGTATTCTTTTGAATCTTGTTTAATTAAATTTTGGGTGTATCTATTGCCTAAAATTCCATTTCTGTCATCAGCTGTTCTTTTATTTTCCTTCCACTGTTAGTCAGTTTAAACTTACAAATGCACATTTATACCTCTGAGAAGCTTTACTAACTTTAAAAGTTTATATTATTTCTAATCTCAACTTTCTTTTATGGTTTCTTAAAATAATTTTGAATTTCTGTGTAAAAACAATGCATTAACTGTTTGCAAAGCAGCAAACATGATTTAATACTATCAACTGCTTTCTTAGAATAACAAATAGATTTCAAGTTATCATTGTCCTCCTGCATAACTTAACTGCATTTGTTTCAAATCAATAATGTGCACTCTAAGGAGGCATTGGATATAGTTAGTGATAGAAATACGAGTCAATATTTAATAATTATGCAATAAATATTTTTTTCAAGTTTATGCTATGCTTTTTCCAACTTCGTTCTGTGTCAGTTTCAGTTCAGCCTGAGAACTTTTCCATTAGCTTTGGTTCAGATAGGGGCTTCTCTTCAGTAAGCTATTCCAAGATACATAGTATGTTTCTCTTTCTAGGTAAATGCAAATGGTCATTTATATTATTGCTTACAGGAAAGAAAAAGATCATTCTATTTTAATGAGTAATGGGAGTCCTGTAGTGGGGTATTTATGGTATATCCAAAGACTTTTTTAAAAAATTAAATTCTTAATTGTTGTATTCAATTTTATGCTTCAGGGATGCAATCTGAAAAAATGTAAAAATGTATTAACTTTTTGTTACACTTTTTTAAAATTTTTTGAAAGTAATGTAGCAAAAGGAAATTGGAATTCTAGTGTTTGTTGATAGGCAGCATTAAGATGTTCAAACCTAGATAAATGAGCTGGGGAAGGTAAGTTCTAATATCTCTCTAAGCAAGTTGTGAAAAAAATCAGTGGAGTATTAAGCTCTGTATATTTCTTCTCTGAGGGTCATTGGCCTGTCACTTACCTACACGAGCTGTATTCACACAGCATGAATTTCCAGTAAGTCAAAGCTGCCATATTCAGCCAACAGGAAGTGTTGGGCCTAAGGAGCTTTCTTTATTCCATTAGTGCTCTCCATTTACCAGAAATGTACCTTTGTGTGGAAAAGCCTGCTCCTTCAGCAAAGCTGAAGTAACTTAATTGCTTTGTTTCAGTACATGGAACTATCTGTCCAGCTGGCTTTCTTGTTATTTGAACTTGTTAAGTCAATCGTCCTTACTTCTTGCATCTCTCTCTTCTTGTCCAGATGCTCTCCCCTTTATTTATAGAATCTTAGACAAACCGAGGAAGGTATGGAATTAACTTTAGACAGCAGTTACAAGCAGTTAACTAATAACATCAGCAAAAAGTGGCCAACGTTTGACTTCTTGAAAGAAAAAATCTGGGCATTGTGGTGCAGGCATTATATTCTTCCTTGTTCTTCCCCAGAACTCTCTGAAACAGATCATGTGTCTTCTATGAAATAGCACAACTGCTCTTTTAAGCAGTGAAGTGTGAAGAAGGAGCTCCCGTTTTCCTGGTTGCAGTTTTGAGGTTCACAACCTTTAAATATTCTGGACTATGGCTTGTAGTTTTCTTGCAGAATGTACCAAGCTACTTTCTCATGATTCCCCTTTATAAGGAGGAATGTTTTATTTTCCAAACTTTTTCTCCTCCATTCTCCTAGCTGTTCAGTTTTATTTTTTTAGGAATGCTGAATTCTATGGCATTACACAAATACAGTCAGTCAGAACACTTGTGATAGTGGACTTTAATGGTCAGGTATTAATTATACCACTTCTTCTTCCCCTTTCTTTTTTGCTTTGTAGGAAACTGAAAAAAATAACTGTTCCAGTCCTTCCAGGTAAGTGGAGCAATGATTTCCCCCCCCCCTTTAAAATACAAATTTTTGTTTTATTTATGTTACTTCTTAGCAAGTGGTTTATTCTACATACTAAGTTCTGATTTTTACTGAAAGCAAAACTTGCAAGTCTGCCTCTATAGAAAAGTGTGGAAATAAAGACAGGTGCAAATGTGGGAGGTGATTAAAATGTATGCAGTGCAATGCTGTATGCGAGTATTGAAAGTATAAAAGGTGTCCTGTTCATTATGATTTGCGCTGATTTGTTTGGTTGCATGAGAAAGCCATCTCTTTTAATTTTGAAGTGTTTAAACTTGGAAAAGAAAAATAGCTACTTTTTTTTTTTCTCATTTGAAGAAGCATGTCTAATAAAATTCTTCTACGGAGCCAAGCAAAACAGTAAATTCACCTCTTCAGGTAACCATTAAAAGAATGTTATTCTCTACTGTGGCAAATATATTCAGTCCACTTGACTTAACTTTGAAAAAGTATGCACCTCAAGTAGAACTCTTAAAATTGATAAAGACTGTGAAAAACTTTGACCTTTCCCTTTTATGCTTCAGTTTCCTATTGTAAAATGAAGCTTTAAATAAAATCTTAATCTTATGCTACTTAAAGCAATTACATACTATGATGAGATCTACAGAAAAGCTTACTAAGAGTTAATAATTCTGCGTACAGTAGGAGTTTGTATCTTGTGGTAAAAAGGGGCACAATCCCAGATCAAATGTAAAGAATAAAAGGAAATGTTGAATAGACATGATTGGTCTTGAGGAAGTGCAAACATCCGCTGGAAAATACATCACTGATACTGTAACTTAGGCATTTAGTAGTGTAAAGACCCAAGGGAGACTAGATGCTGATGGACTATAATTCTGATTTGTCTTAATGGCCTAATGCAGTTTTTGTCCAACTTTCTGATTTTTTTCAAACCAGAATATACAGATGTTCCTTGAGTTGGAGCCACATGTGAGTGGTCAGTCTAGCTGTAAAGCTTAGGTTTGTATCGCATGTAAATAGTAGTAGATAAATGAGCTGGCAGGCTGTCAGATTGTCCTCTATGGACTCTCCAGTTTAGGGGGGTGACACACTTGTGAGAACGTGCATCTCTTCGTGCTTGCTGGCCAGTAGAGGAATGCTGAAAGAGAAAAGTTTTAAGGTTGGTTTTGGGTTGGGATTGGTTTGGTTTTTTTTGTATGTTTATAGTTGTCTGTCTTTTTTGTGTTCAGTTTAGGCTGTTTTCTTCCATGCTGCTTGTGTCAGCCCTGAAATTACAGGAGGGCAATCTCTGTATTGCTATGATGCATAGAATAAGTAATTACAGGGTAAGACTGCACAGCCCATGAGCAGGTTAGCACATAGAGGTCTTTTGGCATACAGCATGCTTTATACTGGTAGACTCTTCAGAAGCTTTAGCTAAAAGTCTGATGAACCTTTACTATGTATGTGTGAAGAACGTTGGGGTTTTTTTCCTCAGTAAATTTGGAGAGGTTTTTGCAAGGATTATCAACACGTATACATTTTAAACAGCTATTTAAATGTTTAATAGAAAAAAAATTTTGAAACAAGGTGTCAGTTGTGTTTTCCATGCTACTGTATGTAGGGAATTAAAACAGAAGAACCTTTACCAGTAAAATAAGCCAACAAGACATTGCCTAAATCAGTGTATGATTCTAATCTTTTACAAATTGTCTACAGGAAGGTATTTTAGAAGCAAGCCTCAGTGTATGTTGTAATAGTTTCCAGAAAGTGTACCTAAGACACTTAATTCAAATCATATAAAAATATACAAATAATTGTTGAAGCTGTTTTTGTAGCACTTGTAGAAAAACATTAGTGTGACTTTCATAGAAACATCATTATTTTTTAAACAAGCACACTGTCCTAAACATTAGTAAATTGCTTGCAAACCTGTTCTTATTGCTCTGTAGTATATATATTTTAAACATGTATATATACTTATTTATATATTTTACTGTACTGTTTGCTTTCCAAAGGTGATAAAAGAGCCTTATGACATTTTAAAAAGGAGTGATGCAAAATTATTTTACCTTTGCATTGGAAGTATGCAGCAAACACCAAAAAAGGGAGATTACTTTCTGATTTAAGTACCAAAGTTGATTATATTGCTGAGATTATTTCATGTTTTTTCCATGTTGAGCTCTGATCTTATTTCTCAGTGTAACTCAAGAGTTCTATGTATAGGTTTCTTTATGCCACTGAAAGGAATTTAGGGTTGGAAGGCTTACAGAAGAAAGTTGCAGTTCAGTGGACTGTAGGAAGAATCGTTTCACTGAACTCTTCAGTTTATCTGAAGACATAAGTTAAGGCTGGAGTTTCACATTGATTGGATTGTTTCACGAACCATCTTTTTCCTATGGGACAAGGTGTTTGCTGTTGCCTGGGTAACAGTCCAAGGTGGCTATAATTCATGTCTAGCGTTTGGGTTAACAGTTTACAAACTTTATTTCTCATTTGGTTGGGTGAGTAACATTTTTGTCAAGATAGCATTTAATTTTGGTTTTCCAGAAGAGTATTTTCTAAATTCTTCTTTCTTACTGTGATATTGTCTCTTAAAGCAGTCAGTTTCCAATAATCTTTTGAAGTCAAAATGGCAATCACAAACTTCTTTTCTGATCATTTTCCTTCTGTGTGTTTGTCTTGTCATTCTTGTCAGGCAACAAACAGTCCAGAAGGAAAAGAGGAGGCAAAGGATGGGGTTAGTTTGCTTGTTTTCCCTAGCAGCAACAGTTTTAGCTGTTGGGCTGTAAAGTTAACTATGCTGAGTCTTCTAAAGCTGTCAGAACATGAGCCAAGTTTGGATTGTCTTTTGCTGTTGTTCACCTCTGTTTCTAGCTATGATGTCTTTATGGTATACTTCACATTTCAGCATTATCTTGGATTGCTCAGAATTTTGTCCACTCATTTCTAACATATCCAAGAATGGAGATTCCACAGTCCCNTGGCTTGTGAATGTTGCATCTCATCCTTTTGTTGTACACTACCCAGAGTCTGGATGTGTCTTCTCTGTAACAGTACATTATATAGTGTAAGACAGCAAGTAGATCCTTCCTTAGCCTTTCTTCTCCGTGCTGAACAAACTTTGCTTCCTGATACTCCTCTTGTTAGGATGCTGGACTGTTACATACTATTTTGGTGAGTCCCCTGCTGGTTTCTCTCCACTTTGGCATTTGTCTTGAGGGGCTCAACACTGGGCACAGCAGTCCAGCTGTAGCCTCATGAGTGCCAGATAAAAGAGAATAATCACTTCCCTTCACCTGCTTGCTATGCTCTTGCTAATTCAGCCCAGTAGGCTGTTAGCTTTCAATGTTGCAAGCAGCATGATGCTGAATTGTGTTCAGTTTGTTGTCCACCAGGAGTTACAGGTTCTGCCCCAAAGCTGCTTGACAGCCACTTGGCCGTTATCCTGCATGGTTGCATGGAGTTACTTCATTCTAAGTGCAAGCTTTGCATTTGTCTTTGTAATAGGTAAATACAATCCTTACCAATTTAGCTACAGTAACAAACATGAGCCCTTTGTTTTCCCATCCTGTTGGATCTGGTTTCTGTTTAGATTTACAATGTCCGAGGTCTTGCTGGAATGCACGAGTGCACTTCTTTTTCTCTTTTAAGTGCACTAAAATTTCAGTGCTTCGAGATACTTTTTTTTTTCTCAGACGTTAACTGAACTCCCTTTACAAGGCATTACCTCACAAAATTCCTTGTAGCCTGCAGTCAAATAATATTACAAAGATCAGGAAATGAATTTGTCTCCAACTTTTTTCCAGTAAGTTTGCCAGGAGGATGACACTTTTTTCTTTTTCACAAGGATTGATTTTTAGTTTATAAATCGGGCATTCAAAATTCACAGGCTTCACAAACCAAAACATGGAACCAGAGAACAATTGCGTATGCAAATACATGTTTTGGTTATATTCCTTTAAAGGAGAAAATGAGAAAACTTGAAAAATTGATCTTTACAGCTTATGAACAAAGAAAAGTCCTGATTGTGGATGGAGTAGATTTTATGGCTGATAATATGCACTTGTTGAAAACTGACAACAAGCTATAGTAACAGTGGAAAAAAATGCTCTACATGCACTTATGTTAATCAAAATCTTCATCCTTTGGATAAAAAAAAAAAAAAACAGAATTGTTTCTTGCACCTTCAGACATTTCCGACATGGATATAACTCTTCTGTTCGTAATATATATCCATATGTGCATATCGTAGTCATATATAACCCATGATCAAGATTTAACAAAGCAAATTCCTTTTGAGATCTAAAGGCAACTGACTCTGTTAGTTTTGGACCAGCATTTAAAAAAATTGACTGTTGCGTAGCTGAGCAAGGATAATAAGCTTATGGGATAGCTTTTAAGTGTTTGTTGAAGTTCCAGATAATATAAGGATGTAATACTGAAGCTTCATTGATGAGGGCCTTGGTTTTTTACCCTGAAGCTTAGTCATGAGTGTTCAAACTTGCCCATAACCTTGTTAAAACTCTTCAGTGGTGACAATACCAATTTCATTGTTTGAACAGTTCAAGAAATATTTCATCCCTTCAGAAACTTGAGACAGGTTATGAACTATTTGCAAAGAACAGCAGAACAATCTCCATCTCTGATTTGCTTTGGCATCCTTTCTTTGGGACATAAATGTTTCCCTGAGTTCTCAGTGCCAAAGACTAACGTTTCTGGCAGCCATTCATCTCTTCTTGGCTTGTGATCTCGGCTCAGTATCCTCATTCTGTTGAACACATATATTTAGAAGTGACGCTTTGGAATCTCCTCCACTCCATGTTTTGCTATTTGGTGCCCATGACCAACGGCACTGGGATCTCCTTCTCCTTGACGTGATATCCAAAAAGTGTGTACCGTAGTTTTCTACTGTACAGACG
This sequence comes from Ibidorhyncha struthersii, assembly GCA_013398815.1. Lineage (NCBI taxonomy): Eukaryota > Metazoa > Chordata > Aves > Charadriiformes > Charadriidae > Ibidorhyncha > Ibidorhyncha struthersii. Next base: position 399,451 of record VZSZ01012211.1, on the reverse strand, counting down.
CAGGCAAAAGGATCAGGTAACATGCTTCCTACAGATCTCTGAGATAGTAAGTTTTAAATGATTTGCTTACACTTAATTGATCTGTCTTGTGTCTAGTGCTAAAGGGTATACCAGAAGTATACATTCTTAGGACGGTTAGGCAGTTTCAGAAGCATTGCAACTTTCCATGACCAGCCTGCTGGGGAAGAGATGAATTTATTCTGCTTATGATCTTTAATCATAAAGACATCTTTATTCATCTTTATTTGCTTCATCAAGCTAAGCAGTCTTCAGAACTAACATTGTTAGATCTCTGTACAAATAATCATATTTAAAGATGAATGTATTTCCTCCAGGGTAAAGCCACAGATGGGTTGAGAGTGCTTGTCATCTCCTGGCTAATTAGCTAATTTGGTACATTCATCCCCCCCTGTTACTTGACCTTAAAATGAGGTAATGTTAGTGTTGAGATTAGTTATTCTTCACTATTGGGTTTAGTGATGTGACAACAATATCTTGATTTTGTGTTCATTGTACCAGAACTTTATTATTTTTTGTCATTGATGTGACAGCATCCACATACTAGGTTTATGCATTGTCCAGCACTGGTTGGCTCAATCCCATCTGTGTCCCCCTTTCTCTTCCTGAAGTGGAGTGATGCTACCTGGCAATTATTGTTCTGTGTTTGCAGGATGAAAGAGTAGAAGCATCTCTTTCTGTCTGACAGAAAGCATAACTAATTAGAGGATGTATTGAAGTAAACTATTTCTGTGAAAAACTGATCTTTATAAAATTATGTATTATTACATGTTTAACGTGCATAGTAATTAATATCTTCTTTCAATTACAGTTCATTGCCATGAAAAGGAGGATATGATAGTTTGCCCTATGAAACAGGTTTATATGTGAAATCTGGCAGGTATGTGTATTAGTATGTGTGGTGAATATGCAAACCAGCACTAAATATAATTAATATCTATTACTTCTTTCTTAAATATTTTTTAGCCTGTTGGTAATTTAGCTGTATAGCTGAAACGTTACTAAAGTAGACAGGTTTGTAGTTAAATTTGTAACCGTTTACATAAAGGGCTATCTGCTAACTTATCTTTAAAGGTAAGCTTTAGAGTTTATGAAAAGACCAAGGAATCAACCACTTTTTCTCATCTGTTGGCACTGTATCCTTGACTACTCAGTTTTGTCTGCTGTTTTGTTCTTTTTTTAATTGTGGCAACGGGTTCATTATTACAATGTATTTTTATTTCAGTAACAAGTTTTCAGGTACTTTTTGCAATTAGTCATGTTGCGTACGTATAGAATCATAGAATAGTTTGGGTTGGAAGGGACCTTTAAAGGTCATCTAATCCAATCTCCCTGCAATAAGCAGGGACATCTTCAACTAGATCAGGTAGAATACCTTCTGACTGAGAGATATGTTCAAAACTTACTATATCCCTATTGGGTTTTATGTACCTTCCTGACAGAGCTTAGAATCCAGATTCTGATTGAATTCTGGGTATTTAGATTCTCAGAAGGCAGAAATTCTTGCCCATGGAATATTAAAATAACCTGTGGATGTTGATGTGTTGATAACTTGATGGAATATTTGTAAAATTTATTCCTCTCATTTTAATACAGGTAGCACAACGACCTGTGGAATATGAGTGATGACAAACCCTTTTTATGCACTGCCCCTGGATGTGGCCAGGTAATCGTCTGGCTTGAAGTTATTAACATTGATCAAATAAAAGGAAAACAGTGAAGTGTATTTGTAGGGATCAAAGAAAAAGGGATTTATAATAATTGGTAGAAAGTAGCTATGTTTTGCTGAAAAGCAGGTGACAGCAAGAATTTCTAGTGTTTTGTGTGTTTATTCAGAAAATGCTATCCATAGAAGAAAAAAACCTAGTTAAATTACCCTTTCTGAGCTGAAACCAAATTAATTTGTTAGCCCTGCTTTATTTGCTTTTATTAAAAAAAAATCAAGAAACATCCTGATCTGTATGAGGTAACCTGCATTTCTCAGAATATTTCAGTGTTAGTGGGGAGCTCATTGTGAAGCTTGCTTGTCACTAATCTTCACAACTATGGTGACTGCAAATATTTAATGGTATAATTTTTATTTATGTATATTTTTGTATATAGGAAGATGTTAACAGTATGCATGACACAATATATTTCTATTCCTATTGTAGTTTTAATGTATTCTATTAAATAGTATTAGCAGATATACAGCTGAATGTGAGCAGAAAAGTATAAATATTAAGTGTTTTAGCAGACGGTTGCTTAAAAGGAAGCTGTCTTAACACTTCTGATTTAGTAACCTGAAAAGAAGTGAATTTGCATTATCTGCTCTATGAGATGGACATCCCTGCATCCTTTATATAGAATTTCTTAAGATTAATTTTTTTATTGTATTAGTGCACTTGGGTTTGTTTGGATTTTGAGTTCAAAATATTTTCATTTTCATTCTGAAAACTTAGCTTTTATGATGAATGACAGCATTAATGTTATATTAATGGAGCCTTCTGTTTTTAAAGTGGGAAAAGACTAAGATTTCTTATTATGTCTAATATGTTCAGAGACATAAAAAGTAACAGAAGAGGACTGCCTTCTCCTAAGCAACATGTTTGTCCCCATCCTATTTGAGTCTCGTTTCGATGTAAGCTCTGTCAGAAGTGGTGTGACAACTAAATCTCATAGAAGGTGCATCATGGGGCTATGGCAATCCTTGATTCCAGTGAAGGGGAAGAGAGAAGTTCACGTCCCTGAAAATGGGCAAGGCTTCTCCAGATACCAGCTCATGCTGTAGAATAGATAGCGGGAGTCTGGATCTGGAGATCCTGTTCCCTCTGAAAGAGCCTGTCCATCACACAGCAGGGACAGAAAGATGTACTTAAGTCTCTTAGTGTGACAGAACACCAAAGTCTCTGGCTTATGCTGTACCTAGAGATAAGGCACAGGAGCTCCAGAGAGCTGGGCGTTTGGAACCCCAGGCAACACAGTTCTAACAAAAAAAAGAGCTTGGCCTGTTGCAGGGCCACTGAAAGACAGCCTGAATCTTTGATTTCTCTCTCAGCTCCACACGTACATGTCCTTTCTCACGGAAGTATTCTGGATGACTGTGCTCTGAGGTCAACTAAGCTTTCTGTATTGTTTTCTGAGAGATGACACTTGGTGTGTATCTGTTACAAGATATATGTAGAGTGACTTAAATTATTGAGGAATAATCAGAAACATAGTTTAGGACTCAAATATTCACAAAGAAAAGTAAGAATTTAAATATTTTGTAAAATGTGTTCTCTTTAGGAAACCTGCATCTTGGGAAACGTTTTCTTAGATTACCTCAATTGGAACACTAGCTTTATCCGCAATTACAGATGCATAGCAAATTTCAAGTTCGTAAAAGCAAGAATATCTATTTTACAGCACATAATTTGTCTGTGTACTGCTTGTGTTTATAGAATGTACCCCAGTTTGGAGGGGAAGTATGCACAAAACTGGGATACATCTGAAAACTTGAGAGATTTTTAAAATGCTGATAAGTTTAGTTTGTTTACAGTTTTTCGGTTGTCTGACATTGTTCCAGTGTTTCCCATTCTATCTGCCTCTTATTTCGTAAAGTAAATGGTCAGGGGCAGGAGCTATACTTTATTTTTACACTATTAAATACAGTGAAGTCTGTGTGTGTGATAACAGACCAATTCTCATTATTGTGGTAATACACACAATACAGAAATCAAATAGTGGTAATCAATTACTAAACACTGTCAAGATCCATTAGTATAGCAAATGGCTGATTGCTAATGGTTGATGAAGTCTGCAGCACTCCAAAATTTTATCTTGGACTTTTGATGAATGCAGGTACTTGGGTTATCATTTCCCTGATATCATTACTGTTTAGTTACTATGAGCATTGTTTGAGTTTCATAATACTTCTGGTTGGTACTGTTGACCAAGGAACAAGATATATCTGCCTACAAAGGTTGTCTGTTAACATAGCAATGATAGTTTTATGTGTTGTAAAAATTACTTTCTGTGGAATTGCATTGCTTTATTCACACTCAAAATTACAACTATTTCTTAAAACTTTCTGCTGCAGCGTTTTACCAATGAGGATCATTTGGCTGTCCATAAGCATAAACATGAGATGACACTGAAATTTGGTCCGGCTCGTAATGATAGTGTCATTGTGGCTGGTTAGTATGTACTTTTGTAACTAGTTTGTTCACTTTGCTGCTGGAACGGGCATACATTTTATGTATTTTCTGTACATAATGCATAGACTTACGTTATGAGAATATGAAACACTTTCTTCACTATAGTTGTCCACAACGTGTGCTTAGGCAATATTTTCATACTTAATTAGCTTTTGTCAGAATTTGAAGCCAGTATTATTCTCCATAAGTAACTTTTATTTGGATCTGATATATAACCTAAATAGTTTTCAATTATGAATACTTTAATTGATTAAATGATGTAGTAAGCATTCAGTAAGAATACACACTAATAAAGGGTATGCCTAACAGCGTCTGTAACTAGATTAAACTGTATTTAAGTTTTAATTATTCATTGATATTACTTGTTTCTTAAAAAACACTACATATTTTAAGATTTACATATTATGGTGACATTAGAAGAATGAATCAGTAATTATTAATCTTTAAATGGGGTACTAGAAGAAAGATTTTTTTTTTTTTTTGGTCTTAATTTTATCTTAAATTCAAAATACCTTTGCTGTATTTCCACCTCTGAATTCATGATATACCCTTGGTCAGTTATAACTAACTATGTTTGTTTGTCCAGGATCAGAAGTAATCCCCAATGGATGCTTGATTGCATTATAAATTTTAAAGTTCTTGAATGAAGATAGCACATGCTAATTATTCTAAAGTTATAGTCAGGTTGGTTTGAGGGTTTTTTTTCAGTGGTAGAACAGCCTAAATGAACTTCACAAAGGCTTTCAGACATTTTCTGAATATTTTTTCCTTATAAGCGGCTAATTTTTTAGGATGAGCAGATAAAAAAAAAAAGTTATACATTTTAAAATTCTAAACGTGATCCTTGGCAATTATACTGTAAAAAAGGCGACCTGTCAAATAATCAGGTGCTTGAGAATGAAACCATGGCAGTGTGTGTCTTGCAGCCACTTTCCAGTGTATGAACTGTTAGTTGTAAATGCCAGCTTAGGTTAGTTAATAAGGTGCACATAATACCACTTTACAACATCTCAAATGCAAGTCACTTTGTGGCAAATGTGGTTAATTTTGATCTGGTAATGATAGTGAAATAACAGGAATTTACATAGTACCAAAAACTTTCTATAAAGCCTTTTTTGAAACTGCTTTATGCAGTAGTCACCTAGATACCAGAAGTCTGATGATTCCAGCTTGACTATAGAGGCATCATAGGAGTCAATACGATCTTGTGTACAATAACACCTCCTTTTAGAAGTTCCACGTGCTTGAAGCTAATCACTACTGTTTTCACAATATAGGAAGAAAGAAGCAAACTGTCCGTGGCAAACTGTGCACTTCTCTCTCTCCTTTATTTGAGAATGGAGCTTGCTTGCTCACTGAAGTGATCTGCTCTGCTAGACTTGGGACTTGAGAGTAGCTCCCTCTGGTTTCTGGACACAGAAGAAATGCTTTGATATGCTCCCGAAACTGTAAGGGGCTTAGTGGTTTGCAAGCTTCTGTTGCTTGTCTCCAGCAGGTGGAGTGTGCCTTCTGGCTGGCCTCCCGCAAGGCAGAAAGGAGCTGCTTGAAAGACATAACAGTTCTTAAGCACTTGTCTCTTTCTGTTTGCTTTTATTCTGAAAAATATTTACAATAAGTAGGTCCATAAATGGTATTTCAAAAATAAAATTGTGGGGTTTTTATACACTTCATTTCAGATCAGACACCAACACCAACTCGATTCTTGAAGAACTGTGAAGAAGTGGGCTTATTCAATGAATTAGCAAGTCCTTTTGAAAATGAGTTTAAAAAGGCTTCTGAAGATGACATTAAGAAAGTACGTTCTAAAACTTTTTCTTCTCAGAGCTTCCACTTTTTTGGTACCAGAAATTCCATTTTAAAAAAGCAAACTTTAGATTTATGTACTGCTTTCTAAGCTGTATCAATAACCGTTTGCTGGTTTCTTCTATACGTTATGTATGGAGAGAATACAAATCAAAATTTTTCCTCTGAAGATTAGTTTACCTGATTAATTTTACATAGTTAGCATAGACAATGGTACACATTGACTTTGTCTTAATTTTTTAAGTATCTAGTCTATATCTGTTTAAGTTTAATTATTAGCTTTGATTGAAATTTCATTAGGCCCTGAATAAGCAAAAAATAAGTCTGAAAAAGTAAAGATTTTTTGCAGAAAGAAAAAAGATTTGTAGGAAACTGATGTGAAAGGACTAGTGTGTGAACACTGATTATTTTGAGTACTTTTAAAATGCTGATGTTATTCTAAGAATCAATGCTAACGATAATGAGAGTTAAATACTGACTAAATTTAAAGAAGTGTCAGTAATTTGGTTAAAATTATATTCAGTATGTGTTGAAGTCACTTTTGCCTAGAAATTATTGATCACAACCTAAACAGCTACTTTGTTAATGCACAGATTGAAATAATATAAGAAAAATTTGGACTGAGTCTGTTCAGTAACTTCATGTTTTTATGAGGAACTTCCCAGACATTTAAATGTGGTTTCTTCTATTTATTTTAGTACTCCCCAGTCATAACTGATTAGGAGCCCAAACATTTAAGCACTTCCGCAAATGAAAAGTTTTGTTCATTATATCCCTTTGAATAATTTTGCCTTTGGTTGATTACCTGGTTGACTTCCATAGGTAATGATAAAATATATTTTTATACTCATATATAAAGATTTTTGCAAAATTAGTATCTGCTTTTTTGTTGTTTCAATAAAGATTTTTAAAAGTGATTGTGAATAGGAAGGATTATTATCCATTCCTTGCAAAGCCTCACCTTGCTTTGTTACCACAACTCTATCAAATCGTGATTGTTATAGTTTTTTTTTTAATTGGTATATACTAACTTTTCTTAAAACACTACATGTGGTAATACTGATTCTGGATTTGCTAATACCATATCTTCTATGTAATTCACCACTATCTTGGAGGAAGTTATAGGAATTGCAAAATATTTTAAACATTTTGACAATTTGTTTAATTGATGTTAATTTTCCAAGCTGCCCTTTGTGTTTTGAGGAGAAACACAGTCCTGCCATATCTCTGGTTGATTAATATACATAACCAATCATGGCAAGGGGCGGAAAAATTTACTGTAATAGCACACTTTCTAGGGGGTTGATAGTTTAGGTTTTTTCTGTAGTACTTCATATTCAGATGTGGTATGAAAAGAGATTCCACTTTTAACAGTCTTGCCAGCCCATTAGTAGTGTATTCTGTAGGAAAACCAGGAATTTAATTGAAAAAAAGTATTTGGAAGACCATAAATAGAAGATGATCTTTGGGGGAAGTTTCCTCCAAAAGTATTTGTATAGCAGACTAGACAGGAATATAGGCTTCCAAAGCTATAGTATTGCTTTAAGTATTTTTGTAACTTAATTTCTTTGTGGCATTTCAGATGTCCTGGTGGATTTTATCTGTGTAGTAATGTAAAACTTGCTTTTTCAATAATTATTTGTTGCAATAAGTTTGAAATTAATTGTCCATAGTACCTTTCTTAATTTGGAAATGTAGTTAGGATTTTGTGCTTCATGGCATGTGATAGAACTCTCTTAACCGTAGTTTTTAAGTATAGCACAGTCCTCCCTCAGCTATAATCTTCCTGTGACACTTGGGAAGGGAAAACTTGAAGAGTGTTTTTAATTCCCTAGAAGAAAATACTTAGTCTGACATTGGTGTTGAAAGACAGTGTTTCTGAAGATTGGTAGTCATGCAGATGCATCTGCATCAAGATCATCAACACCTCCCTGTTGTTGTTATAAGGCTGATACTTCTCCTTAGTTGTTTACATTTTCTTGCGTATTTTAAATTTTTTAGAGATTGAGTAATTTTGTTTTACACTGGTGCTCTTAGATGCCTCTAGATCTGTCTCCTCTTGCAACACCAATTATAAGAAATAAAATTGAAGAACCTTCCGTTGTAGAGACAACTCATCAAGATAGTCCTTTACCTCATCCGGAATCTACTACCAATGATGAAAAGGTCGGAACCCTTTTATTTTTTTTTCTTTCTGGAATTCATTTTTCAAATCTTCTGACGATCTGTAAGTTTATTGTACATGATGATAGCCGTACTGCTTAGCTGGTTGAAAGGAAAAGAATTAATGATAATTTTGGTATTTGACTTGTGGTGTTTTCATCATGCGGAGTTCTCTTAAACACAAAACAAAGCAGAATGAATGAAATTAATTCATTATTTCTATTCCTACATCAATAAAAAAAAATGTTAGGAGCAGAACATAATAAAGCAATATGGTTGCTCTAGTCAGTCTTTTTCTATGTGCATCTTCAGTGGGCAGTCTGCATTTGAGGAACTTGGCTACCTTATTGCAAAAAATCAGGACTCTCTAGTATTGCAGGGTAATTCAAGCTGGAAGGGACCGTGGAAGTTCCTGGTCCAACATCCTCCTCAAAGCAGGGGTTAGCTCTAAGGTCAGACCAAGTTACTCAGGGCTTTATGCAGTCTGGTCTTGAAACATCTGAGTAAGGAGGCTGCACAACTTCAGTGCAACCTGTTCCAATGCCAGACTGTCCTTGTGGTGAAAGTGTTTTCTTTTGGACCCAGTCTGAACCTCTCTGGTTTCAACTTGCACCCCTTCTCTTATCCTGCCAGCAGGCACCAGTGTGAGATTAGCCTTAAGTGTGTGACAGAAAATTAAGAGACTTTCAATGCAGATTTGTCTTTACAAAGCTTTGCTGAGTTTTATTAGTTGGCAAGGATGAGTAACCATAGGTCATCAAGGCAATCATGTAGTCAAAAAATAGTAGAAGTAGTTTAAAGGAATACATGTAAAAAGCTGCTTAGATTAAGCAAATCGTAGTTCAAATCTTAAGTCTTCTTTATTTTATTTCTTTATTTCAGAGGTTAGTTTGTTTGTTCTCTGCAAATACTTATTCTCAGTACTCTAATTTCGGCAGGAGATAATATTAGGATCTTTATACAGTAGTGGTTCAGTATCTCATTAGCATCATTGCAAGTGAAAATTTATATCTCCATGCTTGGCAGTGCTTATAAACTTGTCTCATTCATGATGTAATTTCAGTGTTGTCACTGTAACAGTGCTGAAGTGAAAAGCTGCTGCTGCTTAATGCTGTTCTGATGTCTGATTGTAGAGACAAGCTGAGCAAGGATGAGGGTGCTGCTGCTGCATGTGGCCTGCAGAAGTTGAGAAATGTGAGCAGAGTGTTGCTGTTTTCTCAGTTAGATTTTTATAGTCTCCTTCTATAGATGTATTGAAGGAGGGAAAGTTGGTTTATTTGTTTTTTCAGGGCATAGCTGTTTTTAAAAATATATATGCCACTGTAACCATTTCATTGGCTGAATATATTTTAGTAGCCTTAAATGATTACAGCCTGTTAATGTATGTGCAAGACAGTTCTAATTTTCCTTGTAGTTGTCAAAGGAATTTCTTAGAGACTTTTAAAAAATTATGCTCAATTCTCTTCCTAGTTTTCCAAGAGTTCCCTGAGTTCTGTTAGGCTTCAATAAGAGTTGATATTCTACTTTGAATAGACCAAGGTATCATTAGAAGTATATAAAGCATTTTAGCCTTAAAATAATAAGCAAATTAAGCCTAATTTATTCTTTGAGAGTTTTCAAACTCATTCTAGTTGCTTATTAACAGTACTTTAAAGAGTGACCCTCAACAGTTTTGTAAGTTGCTTGGTTGTTGTCAGATAGCTAATTGCCTAACTTAATTATTTTAAACCCAATTGTTTTCTTCCAGTAATAATGAATTACAGTATTAGTTCTGGCCATCTACATTTCTTGTGTAAAGAATTCTGTGTATTCATTAACAGCATTAGCAAGTTACTGCATGATACTTGCTTTTAGGTACAAAATACTTGCAAATAAGCATCTCTGAAAACAAAAGGATAGTTACTTTATTTAAAATATTTTCCATGTCAGTGTTTTTCTTATTTCAAGCATAAAAGAGTTGGAGAGGTCCTTTCAATAAGTCTCTGATATCTTTAAGTAGGCTTAAACTTCTTTCCTGTAAAGGTGGGTAAAGGTAAGATCACTTTGACTTAATCTCATGATTGCAAATTCATCTCTATTTCACTTGTTCTTTAGCAGAATATATTTACAAACTATTTTATTTCAGACAAAATTTATACTTCATTAGTGCAATGCCTTGATGATCAATTGGTTTCTTCTATCAGACTGGTGTGCCTATGGTTTTGTTTTTATACGCTAATAAAGTGTCAGTTTCCCTAGATCTGTATTTCTTAAATCTGCAACAGGTGTTACTGCCACATTGTTCCAGTGACTGGAACATGCATGTATTTTTCAGTGTAGCATAGAGCAAATTAGAGTAAGGAGTAAAGAGGAAGTTGAAAATGCTTCGGTTTCAACTGTGTAAACACACTCGTCAGTAAACGTTATTCCTTTAATGGTTGAGGATCCTTTCTGATCTTTTAAACAAAGCACAAATGCTGTCTTTAATAACACACAGAAATAATGGTGTGCATGTGAGGTTTCTGTTTTCAGAATTTTATACATTAATCTTCTGACCATTGCTGAAATCTGGATTCCATAGAGCATTTTTCCTAGTAGGGGATCAAGCCAGGAAGAGACCCAGTTTTAGAGTCAGTATTTATTAGAACAGCTGTTAATTAAGCTGTTGTTATTAATAGCCAATAAGTATTCACAGCACGTCATAACTTACGTGTACATGGTTGTGGCAACAGTTGGGAGGCCAATCTCAGCTGCTTGCTTGGAGGTGGAAGGTTGTACTGACATGCCAGTGACTTCTAGGTAGGTGTTTTGAAAGCGTTCGAGGTCAGGTTGGATGGCTCTGAGCAACGTGATCTAGCGAAAAGATGTCCCTGCCCATGGCAGAAGGGTTGGACTTGGATGATCTTTAAAGATCATTTCCAACTCCAGCCATTCTATGAAAGCCCTTCAAGGGGTCTGTTCTTTCATCAAGTGTGTATATAATCCTGTAGTCTTTGTTCACATATAGCAGCCACTGCGGTTTTGGATGTTGTCTGAATTGTACAGCATGTTCATTCTAGCGTAGAGATTCAGCTGATGTTCTGAGTTTATGAATCGTTGCAAATTCAACAGGTACGGTTTTCTCTGGAGCTTATCTGTTCTTGGGAGACTTTCACACGCAGCCTCTCAGCACTTCTCTTCTTGGCTTGCTGTATTTTGGTAGCTACTTCTTCATCCACACACACAGGTACTTACAGAAGCCACTGACACAAACCCATACAGAAGGGGCTGTTATGGCATTGTTATTGTTGAGAATGTGTGAATATCTGGTTAGTTTCCATTTTTTGTATTAAAGCGATATACACGGCTCCATGGCTGCTGTTAGATGACTGTCTTTTTCCACCTTTTTTATGGAAATTAGGATTACTTTGCCGTAACTATTTATTCTGTGGTGTTCATATGTCTAAATCTATATTTATACATATATATTTTTATATATATATATATGTGGCTGCCACGCATGAAGATGATTCAGGTGAAAGGAGGAACAAGAAAAAGCTCTTACACCTCTCTTGAGTGTTAGGGGCAAACACGGGTATTCCTGTGTCAGATCCCTACCACAGGAACGGACTTTCTAGTGGTTCCTTGCTCATAGTAGTGAGACAGGTAAAAGTGGCAAACAGCACGCAGGAAAGAGTGAAGCTGAAACCACTGAAGAATAACACAGTATTAATTTCTGAATTGACCATTGCCAAAAGATTATCAGGGCAAGTATTCTCCCCTTATGTCTTCCTCTGATTTCACACAGTCAAGCAGTTCAGTCTTCTGTATTCTTTCCCTGAGGCTCTTCTCACTGAATAAGATCTGTATAGCTGTTATACCAAATTCCTTAGTTGCAAAGGAGTGTTTAATCCTGTCCTAAGAATATGCATTAGTCAATTCTTCCCAATTTTTTTTCTGTTTCTGCAATTCCATACTGGATGTTTTCTTCTTTTGACTGAATGCTCGTCTGTAATTCTAGGTATTGTGTTCCAATATTACAATATTTATAAATATTCCAGATTGATACTAAAGAAAAAAAATCTGGCTTTCCTCAATACAGCTCACTGTTACTCTCCAAAAATTCGCATGCATTGTAAATGGTCTTTTAGGTGCCTTGGCGAAAAGCCTGAATGAACTAATGAAACCCTGATTACAAATCTAGTGTCTGAGCTTTTGAAGGGAGAAAACTTCCTCTGAAGTCCTTTCTTTTTGAAAGCCTGCTTACGGTTCTGTGAAGTGCTCAGAGGAGCATGCATGTTTTGTAATGGATGTATAAAAGAAACAATCTGTAAGACAGCTAAGACCTTAAAGCTTTTTGGATGAGTTTTTAAAAATTAAGCTTAATTCAGAGCGTATGAGATGTTCTCTTTGAATTACGGTTTAACAGTGGAGCAACTAAAGTCTGCTAGTCTTAAGAGTGTAGTTTTGTGTGCCATTGATTGCAATAACTACTGTCAAAAGAATAAATAACTTGGAAAATTCCTGTCTGAAGTTAACTCTGAAGTCTGACAATATCAAGGATTCCCTGAGAAGAAAGTCATTGGTCACAGTAAGACATTGGTTACAGTAATGCATTTCTAGGTTTTCATAAACAGCAAATGCAGGTACTAATTGATAATGTACTTTACCTGATTGCTAAGCTAAGAACTATAGTCAGTTCTGTCTACTATTTACTTGCAAATAAAGAAGTTTAATTTCTGTGCTCAAATAATTTCTTCTGCAGTATGATACACGTATATTTTGCAAAGCTATGAATGTAACACTCCAAGTACTTTTAACTTGGTAGGACTCTAGTTAAGAGAAATACATGGGTAAGGGATAAAGGCTTAAAGAAAAGACAGATTATTTTTTTCCTGTTTTACTAAACCATAAAATTCTTCTGTTTCTCTTGTTTAAATCTGGAACAATGGAACGAAACTGAAGTGTACATAAGGACACCATAAAATGTTTTCCTTATTCAGAGTGTGGGTAGACATGATGGTGGTGATAGCACCATGTCTTTCTTGGCAAAAAAAACCAAACCCAAACTTAATACCTGATCAAAACTGAATTGTAAGTAATAGTAGCCTTAGCATAAATTGAGCCGGGGTTTGTCATAAGACTAAAATCACTGTTGTTGTAACAGTTTCACCTTGATGATTTAAATGATTCATCCAAGGGTTTTGGTTTTTTAGATGTTTTTAATTGTGTAACTGATTCTACTTGCATAATGTTCTAGAAATTCTGATTCGTTCCATCAGAGTGTGTTCACTTAACAGTTGGAATTCACAGTCTTTACTTGTAGTTTACAAACTGATTAATCTTTGTTTTTCCTCAGGAAGTGTCACTGCAGCAGACCGCACAGCCTACATCAACAATAGTTCGTCCAGCATCGCTACAGGTTCCTAATGTACTACTTACGAGTTCTGACTCAAGTGTTATTATTCAGCAGGCAATACCATCACCAACGTCTAGTACTGTTATTACCCAGGCTCCATCCTCTAACAGACCAATAGTGTAAGTTACGTAAATCTTAGTAAAATGTTTTATTACAGAATTTAGAAATGTTTTGTCTTGTTTACTTTCAGTTACTGTTTCTGCAGTTAATGTATGAATTTGGGATGCTTCGGTGTAACGTGGTGCTTTACTACATATGAAACATAAAACTTTCAGTACACATGAAATATAATTCCATGTTCTCCACATCACTAAGTTCATATTTTTTTATCTTCAAATAAATATTACATTACAACTGTAAACAAACCAATTTTAAAATAATGTGTAAACTTGTTCTCTTCTCTGGATAAGTTTTCTTTTATATAGTTCATTCCTTTTTCAGTCCAGTTCCAGGTCCTTTTCCTCTGCTGTTACATCTTCCTAATGGACAAACCATGCCTGTTGCTATTCCTGCATCTATCACAAATTCTAATGTGCATGTCCCTGCTGCAGTTCCAGTAAGTAAGCATGATGCTGTATTAATTTGAAAGTGGAGCGGATTTGCATAAGTGCAGCATAGACGTTAGTTTTAAGCAGCTTGATAGCTGTTTTGGCTTCAGAGGGTAGTGCTGTCATATGCTCTCTATTATGATAACATACTCAGGTTTTCTTCATTTTTATACTTTATCTGGTCAGCTTGTTAGACCTGTCACCATGGTGCCTAGTATCCCAGGAATCCCAGGGCCTTCCTCCCCACAGCCAGTGCAGTCTGAGGCTAAATTGGTAAGTGAAAAACTCCATTATTCCTCAAGAAGAATAACTTGAGAAATGAATTAAATTCTATTGCTTTTTAAAACAGCTTTAGTTTTCTTTTGTTAGACTAAATTCTGCAAGTACAAATTTAATAAAAACAGAAAAATAGCTGGTGTGTTTATTTTACTGTTATTTCAGATTCCAGCCTATGTTAGTTCTGTTGTTAATGGTCATTTTGATCTTATTTTCAATCATTCGTTTAAATTAATTAGATTTTTAACGAAACTCCTTCTTGGTCCTTGTGTTGGAGGATAGGAAATATTAGTTGGAAGAAAGACAAGATTAGTAGTGTGTTCACAGTGAACATCACCTTCAGAGAAGCAGAGTGTTTCCTCCTAAAGGATATGCTATTTCTTAAAAAGCTAGGGAAAAAAAAAAAGGTTTTTAACAAAGTTTTCAGAATGTCTACTGAATATAGTCCATTTTTAGTTTTAGTCCATTATAGTTTTGTAATTAGATATGTATTACTGACATAGTTAAGTTGTTTTGTGTGGAGCTTTTCTGTTGTGTCCAAGCAGTTTTTGGGGCTTGGGAATTATTTGGGAAAATCATGAGTAAAAGAAGAAGACGACTTTTTTTTTTTTTTAAATACTAGTGATCCAATTATGGTGGTAGTTTGAATTAATCAATATTTTGAAAAGAATTCTGCAACATTAGGTAGTTCCTTCTCTTTCTTTGATGTCTTGTTTGTTTGCTGCAACTGTTCTAAAGTTATAGAAAATCTATTATTAAACAATAGTTAACCCATTTATGTATTTATAAGATGCCTCTGTAAACAGTACCTGTCTTGTGAAGTAGTGTTCCTCTTCTGACTCTTACTTTGTGCTAAAAAAGAATCAGGAACACCTGCTAGATAAAATATAGTTTTGTACATCGATATTGATAAGTGGGAGGGTGCCCGTAACATTCTTTGATATCTCATTTCTCTCAGCCTAAACCTGTGGACTTCTTTCCTTACCCATTTTCTCTTCTCAAACCACAATATGAAAAACAGTGAGTCTGGCAACACTAATTATTCTGCTGTCTGGAGTAGTGGGATGCCAGTATAGTGGGCAGACTATTAAGCGTATTGCTGAGTGATTTGCTTTTACAAAGCTTTAAAGGGGAAAGAAATACATGTATGTGGTGAAGACTTTGTTCTCATGTTGGAACAAGCAATCACTCAGATGGCGAAGAAAAACAAAGATCATTAGACTTAAAATTTAACAGTCTCATTAGTCTTCTCGTTAGAGTTTAGCTAATATATGCACTTCAGTGATTGCTTATCTTAAGAAAAAAAAGTGAGACTGTAAAAAGGGTATTTGCGGTATTTTGTTTTTCCATTCTTGTCTCTTAATATAAAGCATGAGTGGAATTCAGGAATATCAGAATTGTGTATATTTCTTATGCTCATTTACTTTTATATAGTGCCTATTCACAGAAATAAAAAACTTAATTTATTATCACTCCTAAAGTAAAAGCAAAAGCAATTTAATGAGAAACTTAATGTTTATGTTGAAAAGCTTCCAACAGGAAGACTAACTCACTATGCTGTGTGATGCATTGTTGGCAGATAAGTGATGGTTTATTAACTGTAAAGTTCCATTTAATTTTTAAAATTTAAGTCTTTGTGATGCCAAATCCCTTTTTTGTGCATCCTTGAAAATAATTTTGCTTGCTATGTACTAAATTCTGCAAAGGTATGGTAATCAGGTTTATTTTTCCTGGTTAAGCCAACGTAAGACTTAATATTTAGTTTTACAGCTACTTTATTTTTTTTATTTATTTCATGAGTAGTTCACACAAAGTTAAAATATAAGCTACTACACTGAAATTCACTAAGTGAACAGTGTATGTTTCATCAGTGTGTTTCATCTATTAACAATATACTGCAATTTGTGGATTTATTGGTATGTTTAAGTTAGCAGAACACTGGGAACACTTCCTGTGTCCTTTTGCCTACTATAGCCACATTTCTGCTTCATGTTGGGGTGAAGTCCGTCAGCCTAGTGTTCGTAATGTCTTTTGGGCAGAAAACTGGATGAGAGGACAAATCTGTGATGTTCCCTTCTCGGCAATCAAGGCCCAGGAGTCAGGATTTTTATAGATTTCTGGAATTTTCTTGGCTGTTGCTTTATTTATTTATTTGAAGAACTTCTTTGTTGTTCTTTATAGACAGACCTTGCAGTCTCACGGATTTTTTTCATATTGCATTATAAAATGTAGAATTTGAATACCTAGCAAATGTAAAGAAAAATATTTAAAAAATTGTAATAGTTTCCTAATATTGCAACTATTCCTCAGCTATTAAAGTAAATTTGGTAGTGGATGGGATGCAAAATTTGGAAAGTTAATGTGTTGTTTTTTCATTTTTCCAAAGGGTTTTGTCATGTATGCTTTTGGCCATTGTTGTTTGATGCTTTCTTTTATTCAAAGACCATATTTTTCTAATATGGTGTTCTTCATTTTCTACTATCATATATATGACAATACTGTTTCCAGGTATTGTTAACTGACACAGATCTAGCTACTCCAGAGGTTGAGTAAAATTCTTGGAAGAACTGTACAGTATTTTTTGTCGCTTTAGAATGCAATATCCCCTAAATTGCTGAACTATTATCAGATACAGATCTGTCCTGTGTAGAAGGCACAACTCCATGTGTTTTGGATGAAGTATCTGGTACAAACCAAGGCAGGAACCAGGCATTTCCCTTCATTTGTGCTTTGTGCCTTTCTTTACCAAGGCCGTTCGTTCCTGCAGTTCATTTCTTGCATGACATTTCAAGGAACTAATATATTTTAGAGTTTTGTAATAAGAAAAGCACTTTGATTTCATTCCTCATCTCAATCGTTCATTTTTCTCTTATCTGTTTTCAAAAGGCTACTGTTGTGTAGACTTTCTTTTATTATTTTTTTTAAGTGAAAGTGAGAACTAATTTGAGAAAAATCAAATTAGAGATTGTAATGCAATTATTTCCTAATGCTATGGAGTTTAATTATTTAAACATGGATACATGGAACTTAATTTGTATATTTTTGTTAATGTGAAAACAACATACTTTTCTATTTTGATAAGTACCTGTTGTTTCCTTATGAGTTGCATATACCTAATTGTACATAGAGCATCATATACTTCTTTAAAATCATGAATGAACTTTAGTAAAAGAAACTGACATTTTGATTTCTAAAAGCAAGAGCTTAAAATAACTGGCAAAAGATATCTTTGGTAATGAGCATAAGATGCCTTCCTATAGCACAATTAAAATTTTTCTTCAGCTATTCTAGAAGTCTTAAAACCCATTAAAGATAATACACTTGCTGGGTATATATTTTTCCCCTCTCTGGACAGATTTTGGAGACCTCTGTTATGACATTTGAAAGTGTTTTTAGATTAGAGTGTCCAAGCTTAATGCATAATTACCAAATACAGAAATAAATACACAGTTCTGATTAAGTTTTCAGTTTGAAGTGTCAGACTCATTCAGTGTGGCAGTTTTGGTTATTCATGTGAAGCAAGTTACTGAGATGTCACTTCTAGAACTCTATTCTTTCTTTGCTGGTTACCATTAAAGTTGTCTGACACTAAATGATCATGTGAATTCCATAGACCAGCAGCTGGATAAGAGAACAGCTTCACTGAGTGAAACAGCAGATAGAAAAATGTATACCAACTGCAAGCAATAATGACTGGGAGGAAAAAAGAAAAGTTGTAAGCAAAAAAAAAAAAATGCCATGAGAGACAAAAATAAAAAAATTGGCTATGCAGTGAGCCAAATCCTTGTGATTGGTGACATTATTGCAAGAGGCTCTCGACTGAAAAAGCTGAAATTTAGTGGAAGCATGTGTTAAGTACAATCTTAGTGTCTGCTTTAGCACTGAAACATACAGTGCTATATGTGTTTCAGTACTCTGGGATAATTACATGAAATTAGATTGCATTTTAATTTTATTGTCCAGTATTGAAGTTGTGGTAGTGAATGTAGCTGTTTCATTCACACCTGTGAAAGGCACTGTTCCTATACTTGGATCCTTTTTCTCCTGTTGCTAGAACTGAAGTGAAATATGACGAGATTTGATTCAGGCACAATCTGTCTTTTACTGATATTCTTTTGAAAATATCCTTGTATCTTGTACTGAGAATGACGTTCAATAAGAGTGTAAATGAGTTTCAGATTTCTGTGGCACACAATATAAATCATCAGGTTTTCTGATGTGACTCCATATTTGTTGTTATGCTAAAGAAACTGACTTCCATACATCAGTAAAATCAAATGCATGAGTCGGTTTTGTGGTGTTTTAGAGGCTTAGAAGTAGACGCAATAGCTGTGCGTTGTGGTTGAACCCCAGCCGGCAACTAAACACTACACAGCCGCTCGCTCGCTCCCCCCTGGTGGGATGGGGGAGAGAATCAGAAGGGTAAAAGTGAGAAAACTCATGGGTTGAGATAAAGACAGTTTAATAAGTGAAGCAAAAGCTGTGCATACAAGCAAAGCACAACAAGGAATTCATTTCACGACTTCCCATCAGCAGGCAGGTGTTCAGCCATTCCCAGAAAAGCAGGGCTCCATCATGGTGTTAGTCTTCCCAAGTAACCCTTTCCTTCTTCTTCCCCAGCTTTATGTGCTGAGCATGACATCATATGGTATGGGATATCCCTTTGGTCCGTTGGGGTCAGCTGTCCAGCTGTGTCCCTTCCCAGCTTCTTGGGTGTTCCCTGCCGCCTTGTTGGCAGACCAGTAGAAGAAGCTGAGAAATCCTTGACTGCTTAGCAATAACTGAAATTTTAGTACGTTATCAACGTTATTCTCAACCTAAATCCAAAACATAGCGCTATACCAGCTGCCAGTAAGAAAATTAACTCTATGCCACCCGAAACCAGGACACTGATGTGTATAATTCTAAATATTACAGAATTCTTCTGCTCTTTTTGTGAGAAGATCTGTAATTGTATGCTTTCTGTATATGAAATGTGAGCCACAAGTTACTCCTAGTTGTAAAACATCCTTTTTTTTTGAGTGTACAGCTTGTGGATGCAAACAATGTTCAGACCCTTCTGCATGCATTGCAGAAGTTTCCGAAGAACTTAAAAATTGCTTTTAACGCTGAATGTTTCACTCTTGTCTCCTCCTACCCATATAAAACCTTTTGTCACAATCTGAGAAATACCTTGCGCACAGTGGGCAACCAGTAGGCTTTCTGCAGGAGTTTTCTACTGAGAAGTGACAGAGGGCAGCTTGGCAAATGTTCAGAAACTGGCATTAACTTGCTGGAGCCCGGCATGGGACCCTGTGTTCAGCAGAATTCTTCTGACCTGTCTCTCTGCATGCCGAGCTAATCAGCAAACACCTAATGAGCCTACTCTAAAGAAACAGACCCTCTCACAACCTACTTCATTTTCATATGTTCTCTGGGGGTGGAGAGACAAGACTTCATAAGGACTGATGATGCTGCAAAGACCACAATAATGATAATTAACTTGCTGAATTTAGAAGATTATGCTGTTAATTAGTTGCAAAATAAAGATAAGTAATAGAGCAGCAGATGGTAGGATAACACCCAGGAGAAGGAGGGTTATTACTCTGATGAGCTTTTGTGGCAGATATGAAATATGGATCTGAGTTTTTCACAAATTGTTTCTGGAGAATATTATCTTGTTTCTGTGAGCTCTTGATGGAACAATCTAGTCCTACCAAATTTTGACAGATGCGGTGAGGATTTGTTTTCAAGGATATACATGAACAATAAAACCTTGCTAATAAAGACTTTAAAAGCTATTAAGCTATTGGAAAATACCAGTTTTAGTTTGCCTCTAATAACCAAATAATAGCAAACAAACCTTGGTTGTCACCAGGTTTCTCCACGTAATGCTGGTACACTTATGCTAATACTTGTTTCAATAGACTTGATTTTTAAAACAGAGATTCTCATCGTATTTGCAGTAACTATCTCTCTACTCACAGGAAGGACAACATTCATGTAGTATTTTACCCAGCATTACCTTGAAACCTTTTAAATACGAGCTGGGTATCTCCTTGTGAAAATCTGTAGATATTAATCAGATTTTCACAATATTTCTGCATTTGTGGATAATTTTAATCATAACTATTTGAATTTCAACTTTTACACTCTGTAATATAAAACTAAAACCAATTCTTTTTCTATTTCTGTTTCCATAGTACATTACATTTAACAATGTAATTTTCAAAAGGAGTTTACTTAGGAATTTACAAAATGATAATGTTTAAATGTTAGCATTACAGTTGGGAAAGTTAAGTTCTACTTTGACTGTTTGCACATCCATTGTGCCTCATGATACATCTTTTATAATGTAGATAGTATTGTGCTATTTCCTTCACTTTCTACTGCCATTTTCAAAAAGCCAAAAAAACTCCAAACCCTAATTAGTTTTGTTTCATCGCCCAGATCGTCTGAATTTGGGCTCTCTTTCACTATGCATATGCTAGTGAAACTTTTTCTTTAAGTGACCAACAGTAAGCAAACACTACAAAACATATGTAGGAGTTCATAGACTCTTGTTTCAAGGTATTTCTGTGGAGGATGCTTACATCAAGATTTGCTCGTGCAGTCATGAGCAGAGATCAGACACTCTGGCCATACACATACTTACTATGTAAATGTTTATGCTCTGCTGCCATTAAAATTAGAAGTTAGCTTGTTACCACTGAATTTACATATGCACACACTTGAGTTGGATAAAATCTAATCATTTTTTACTTCTCGTGGCAGTGGAAGAGGACTGTATATATGGTGAGTTGCTATGTCTTGGTTGAGTAGTTTTTGAGACAGTAACTTTTAAAAATCTCCAAGTATGGTGGCTTGAAATAAAAGTAAGCATACCCTTTGAAACCTCAGCAGAAGTTAAAATAGACAGTTTGTAACTAATTTGTCACAACTAATTTGTACTGTCACTACTGTCTTGATTTTGACTCCTGAAAGTTTGTCACATCCTGCTAAACAGCAAGTTATGATCCAAGATACACATTGTGAAAAAGCAGATGTTAATAACTTATGTAAATTATATTGGATAAAATTGTCATATTAACATTAAATACTTGCTACTTTCTTTAAAAAATATTTTTTTAAAAGTGATTTGGAAGTGATACGTTTAATGACCAGGATTAGTTAGCATTTTAAAATGGGGGGGAAATCATCTTACCACCTTGTCAATTGTTGTAATTAGATCATAGAGTTTGGTTCTATAAATTTTAGTTGGACAGTTAGGAACCACTTAGGCCTTTCTGCGCCTGTTTAGCTGGAGTCAGGGACTGAAATGTTTTTGTGAGCTTGTTTTTCCAAGGTAAATTAGGAAGCTACGAGTTCATTCTTGAGTTTATTTTAATGCTGTAATTAAAGTGTTAAAACAACTATGTAAGGGCTTAGGATTTTCAGAGTGCTGTACATACACCAAGAATTATGGGCATTATCTTAAAAATTTGTGTCATCCTGCCCTGATGCCTGCAGATATCCTACATATTTGTTATTAGAGCTGAGCACAGGGGAAATTACTGTAAATTTGTTTTGTGTACTTTTCTGAAAGCACCTTCTTCATTCTGGGAAACTTACAAAGTTGATACAGAAGCGAGGTGGGGAACAGAACTTCATTAACACCGAATTCTTATGTACGCTTGAACAGTCCCAATTTGTGGTAATGTGTGCTGCTCATTCAATCTAGAGCAGTCACTACAGAAAAGACTTACTACAAAAGTCACTGGCTAAAGATTCCTTAATAGTAAGCCAGCAGAGGAATGTTGGAGTTACACCGTTCTCTTTGTCGTCCTCAAATGGGATATCTGCTGCTGGTGGTTAGATGCTGCAGTCAGCTGTATGGATTTGGTAGTTGATGGAACTTGTCATTTTGTAGACCTGAGGATTTTTTGCCGTTCTGACGGAGGTAATCTGCAATCTGCTGTTCTAGCTGTAAAACAGGATTCAGGAAAAGTAGGAGAGAGCTGGCAATATACTCCAGTGACTTAATTGTTGAGAGACATTGGATACTACAGCTTATAAAGAATATCTGTATAAATAGGTGCAATGTTTTCTGCTTATTTTGAGCTGGTCAAATGTAGCCTAGCTCCAGCATTTTTAAGACATTCTATTAATATTAGTACTTCGGCAATACTTTGTTCATACTCTAAAATATGATAGAAGTTATTGGAGTTTTCATAAACTCTCATGTATTAAATCATTAATCTGTTCTTAAACTTGTATTGGATTCTTTAAAAACCCAGTGCTCAGCAGAAAAACATTCTTTAATACCATTTGTCTAGTTAGGTAGATTCTTCAGTAAAACTGAAAATTTCGATAAATTATACAATATTCATGAAATTTTAGGAAAAGATCTGGAATTGTAAGCAGTTGTATCTACTGAAATTTAATATGATGCTTTATCACTTAAGATTAAGAATTTGTTGTAAACAGAGTATATTATCTGTTACAGTTTTAACAGATCTCACCAAAAGCTGAGTGAAATAATTTTCAAGAGGGAGTCAATAAAATGCTTTAACATAGTTGTCAGTAACTCTTGAATGTATTATATACAGCTGAACTTTGGAGTTACTGTTCTTCATAGTGGCTGTGTACAATAAAGGAAAAACTTCAAAACTTTTAGCATTTTTTTAATGTAAAATAGCATGCTGTAAAAGTTACCTTGCATATTTGTGTATAAATAAAAGCTAATATTTACATATAATCTGAAGCTCGTTATTATTTTGTGCATTATTGAAATGTTTCAGCAAAGACCTTGGCTTTTATCTAATAATTACTCATAGGAAGGATTGTAGAGGTGAGTATTTGTAAAGACCATGACAAAGTGGCCTTCTAACAAACTATTTAAAAATGAATAGAGAACACCAGAATTTTTAAAAGGGAAAGAAGTTTGTGTTCTGTTCTTTACCTGTTTTCCCTCATGTGTGGTTGTTACCTTTCTGATCTGTGCCTTCTGTAATACCAGCCTCAGCAACTGTTTGTTCATGGCCTTCCGGTCACCTCTTTATGGGCATGGTTCATCGCGAGGGAGGCTTTCTGTTTCCTTCTCCATACAGCTTCCCATCCTTCTCTTTCTGACATCCTATGTGAAGCCTCATTGCTATTGCCATGCTTGCAAGAAATTGTCACCTATTAGTAGTTGTATGCCTGGATCACTGTTGAAAGCCTATAAAAAGAAACAGCTATTTGAGAGTTGGAGTCCTGTTTCCAAAATGGAAGTAACTACTAATATAAATAATTAATAACTCCTCAAGTTAGCATGATGGAATACTTCCTTTTTTTTTCTTCTTCTTCTTTTTC
This sequence comes from Ibidorhyncha struthersii, assembly GCA_013398815.1. NCBI lineage: Eukaryota > Metazoa > Chordata > Aves > Charadriiformes > Charadriidae > Ibidorhyncha > Ibidorhyncha struthersii. Next base: position 375,776 of record VZSZ01012211.1, on the reverse strand, counting down.
TGCTTTCAGAGATTGAAAGCCGCCTTGACCCAGCAGCACCCTCAGGTAACAAATGGAGATACTGCCAAGGGACATCCAAGTGGGTTGGTTAGAACTCAGTCAGAGGAACCACGACCACAGTCACTACAACAACCTGCAACTTCAACAACTGAAACACCGGTATGACAACAGAGTAGACATGTACTTCCTACCCCTTTCTTTGTCAGGCAAAAAAAAAAAATCATCTTTTTCCTTTACTCTTGTTTTGTAAAATAGAGGTTAACGTGCTTGAGAATCCTCTTGGAGTCAATAGTTCTGTAGCAGTAAAATGTTTATAGTTCTTACATGTTCTTAAATGCTTCTAGACTATATTACCCAAGATGATAGGTATTCTCTGTCTAGTCAAACTTAAAACGAAGTCCTCCTGATTTTCTGGAGTTTAACAGGAAATTCCGTGGTAACTGAAAATTGTACAGTTGGTTACTATACATTTGCAAAAAACAAAGTGCTTTTCTTTTGTATTTATACTGCATCTGTTTAATATTTTATATCATAAACACTTCAGAAATTTTTTTAACTACATCAGGTATCATGCTCATGTTAATTTGCTTGAAGTATCTTTTCTGGGCTGCCACACGAAAAGTTTCAGCTGTGTGAATAAGTGTGCTGTGTCGTCCCAGGTACTGAAAGGGGGGGCTCCGAGTTTCGGAATGGTGTTCTGTTCCTTTGGGATGATAGATGAGAACAGGGGAATAAAGGACAAGACCTCTGAGTCAGACTGGAAGTGGGAGTGCTGCTGGAGGAAAGAGATACTTTCCTGGGTGAATCCTGGAGGATTGCTGCTATTCTACTTCTAAAAAAACTTGTTGGAATGTGTTTTCAAAATGTTTTTAAAAAAATCTCTGAAAGATATTTTCAGAACTCATAACATATACCAGTTTTGTAAAAGCTAATTACTGGGCCCAGAACCAGAAGGATCTGCATCTGCAGTGAAAGCACTGAGATTCTTAGACAGGCCAGTGAACTCAAATAATGTATCAAAACAAATATGTTTGGAGCAAAAAGAGGGAAAAGGTTACCCATTGTAAAATGATCTCCTCCTTAGGGCTGCCGCTCTCCCATACTACCGTTAAGTTTGAAAAGAATATTTTCATAATGTCACATAACAGAATTTTCAAGATGAAAAGCTTGCTGTTTGGTTATTTTGTGATAACTTTAGAATTAATATTTTTAAAAAAATAGGCAAGTGTTTCATTCCTAAAAGGCTGACTTAAGTTCCCAGGGCTTTTTTTTTTTATTATTAGCTATCTAGAATTTATGCCAAATGGATATGCCAACTGATACATGTTTGGTGTTTTTAATTTAAAAATAAAACTTACTGTGGGAGACTGAATGTGCAGATGCACCTGTGAATATGTCATGTAGACAGTTATATTCTATCTATCCTATCACTTTAAAGTATTTTAAGGTCTGTTATATTGTTATCATAATTCATTAAATTTTGCCTAGGGTTTGTATACAGCTGTGAAAGGAGTATAATGTATAATTTAAAATATTGACATATTTTGATCCTATCATATGTGGGTGCATATAAGGGAAATTGGTATGCAGCAGTGGGAAACACATCAACAGGTAGGAAATTGCTACCTGGAGATCCAGGGATCAGTGAGCATCAGCACTGACAGCATTTGTCGAACAGCTTCTATATATTGGGCATAAACAATTGCGTAGTATTTCAGTTGTGACTAGGTTTGTGGGAGGAGTATTTGGGAAGGGTCAAAAGTAGAAAATTTATTTCCTGCTAAACGTAACTTGTAAAAGCTATTTTTAGGTGGAAGAGATTTTAAAGTTTACCTCTTGTAAACACGTGTGTCATCAGAATTGGTAAAAGTGTCTGAGAGTCCATCTAAAGTATTGCTTCCAGGCTTTATTCAGTTGCCAAATGTAAATGGCACATAAATTTAGCTCTGAAGTGAGTGGCTTCCCCTAGTGCAATTTTAAACCAAAGCTACAGCCATGATTAAAATGTTACATGTTAATGTAACATGTATTGTTATGTGTAAGGAGTGTAAATACAGTAAAAGTTTTTAAAACATAGTTGTAGAGTTAAGTGACGTAGCTTTCCACAAAAGAAATGTGTATAACCTGAATGTATTTAGAAATGTTGTGACTGCTTTGCTCAAGATGTGATGTGTATTTATACTAGTGCTGTAGGTTAAGTCATTAGTAGTATTATACTGTTAACTTCTTTAATACTTTTTACTGGTTTTAGGCATCACCAGCTCAGCCTACACCACAAACGCCAAATACAGGTGGCCGGCGAAGAAGAGCTGCCAATGAAGACCCTGATGAGAAAAGAAGAAAATTTCTGGAGCGAAACCGAGCTGCTGCTTCCAGATGCCGACAGAAACGGAAAGTCTGGGTGCAGTCATTGGAGAAAAAAGCTGAGGACCTGAGCTCACTAAATGGGCAGTTACAGGTATACTTTTTTTTTTTTCCAGTAAAAATGAATAAGTTTTTCTATTCTTAGACAGTGATCCTGGATCAATGGAACTTAAACTTCGCATGAAATCTGAAATACAAATGGTTTTGTAACTGATGGCTCAGGTCAGAATTGAAAATTCAGCACTAATTGCATATAGCAGTAAAATAAGAATATAAGAGAATACTCAAATTTCGAGATGTGTAAACTTTAGGATCATACCCTTTTGTCCTTTGTTCCATTTTAAATAACTTTCAGACTGTGATACTAAACAAGGATGACAAGATGCGTTGGAGTAAAGGCTTATTAGCAAAGTAATAGCCTTACCTTAAAAATCTCTTGCTCTTAATTTGTATCACAGCCTGAGTTACTTAAATAAGATTGGGGTTTATTTCATTTGGTTCTTTTTAACTTCACTTTTTTTCCTTTAAAGTGAATGTAGTGCTCGTGAAAGGTGCCAGATTGACATCACTGGAAACTGAAGGCCTCTTTTGTCCACAGAACAGGTACAGCACAGGCAGTGGCAGGGCAAATTTCACCACACTGCCCTCCCAGTGTGCGTAAATCCTATAGTGAGGGAAGTATACTGTAAGATAGTAGCCTAGTGTATGTTGCAAGTCATTTTTCCACCTCATCTGAGGTTGTCAATCTTGGAAAGTTCTCATATGGACACACTTTTCCCCCTGTAGGAACAATCCATGACCCTTTTGTGTAAGCTACTATTAAATGTTAAAGGATGCTTTCTTAATGTTTTCCAGCAGCACATGAGAATTGGCACAAAGTATTGTTTCAAAAGAAAAGTTCAAAAGCTTTGTTTTGAAAATTACGGAAAGGAAAAATGATGTAATTTCCTAAATGAAGCATGGAAAGTATTTTGAAATATTAAAGTTTCAATTCTTGTTCTTTCAGCAGAGCTGTTCACGGAGTCAAATTCACAGACATTTTCCTTCCTATTATAACTCCTCTTTCATGCTGTTTGATAAAGAAAATGTCCTAGTTTGACCAACAGGAAAGTAGGGCATGTTGTGATTAATTTTTATTCTGTAATGAAAATTACAGTGCATCAGTTGTCTTCGTGTTCATGTCTTGAAAAATACTCAGCATCCCAGACTCTTAAGAAATTCCTACCTAAGCACACAACGTGAAATTGTCTCCTGTGCACCAGCATTAGTTAAATGTCTTGCAAGTATGTCGTTTTCTCATACCCCTTCAGTCTTTAGACATGTTCCTTTAGTGCAGAGTCCTCACTGTAAAACCGTTAATTACAAAATGGCTTATAGCACTATAGCTTAAATAATCTAAGAAGCAAGTGAAGGTAGAGCTACAAGAAGAAAAGCAAAGAACAAAAAAGATTGGCTATATTTCATTTTTTTTTGATAAAATTCATTTCTGGTATTATGTGAACTACTTTTAACTTATACATACCAATTTTTATAACCAAAAATGATGTAAGTACCATAACCAAAAGACTTCCAGATTTCTAAGAGTTAACTCAGTAATAGTGAATACAAGAAAAAGAATCTTCTTACAGTCTACCGAAAGCAAAACTGTTAACTGTGAAGAACAGAATGACTTGTAAAGAAAATTGAATGTCAGAGAAATAATTAAACTGTACTTCATGTAAAAACGTTAATCAATCCTATATTTCCATAATAATTCTTCACTTGACAGGCTAACACAGCTGATCAGCATAGTGGGCAGTAATGACCCATGATTACTTACTTTATATTTAATAATAAATTTAATAAGTTTGGAGTTTTGCCTTAGTACAGTTTTATAGACTGAGTGTTAGGGTTTAGTAGTTCAGATTTTGTTTAATGTCTAAATGACCTGCTCAGCTGAATTTATCAAGATGTCACATTTCCAAAAGCAGGTTAATACCAAAATGACTAAATAGGATTGCTTCAAGTAATAACTCTGACTTCTTTCAGTGCAGTTAGTAGCTTTCTTGTAATGTCTATGTCAAAGCTTCTAATGTCAAGGTTTTTAAGACTGGAAGCTCTCTAACAGTACTTACAGATTTTGAAGAGATTCACTTGGTTGATGTATATATTTTGCTCCATGGTTTTCAGCTTTCTGTATATTAACTTCTGCCTACTTTCTTCTTTTAAATGTTTGAACTTAATTTCTTTATGAAGCATTATTTTTCAAATTTTTGCTTAAGGGAAAATTTCCATCTACTGCATCAAAGCAGTAACATATTTAGGTTAGGCTGGCTGTCTTTACTATATGTTCTGCTATGTAAGTTTTTTTTCCATGCTTCCAAACTTTTAAAGTTTATTTACTGATTGCTTTTTGTGGACTGTGTTTTCTACTAACATGTTGATTTGTTTATTGATCTTAGGTTTTACATACATTGCCTCTGTGCCTTGCACAATAAATACTCCAGGGTATGGTATGATATATGTCAATGTGCTATATGTCAATAATACTTCCTATGTTAAGGAAGTATTGACAGCGCGTCCCCAGTAGCGTATTGCAGGATCAGATGTCAAAGTTCATTATAGGGTCTGTATTTAGTTCCCGTTGCTCTAATAATCTTAGAGGGCAAAATATTAGTAGAAGAATGGCCTGTCTTCCTCATGAGGTCATTGCAGGTTTTAAAAGATCAGCAATCAAGAGGTGGTTTGTACTAATGCTGCAGAAGCTGCTTTAGGAAGGTTAAACTATGAAAGAAATGCCCATAAGTAAAGGCCCTTTCCCATATAAGGGTATCTTGTTGAAGTTGTCCAAAAAGAAACAGGAAGAGCGGTGTTTAACTCAGCCCCAGGCAATCCCCTATCCCTGTAAGTCACGTCCACCTGTCTCTGATGAGAGTTTTGGTAAATATACCTCAGAAATAGTGTCCCACACCTTGCTGAGTAAGGGTTAATCTGGTCCCACTATTACATACGTATTTTGGATCCAGGGAGAAATAGGCAGAGAGAAGAACACATTGTACACTGTGGTGTACCTTCGTAAGAATACAGAAGGGAAAGTATCTTTTGAAAAATGGAGTGCAGGTAAAAATAGATACCCTTTCCTCCAGAAACCTTCTTTCTAATGTTAGCACATTTTGAAATGTGGGAACATAAAAATTCTTCTAGACAGCATGTGAGGTATATTTCATGCTTATTTAAAGAAATGTTGATGCCTACACTTGACTTGGTATCTCATTAATGAGGAGGATCTTTCCAGTGTGAAAACTTGAAATAATCTTTCTTCATGCCAACTCTTTATTCCATGTGTTTCTTGTTAGCCTGTTTTCAGCATGTTAACCACGTGTTAAATGACTACCACATGTTAACATGTTGTGAATGATATGGAAAGACTTGCCATTGTCACATACGTGATAAGAAACTACGATGTGTATAGGAGTTGGTTCTAACAACCCCCCTTTATTACCAGCTAGAAGTAGTTCTTACTGGTAATACGTAAATGACAACCATGGATTGCCTTTCTGTGACGTCCCGCGTATCATGTGTCTAGCAGACGTACTCTAGTCTACTTTCAGGAATGATTTGGGCATGGCATATAGCACTGTTGGCACACAGCTTTGGTGTTAATAACAACGCTAGCTATGTATTCAGTGAGAATACCTCAACTTTTTTTTACTATAGGAATGCTATTCTACTTTTTCAAATCTGCTTTAATGTAAGATAATACATTTGATTTTCCTATTTCTGTTAGTGAAATTCTTAGTATTTATAATACAACTGACAATCTATAATCTGCCTTTTCAAATGTTTTTCATAAACATAAGTTTTACTTACACTGATAAACAGTGACTTCATACTTATATATGCTGCTTGCGTATAAAATTCTTCCTTAAAATGTGGGAGATGAAGGTAGAAAATTTCTGAAAACCTTTTCCTGATTTGATCGCTTATTTTGCTGACACTTCTTTAAACTAACAGAAGTATGTTTCATATTCTTGGACATTGCTGCTTCAGTATATTATCAAGAAGGGTCTCAAAATTACATCAACGCTTTTTTTTCCCCCCAGCTATGTCAATTCTGTGCAGCTGCCTGCTTGGCATCCAGATTTGTGGCTCCTCAGTAAACAACATGGTGAACTAAGAGGAGACTGAGAGCTGGAGGCAGAAGTAGTGTGCTTTCTTAACAGCCCAAGATTTCAGGACATGTAATGCCAGCTGGTAGAGAATTTGTGGGGGTTTTGGTTGGGTTTTTTCCATTGCAACCTTTTTTATTTCTAATCATATTTTTCCTTCATGAAAAACATCTATGAAGCCAGATTTTTGGCTTTCTTTCAGCTCTTGATTTTGTTTTAAATATGAAGTTTCTAGAAGAGATATTTGACACACAAAATGACTGAATAGAAAAGTAGTCCTTAAGAGTTTAAGAGAATTTTGCAAGTATAAAGGCTTGAAATTTTTGTCTTCTAAATGGAGAGAGAAGCTACAAAGAGGAGCTTTTCTTTAAAAAAAAAAAAAAATCTGGTATTTTAGTTACAGTATTTATAATCTGTGTTACTTAGTATATTTAAACCTAATAAATTCTGTTCTTAAAAATTGTTTTCCTTACTTTGGAATCCTTTTAGTTGTAATTGATCTCTTCTCCGACTGCATAGCCTTATTCCAGCTTTCAAGTAAATAGCTTGACTTTCTTGTGGTTTATTTTTTCCAGGTAATTTTAGTTGCAGTCCAATTTTCCTGTGTTTGTTTTTTCTTTAACTTGCTCCCAAGCGTAAATGTGTGCATTTACCAAACAATTATGTTGTGTGTAGTATATTATCCTAATGTGCAAAGATTCTTACAGTTTAAGTAATTTCAAGTATCAATGGAAAGGATTTATATTTAAAATAAAATAACCCATGAAAAGCACATATTGTGACAAGATATGTTGATCACAAAGCATTACAGATAACTTGATTTTTCTACTATTTAAAGTGAAAATGCAACTCTCCAAAATGCCGTACCATTTTTAATTTGGATTGTCACATATAATACAGTTATGTAGTGTTTTGCATCTGTAGGTATCAAACTGCTTTACAGGGACGGTAAGTATCACTGCACTCCATTTTACAAATGGGGAAATTGAAGCACAAAAGACTAAAATGACCTTGCTGAAGGTCACCTAATAGTGGAAAGGCACAGCCTGGAAATGAACCCAGTCACTAGATTCTGCAGGTGCTGTCTCCTAGATTATACTCTGCTTTAGCGACATAAGCTGACATTTCAGGATTTTGTCATTATTATCAAGGATTCCTTCATACAGCACGTTTATGTATGGTTGCCAAAGAGAAAATTAATATGGAAATCAACAAACACTAAATGATTTTCCAGTAGATGAGATTTGCTTTTTCGAAGTCCACATACAGATACAGTCACTTCAAATAATTTTGCATTGGCTGATTTTATTTTATTTTTTTTTACCTTTTTTTAATCTTGTCTGTGACATCTGTTAAAATGTGGGTAGTTAAATGTAGGTTTACTCTGATAAGAATTCATCATAAAACCTTGCAGAAGAGTTTTACAGTAACTGGATCATGTAAATGAGACTATATGCAGACTCTGCATCTGCACACTGAAAAACATATGTTGTATTTTCAAAAAAAAAAAGGCATTTCCTAGTTTAAGAAAACCATAAAATAAAGTTAGCCAAGTTTCAGCTAATATTTACATATTCTGAGATAGAAGAAATGTATACATTTTTGCAATATATACCAAATGGAAACTTCTTGTATTTTATCTACCTCTAAATGAACAACTGAAAATCCTATAAAACTTAATACTTACCTTCAAAATTTGTGTAGTTTGAGCCTGGTAAAGTATGTAACTTTCTTCTCCTTTAGAATGAAGTCACCCTGCTGAGAAATGAAGTGGCACAGCTGAAACAGCTTCTTCTGGCTCATAAAGATTGCCCTGTAACCGCCATGCAGAAGAAATCTGGCTATCATAGTGAGTAATGTTCCATTACCTATAGCCTTAGGCTGCATCAATGAAATACTGCCAAAATGAACTGAATGAACATTAAAATTGAGAGGTGCAGTTCTAATATTACGTTAAAGATAATTTTTTTTAAATCTCAAAGGTTATTGGAAGACGGGAACGGATATGTGATATTTAGAAATATATTTTAAGTCCTTTCAGTTGAAGTGCTGTGTAACATTGAAGGTTTTATGTTGGTTTAATAAACGCATATGATAATTAGCATTTAAGGACTATCGGTTTCTACACCTGCTTTGGAAAATATAATTAAAGTATTAAGAGCACATGATAAACCATTTTTTTTATACTTTGTCTTAGCCTAGTACAGTGAAAGGTCCTTGTGGGTTTTTTTCTTCATCGTAATGAGATTTCAGTAGAGGTAATATAACAGCTGTCCTCATTTACCATAACATCCAGGATCAGTCAAGCCATTAAAATAATCAGATGCAGGTTCGTGGCTTCTACTGTACAATGTCTTCTAGATTGTTTTGATTCCCACGTTAAGGGACTACTTTTCCACAAACAAGGTATTTTAAAAAGCAGTGCTAATACTGAAGGGAATACTGACAGTTTCAGTAGCATTTTTTTTCTATACCTATTTTTACTTGAAGTTGCTCATTTGATTTTTCATCCTTCCAGCATTTTAAAGGTTAATTATGCTTTCCTGACTTGTAACTTCCTTTTTGGATGTGACACACAGTGCCAGAACCAGCTGCTGCTGCTGTAGAATAAATGGCCAATTTTGTCCATTGTACACAAATTTGTTACAAATAACTGAGCTGGGAATGCATTAGGCAACATTCATAATATATAACCCACAGCTTTCGTTTTTATGATTTAGTGATATTTCAGGATATTTGTAAATGTGAAGATTGTTTCTGCCATATGTAGCCACTTCATTTTAATTTGCCAGTGTCAGTAATTCAGGAGAATAAAGGAACATTTTGTATTGCATGCAAACAGATCCTCAGGTGCTTGCGATAAAACTTAATGGCCACCATCTTTACTTGTAGTCATTGTAAGCAATTCCATCAGAATGGGCAATATTTTTTAATTTAAAAGATTCAGGAGATTTAGCAACTCTCTATTGCCATATATATTTAGAATACTGATTTTGTCAGTTCTGAGCTTATAAATCTTGGTCCTTTGATCTCCAGTCATTTTGACAAGATGGAAAATAGCATCTTGGAGTAAATTGGAACAGTATAGAAATATGTTTGGGATTTATATTAACAATGATTGCTGCAGGGATGAGGCCATTATGGCTCCCATCTGACAGAACAACATAATTTCATACGGAAGCTACTAGGGGATAACATTATGCATGCAAGGTTTTTCAAAAATAAACAAAAACCTGTAGGTGTCTTGAATTTTGATGTTTTGAGGAAGCGTGTTCCTGAATTAGCATGAAAAATATTTAAACGTAAGTCTTAAACTGGCAAACTAATTACATGCTAAGGATTTCTTTGTTGAAGAATTAACAAATGGCCTGTTTAGTAATGCTTATTTTCTGCCCTCAGAAAAGGACTATAATGTTCCTAATTTACTAAAGAATGCAAAATGAATAAGAACTAAAATATTAAGTGGTGGAAAAAGCCTACATTTGAGGAAAAAAAGATAATAGTAAGCAAGGAGATTGGAAGCATAGCTCACCTAGTTTCTCGAAAAGTTTCTTGAAAGTTAAAGTTCAACAGGAATGATAGTTGTAATGACATCCCTCTGAAAGGATTTTGTCACATTATCTCTGTGTGACTATTGTTAGGAAGGCATGTTGGCTAAGTGACACACCCTCAGTACAATTTATGAGAGGAAAAAATGGTTTCAGTTAATATGTTCATGAAAATGGTGTTCATATATGAAGTATTTTTAAATAAACATTATGTTCATCAAGTAATCTAAGTTGAATTGCTTCAAAAATGTATTGAGTGGTTTAATAGTCTGTCTCTGCAGAAGAAATTGAAGAGACACGATTACAGAGCTCCTGCAGTGCTGAATATTGTGCACTGCTGAGACAGCGCTAGTTTATACCATGCAGACCGTCTTTTAACAGCTAAGTCCACGATTTAATGGGCCTTCATGTATGATGCACTTAAATAGGCACAAATAATCTATTGCTTTTCAGGGTATTTTTGGCACTTACTTTTACATATCTTTTAAGATCTTTTTGGATTTCCCAGGCGCATTTTTGTCTCGGGCCAAGTGAAAAGCACAACAGTGCAGATACGCCTTTCTTCTTCTTCTAACGTTGTTCTTGGGATCGTTTGCCTTGTTTAAGAAGCCGTGTGCCTGCTTAAAAGAGGGTGTCATCAGGACAGAGAAACCAGAAAAATTGTTATTGCGCTTTAAGGCAGTATGGATGAATTTCTGTTGCAATGTTTGAGTTTTCAGCCAGTTTACACTTTTTTATTTCCTAAAGAAGGATGCTGTTGGTTCTGAAAGCATCTTTAAACATGGGGGGGGGGGCAGGGGGGGACAAAAAATTGGCCTGTATAGGACAAATCTAAATGGGGTTCATTTATTTTTCATTTTAGCTCTTCTATACCAGATTATTTCTAAAAGTCTTCTGCAATTCTCCTGTATTTTCTCAGCCTTTTTCTTGTCTTGGAACAGGAAAAAGGTGAAAGCTTGTGAGAATAAAATGTGTAGTGAAAATTAGTATTGTAAGAATATTTAAAAAAAAAAAAAAATTGAAAAGAGGGTTTTAGGTATTCTTCCGTATTTTTCAGAAGGACATCATGTACAACACTTGTACAAAACTGAATATAAAGGAAGATAAATAGAGGCTGCAATGTAGGTGTTGTTAAATGAGGGTTTCTGTGTTCTTTCTCTAGTTAGTTTTAAAGAAATGGTAGAAAGTGACTAAGCAGTTTCAGACCTCAAATAATTCGAACCACTCAAACCACTATGTTCTTACAGCCTGCTGTGGACAGGCAACAGTCCTTCAGTGACCGCAGGGAATATTCACAAAGGCCAGCGCACTGAAGTGAACGTTTCTAGGCTTGAGTCCCTCTATAGTCCGTGGACGGCCTGACGAGAATTACCATGAGGCTTCCTTTTGAGTTATTATCAGGGGACCAGAAGGAAGTTCTGGATCACATGCCAGTGCTTGCATACTCACTCCCATCTTTTTTTTTTTTGGTGTGTTTTTTTTTTTCTTCTGAAGACTGAAATCTCTTCGCTTAGCTTACTGAAAGCGGTTGGTAAGCAATGCTAAGAAGCAAGCAGCAGCAATGTTTGACTACTCTAAAAGGGTACTTTTTAGTAAATCCTCAGAAGTCTCCTTTGTGCTTTCTTTGGTATTTTTTTAAATCTTTTCTATAGCTCAGTCTAGTCCATGTTGTGTTCTATTACCAAAATATCTCGCTCCTTCTCATGACACAGGCTGTCTAGGAGCTGTATAGCCTTCAGGAAAAGTTCATGTGATGTAGGTCTATAAATTTTCAGCATTCTAGCTGATTCATTCTAGTAGATTCATTTCTAATTTGGACTGTTCATTTTCCTTGGTTTGAGACAAAGCTGGGGGAGCCATTAAAAACTAAAATGCCTTGGCTTTTTTCTAGATTGTTAGCTGCATTATGATTCTGGTATGTATCAGTTGCACGCTTGAAACCACAGTCCTGTCCCTGGCAATTCTCTGGTCAACTATGAAAAAAAGAAAAAATTCTGTTGGAATTTAAATATGGCTTTCCTGTGTTGTTCTAAAAGCCTTTGTTCTTTATTCGCAGCCTTTGGGCTTAAGAAAACAAGTCACCTTTGTAATGAGGTGACTTTAAGTATCTTCTGTATTCTTTGAGTAGATTTTCTTGTTTGGTTTTAGTTCTTCAAGTGGAGTTCTGTATTCAGACTGCTCTTCCTGTAAAGTTACTGTTATATAAGGAAGGATTTTGAAGAAAGTCTAAATAGCTATTCTTTAGGGTGGCACCTCATTTCTAAATATTATTTTGTAGTTATTGCAAGGATTTATGCTTCCAGTCAAATTTGTTACCATAAACTAGTGTTAGGTTTGTATCTTTATATAATCACCTGTCTGCTGTAAGTGCCTCCCCCAGCCCTTGGCATCTGAAAATACCTGACTCGTGCTTGTGTCTCTTCAGCACAGTGTTTGTTCCTCTGCTCAGTGATATGAAAAGTTCTATTGTACATTGGTGATCACATGTACTCTCATAACTGTTTCTTGCATTGCATATATGGTCTTCCTGAGCCCATCAACATCAGAAAGTCAAGCCTTTCTTATGTTCTTTACCACTGTGATACTATTACAGACATTTCTTTTGAGTTAACAACATACCTGTTAAGGGACACAGAACAATGGAAGACCTTCATTCTCCGGCTGAAAGATAACGATCTACTTTACTTCCTCTCTATTTCTGGTTTGTAGCATTTAAAACTAACCCTTTTTCTTGAGGATAAGGAGGATTTGGCCAACAAGGAAATCCAGGTATCAGCAAAAGAAGTATAATAGGAAGACTGAGATTCATAAAAGAATAACAACAACTCTGAAGAGGAGGAGTAGGTTATACATCAAGGAGACTGTATTTGATACATGTCATCCCACTTGCTGCCACCTCATTCCGTCTGAGGGGAAGAATACACTACTCTCATAATGATAATTCAGTATGTTTCAGGAAGCGGCACTAGAATTTCTGTTTTTAACAAAGTATGCATGTGTTCCTTCTTACTTGTTTTTACATGAGTTCTTGTAGGTCTTGCTAGAGGTGTAGCAAAGGTGAAATACTGATGAATAGTGTTAACTGAATTGGAATTCGTTCATGTTCTTTCTGTTCTTGAATAGGCAAATTTCTACTGAGGATCACAAATGTCTTTCAGAAGTATTTTTTTCCTCTTGCTGTATACAGTTACCACGTAACCTTAGGATATGTGGTAACTGTAAGCAGACCTAGCTCAGTATCATCTGTCTCTATCTCCTTTAAGGCTTGGAAGATCTGTTTTTGAAAAAGTACAGTATCTGTAAAATAGTTGGCCTCATGGATAAGAACATTATGATACTTTGAAACGATGATGTCCAAGCTCTTGTAGTAGAGGTGTAAGAGAAATTGCTACCTTGTTTGTGTAGGCAGTATTTCTTGGAAAGAAATATTGCACTTTTTCTTGCTTACCCATCCTTTTTGATCATACTATTCTTTTCCAGAAGTGGTTGATAGAAAAACTGTTGTTTTCAGCCTTTGAAGAGGAGTGTATTCTTAGTATGCATGGGGTTGCTCAAAGATCTTTCACATTGGGCACTTGAATTGCTAATTTAGAGAATTTTCTTACCCATAGCTAGTATGTCGTATAAAGCTCAGTACATCATAAACTTCATCTCATCATTGTTTGTTCATGCTTAGTTTTCTTTTTTGTAGCTGCTATTAGCCTGGTTTTCTATGGAAACGAGGCTATGATACCATAGTGGTGTTCATCTCTTAGTGTTAGTGTCATCCTGTCCCATCCCTTCTCTTCCCCTGAGTAACTTCTGAATTTGTAGGCCAATGTCAAGCAAATCTGAAAGGGATTGCAAAGACGAGTCTAGAGAAAATCAAGCTTTGTTCCATCACTGTCACAAGCAATAAATAGTTCCTGCTTCTTCTGGCTATGATTGAGTGTATCTTTCTATATTGTTATATTATACAATAGTCCATAGTGTTCTAAAAGGGACTTCCGGTATTTCATCTGTATACTGGGTTTAAGTCAGCGTATAAAACTATTGTGAAAAATACTTGAAAACACAAAGTAGCACAAAGTGACATAAAAAAGTTATAATGAAATTCAGTGTTGATGCTTTTAATTTTGAGTGAAAAACAGTAGGATTTAACTCAGCTTTTTCCTTGATAGTGTTTGCGTAATGCTTTGGCTAACTTTTGCAACTCAGGGAAAAAAAGAATGATTTTTAGCATGACTAGGATGCCTGTGCAAGAAAGATACTTTAAATCATGCTCATTCTGTAAATTCTAGTTTTGCAATATGAGAATTATCTTTCAAGCTGTTTACCCTCTGTCATGAGAAAAAAATGATGCAACTGTGTGGCTAATTCACTTCAGTTTTATGGAGAACACCTGAAGTATTCTTGAAGATATTTTTAAAATCAGTTTTAACAATTTTAAATCTTACTGAGAGGCATTTGTGTGCTAAAGAAGTTACTGAACTTCAATCTGTTAAAAGAATGGGTTAAAAACTTGTAGAAGCATCACCCAATTAATATAGTGGGGTAAATAATATTTTTTTCAGATATATTCATGATCACAAGTATTAATTATTGAACGTAGAATTGTTCTTGTTTGATCACTAAGCAAACACAGTAACTGGCATACATTAAAAATCTAAAGCCCATTCATATAGCACCAAGAGATCAGGTAGCATTTTTAATGTGTAAGTAGTGCTTATTGACATGAACATTCATCGTTAGAATTAGGCATGGTACCCACCAGCTGATTTACTAGGCAGGAAATGAGACAATTTTTAATCATGACTTTGAAGATGTGAAAATGTTCTTGTTTCCTGAATATTCTGTACTGCAGTGCATATTTTCTTGCTTACAAAGTAGTATGTTCTTTAAAAACTGAAAATGAAATTGTTTTGCAACTTGTGTTGCGTTACACCATGATTATTTAGGGGATGGTTGCTGTTAACCTGGAACATGGTGGTATGCATTCTGGAGGGGAAAAAAAAATTAATTTTTTTCTTCAGCTGCAGATAAAGATGACAGTTCAGAAGACATATCAGTGCCAAGCAGTCCACACACGGAGGCTATTCAGCACAGCTCTGTCAGCACTTCCAACGGCGTAAGCTCAACTTCCAAGGCAGAAGCAGTGGCCACCTCCGTTCTTACCCAGATGGCGGACCAGAGCACAGAGCCGGTGCTTTCCCAGATCGTCATGGCGCCTCCCTCCCAGTCGCAGCCTTCTGGAAGTTGATTAAAAACTTATATTGCATCAGTTTCTTAGATATACATTTGTGACTTTAAAGGGAAATCAACAAAAGACCAGTCTCCATCTAGGAGAAATTGTAGCTTAAAATTATTCATTTTTAAAAATCCAGTTTAAATTTGGCTTTAACGATTGGCAGGTGAAGATGAGACAGAACACCAGTTCTAGTCTCTCTGCAAAAGACTTTTTTTTTTTTTTAAGTATTAGTTTTACTAGTTATTTTTTGTGCTTAATGTGTAAAGTGTGTGTACAGTACAATGTGGTTTATTTCATTTTTAATTTGGTATTATTTCAACAAACATTGGGGTGAATTATTAAAGGTCATCCCCAAGACTGTGATAGTAATGTTATGTGACATTTTTATACCAAAGTTCTGCATAGTCCCTATTGACTTTGTAACGTAAGCAAGGTCATAAAGCACTAGGCAAGAGAAAGACAGTAACAGTAAATTTGCTTTTAGTCTTTTTGCCTTTTTGTTGTTTTGCACATTATGAGAGGAAGAACATTGGGAGAAAAATGTTTGGGTTGTTTTATGTATAGCATTTTGGTTGGCTTTTTAACTGTTGGGGTTTTTAATTTGTGTAATAGGGCCAGTACAGTATATGAGATACAGTACTCTTATGCACATACCTATCCTAGATGAGGATCATTGCTAAATAGATTTGATTTTTTTTGTTGTTTTAAATTGATGTCAGGTGGGTTTTTTCCCCTCCAACACTTTCATTCTGGGGGGAGGAGAGCTTTATTTCTCCGGTCAGAATAGATATCTATAACTACTCTTTGTTGCTAGGCTGAAACCAGTAAGCATATTGTAAAATACAGGGTTATCAAATACGGAATACTTGGTATTCCAAAGTAGGTTGATATTTTGTGGATTTTTGAGTCGCAGACTAAGGAGTTTTACTCATGGTTTTGGATGCCAGAAAAGCCTAAAATCCTTCTTCAGACAACTCAAGACTTTTTTTTGTCATTGTCTTGTATTTGCAAGCTAACTTGTACTTAATTCTTGTGTAAGCACTGTCATCTTTTAGTAGCAAAAATTTTGATACCTTTCTTGTGGGGGGGGTGGGGGAAATCAGTATCTACCGTATCTTGGAAACAATGTAATTATAATGTGGTGTGTGTGGTGTGTGCGTGAGAATGGTTCAGTAGTTAATGCCAGCAGTCTTTTGCTTGAATGTTTAAAGATGCCTTCAATGTGATGCTGGCTGATAGGTGATTGCAGTTTTAAAATGTTATTTACTGTGCGAACTTGGATAACTAACATTCCATGATGTAGTTTGTTTCTGATGAGATGATTGTAGGTACACTTTTTCTCATTATCCAATCATCTGTAGGATATTGAGTTTTTTAAATGTGCCATTATCTATTTTGATTCTGTACTCATGTTCAAAATACAGTACAATATTTTACAATAGATTAAGTTGTTTAAAAAAAGTAGATGTGTGCTTTCAAGTCGGAAAACTTTGTATAATAGCAAAAACAGATGCATAGTAGCAACTGGCAGTAAAGCAGGATTCCATTATGTATATAACAAAGACTTAATGCATTTATAATGGGTTGTGTAGTTCATTTGCTCTTCCTTCTCCACACTATACTATGTGTTTTTAAGTGTCAGTGCCATCAAGTTTCTATTTGATTCAGTTTTAAATCTAAAAATGTAATTGATCCACAGGAAAACCATAATTTCTGCAATATATATACAACCATACTATAATGAAAACTGGAAAAAGAAGTATCTAAGTCATATATGTATCATTGCAGGGCTTTAAGCATGAAAATAATAGGGATTCTAAATATTTTGTATTTTAAAACTAAGAAAGTTGAGTTGATAACCTCATGTGTTTAAAAGTCTTACTTTCCCAGTTTCAAGATAAAAAGCTGTAACAGTTATTGAACGTTTCCAGGATGGTGAAATGCAATGGACCTCTTGTGAGAAGGAAACTAATTGCAAAGGCACAAAATGGGAATTCTGCACGAAAGCTATACAGTCACTTTTCATTGTAGTTTTGGTGGACTAGATAAGGCCTCATTGATTATACTATAATTTGCTCTCCTAAACACAAAGGCTTTTAAATCATATTTATATAAGTGGAGGTTTTTTATAACAAAACTGTCGCACTTGTAAAATAAGTCTGCATAAGTGTATAGGAGGTGTGTAAACAGTTAATGAATTTAACAGTGGGGCTGGAAAAAGAACCATTAAAATCTGTGTTCAGCAAATAGAGAAAAGTTATTAGTCGTACTACCATGGATTCCGTTTTGAGACGTATGTCACACTACTTCTGTACTTAGCATTTTGGGTCTTTACATTTGACATGTTTCACAAACTGTACTGTTTTCTTTTATGTGCAGTTTGCATGAGTAAATCATCGAAGAGAATAAAATCTATCTTTAAGTTATGTTCCTATTTTAATGAAATTATAATTGTTCTAAAAGGCAGCACCGTCTTCAGACTTATTTCTTCATCCTTGCAATTATCAGCATTTTTCTGGAAGTCGTTACTATAATGTCAAAGTAACGTTATGTAAATAAGAACACATATGGTTCTTTAGAAATTAAGTCTAATTCCATTGCTCTGCAGTTGAGCTCCAGCAGCTTCTGAGGAACAAGCCTTGTATCGTTAGTTGCCAGAGCCCAAGGTAATCCGCAGGTAAAGAAGTGCATAAACATAGCTTGGTGATTCCAGATGTTGCTCAGCCATTTGTGGCTGCCCCGAGTTCCACAGCAAAAGTGCTGTGTGTACTCAGAATTTCCAGCTAGCTTCCAGATATCTTATCTTAATACACGTGAAGCCAGGAAATAACAGCTATAGTCAGGTGCCACTGTTCACAGTTGTGTGGTGAAAAGTTGAGGGGAAAAAAAATCATGCCCTCACGTTTGATTTTTAGAATATCAGAATGGTTTGGACTTATTTATGAATGTTGGAAACACATACGGAGTGGCACGTTCTGTTATCACTCGACAAGCTCTTGACACAAGCCGGATACAGAGGCTTTGGAGGAAACTAAAAAGGTAAAGTTGCTGTGTATTTGCATTTATTGCGCATGTTGACCAAGGGAAGTTAAACTGCGCACAACTTTGAGCCCAATACGAGAATAATGCCCCAGGCCTCTGTTGCTTCATTATGTTCTTCTGACTATATGAGTCATGCTTGTTACTCCAAGGGAAAAACCACAAAGGCTGTATAACGGGGCAACTGGGGGGGAAGCAACCCACTTTTTAATGTCTACACTGTAAAAAGCCACAGTTTTATACCTAACTATCCAATCCAAGTAAGCTTTTTCTCTTTAAAATGCTAATAGAGGCTGGGCAGAGAAAGATACTACTCTGACGGAACGAGATGGCAGAAGTGTTGGATGAGTTGTGATTTCAGCTACCAGAATTACAGAAGTAATTTGCTTGGAGACAGACACAAACATTTTAATTGGTCATCATAAATGATAATGAGGAGAAAACATAGTGAAATTAAGTGCATCCTAATAAAGTAAGGTATGTTAAATTGCACTGAAGGAAACTTCAGCAATGCTGCTTGACATGATTAATATACTCATGACAATGTGTCTAATGAAGGTTGTTTGCATTTATATGCTGCCTGTTGCTTCCCTCAGTAGAGAAATAATTTGAACCGCGCTCATTTGCATTGCAGAACAGTGAGTGTAAGATTGGCTTACAGTAGTCCTTGCCTTTACATTTATTTTTAACCACTGTATCAACAGGAACACATGTATGATTTATTTAACCCGTCCTGCGTAATGCTGTGTAGTGTAGGTCCAGATGACACTACCATGAAATAATTTGGATTTTCAAAGTTTTTTTATTCTTTAATAGTGAGACTCTTGTCCTTTTAATCTTAGTTTTAGGTTTTAATGACTTCTTTTTTTTCTTCATGAAATTTTCAGATCGTGATCGATCTTGTTCTTCGCTTTCTTCCTCTTCATAATGTTTTTCTTTGTATGATGAGCCCCTGAAAGTGCTTATATATTTAGTGTGGAATTTCTTCTTTTTGCATATTGCTTCCTCTTTGATTGCGTTAACTCTATAGCAAGCTTTCATTTCAACAAGTTAGTAGTCAGGAACAGAATTTCTGCACATTGTATCTTGTCGTCTTCAACTAAAATAGGTATGAGAAGCTTATGAAATCTTGACATGTACATCTTCCTAGAACAAGTTATATTACAGAATACATACGTGGGTCTGGAAGGACGTCCTCAATCTCCAGTATGGCATTTTCCATGTTGCAAAAAACTTCATTACAGATGCTCTGCACAGCTAATGAGTGCAGGTTCTGTGCTTCATGCAGGCTTCATATTTCTGCAAAGTGCAACTATCTTCAAAAAGAGTTTGTTACTTCCTAGGTGTGGGGTTAGTTATCATCTGACTACATGGCGGTCAATAGGCTAACGAGACACGTAAACTTGATTCAATTTGTGTAATTATTTTAAGCCTTGCTCAAAGTCTCTATCCCTCTTCTATTACCATGTTTATAATGATGATGTATGTTGTTCTGAGCACCTTTTTCCTATTCATTTTGGGGGGAAGAAGAGGGAGGGGAGAGAACCTTCTTAAATTTTTAAATGAACTACCTGTAACAGAATTTTATCTGGGAATGCATACTTCGTCTGAAAATTGTTGTGAAACGATTATGCGAGTACCTTTATTTTTCATCCCTAGCTAAAGAAACAGTAGCTTGAGCTGCATAAATTGATTGGAAATGGTTACAAGCATAAAAGGTACCAAACAGCTTGAAGCAAAAGGAAAGGATTCATGCTTTTAGGAATGTCTGTCTGTTTGTTTTTAATACCAAGAGCAGACAGAGTAGGGAGCGGGCAGTATTTGTAACCACTTCGGACAGTAGGGTCTGGTGATGCTCCCGCTTACAATTAATGAGCTTAAAGGATAGTCCTCTGTAGCTTAGGGAGAGCTGTCAGTGGGAGGCTGAGAAGATGAGCTTCAGGAGGGAGCGCACTGTCACATAGATGCCTTCAGAGGAACGGAATTACAGGTAACCAGGTTTTCCTCGCATAACTCTGGCTGGGGGCTAGCTTAATACATCAAAGTACAAACAGGAGCTATTACAACTCCATTTAATACCATCTGTCCCTGGGTGGAATGAATGCAAGTCTGATGGGTGTGTTTAGCTACCTGTAAGAAAAAAGTTAAGGTCTATCCCCGCCCCAACCCCCTGGCCAAAAAGGTCCCTGCACTTGTTTCGCTGCAAGCTAGTATTGGCATGGTAGATAAATCTATTTCCCTGCCTTTAGCTGAATCACTTGTTCTAGACCATTACAGAAGGCAAAAATACTGTCCTGGAGAAATCACTGGACTGATGCGTTTTTACAAACGGAATGATTTCAAAAAGCCTACTCTTTAGTTCATGTTTAAAAATAAAATGGGAAATTACATCCACGTCCTACATCTAGGATCCTAATCAGGGGAAAAGGGAGACAAGTAAAGAAAGAATGAGCCCTCTGCTTTAGCAACAAACAAAATAAATTGCCTTTCTGAATAAATGGAGAAAATGAAATGGGGGGGGGGAAAGTCTGCCCCACTTGCCCACTCTTACCTCTGAACAAGAAGGTGCTGTGTTTCACATCAGTCACACCAGCCCTTTTCTTGGACACTCATTCTGACATGAGGACGTGTTCTGTGATGATCTATTTCTTCCAAATGTTTACAGTGATGTTAGAAATGTTTTGGTCTCACTTGAGGTACGTAGTATAAACATCCTGTTATTCATGACTGTGTGTTGAGAAAGATACTCTTAAAGGCAATATAATGTACAGTACAGTCATTCCAGTTGTCTATAAAATGCCAACAAACTTTATAGTCGGCATGGTTATGATTTCAAAACAAGTAAAAAGCTAATATTTCAGTCTTCTAGTTTTCTGTCCTCCCTTTCAGAAGAATTGCTTTAAAGGGCTAATGATTTTTCCTGAAAAAATAGATAATCCGTGTAAATGCCAGATTCTGTCTATTTCACTGAGTGATAGAACATTTTCAAGACTTGATCATTTGTTGAATATTTAATGAACCCCAAGCTAGTAAGTTTACAATTTATGACTTTCACATATAGGTGAATATATAAAAGATTTTTTTTTATGCTGTCTCTAATGGTTTACCCAAACTTTTTAGAGCTCTGATTCTAATAGGAGTCTTTCTTCCATAAATTATGCAGCACTCTCTTGAACGCTGCGTGAGAAGGTTGCTGGCCATAGATCTTTCAGAGCTCCATTTCCAGCTACCACACAGCTGGAATGGTGTTTCTGAGTTGTCAGTACAGTTGTATATGTCACTTCTGCCTCTTACATGGCACAGCACTGGCTTCCTTGGGATGGAAACACATTGTACTGACTTGTGTGTTTCCCTTCTACAGTCTCTTTAAACAGTAAGTACCAGTTTGTTATAAACTCTGGTCTTTTCCTTGTGCCAAAGGTCTGGCAAAGACATTTTGTTTTGGGAAAGAAATGCGTGATCTTTACCTACTCTTGTAATTTCACATCTAGTTTACATGTTTTTGTTGTTGTTTTCACCTATCGGATAAGGGCACACCCACACACACTTAATGTAACTGCCCTTCATAATATACCAGGCACCCAGACGTGTTTGTTAGGGTGCATAAAGTCCTGTGGGGCTCGTCTACCTAAGAAAATGTCACCATTTTGGCAGAGTTGGATTCTTATAAACACAAACCCTTAGAGATTGTAAAGTTTTGTTTTGCCATTTATTTAAGTCTAGCTCACGTTGCTGGAGAACATTATTAAGCTAAATGTAAAAAAAAAAAAAAAAAGTGCCCATGTATAGTTACTAAACCAATACAAAGCCACTTAAAATTTTGCAGTACCCCATTTTTAAAAATATTTGGCTTTAACCAAAGCCCACAATGACAATTTCAAAGAAACTTGTGCCTGTTTTGTGACGAGGTGGAGATTAGTTTTACCCTAGTAAAGTTATATTCCTTCTATATGTGGCTTTCCCGAGCAAGTATGAGAGCAGGATCTGGTTTAGCCAGCTGTCAATCACCATCGGTGCTTCTGTCAGTAACAATAAATTAGTCAAAGAAAATCTGAGTGATGCACAGATTTTTCTGTGCGTCATGATCCAGCGATTTTTATTTTTTTTTCTTCTAACTCAATATTGCATTTCTTTCTAAGGCCCAAAGTTACTCCTCAGAAGTCACTGTCATACCTAGAGCTTAGTCTAAGCAGGGAAGCTTTTTTCCTGAATATTTTCTTTATTTTACTCTTCAAGTGCTGAGAAATCCATGATATTGGTGTTTACAAGTTCTTTGAATGCTGCCCTAAGCCTCCACCCTGAAAGATTTTGGTAATTTGTCTCATCTACCAAGAGCCATCCAGCCCCCTGCCTGCGGCTAGCAGCAACTACCACCGCTGTTACCAGTGGAGCTGAAGACCCGTAAAGAGCAGCAGACCTTGGTGTGAGACCTATACTTCAGATACCTTCAGCACCTATTAAAGGCACTTGGAAGTGAAGTACTTCTGAAGTATGTTGGTATGC
The DNA here is from genome assembly GCA_013398815.1 of Ibidorhyncha struthersii. NCBI lineage: Eukaryota > Metazoa > Chordata > Aves > Charadriiformes > Charadriidae > Ibidorhyncha > Ibidorhyncha struthersii. The sequence continues at coordinate 352,947 of VZSZ01012211.1, read as the reverse complement.
AGTTTTGTATTACTCAAAAAGCTTAATTGTTTTTCAAAGGCCATACTTGGAATATCTTTTGGGTTCTGTTCTGGGGGTTTTTGATTATTTTTTTTTCTTTCAGAATTTCAGTGGGAAGTTAAGTTATGTCAATATTCTGATTGCTGAATTTTGCTGTGATGAACTGTTGAACAGGCTGCTATATGCTCAGAGCAGCAGTATTTATGATGATCTAATGAAAAAAACATATATTCGCATACATGCAAAATTAAGTAAACTTATTGAAGGTGTTTTGGCTTTCTGTAAGTAAGAGTTAACTGTACTCTAGTCTTTTTTTAAGGGAAAAGTTAATAGTTCCCTTCTCAGTCTCCCATTTTGCTGCAGAGTAAGGGAAATCCTCTTGCTTAGTTTTAATCTGATATTGAGAGGTTTATGGATGTTAAACAAGCTACCTATGCGTCACCCCAAGATGCGCCCAGTAGAACTTCATTGCACCTCTGTGTATGACACATTATACCCTGCGAAGATTAAGAATGGAAAGGTCATCTTGTACATCATAGCTTGTACCAGCTGAAATTAAAATGAACTGGTGCAAAGTATGATATTAATAAGTGAATGTTATCACAGAATCTCCTAGATTGGCAAGACCTCTAAGATCATCTAGTCCAATCATTAACCTAACACTGACAAGCCCACTACTAAACCATGTCCCTGCGCACTGTATCTACACGACCCTTAAATACCTCCAGGGATGGGGACTCCACCACTGCCCTGGGTAATGTGTTCCCATGCCTGATGACCCTTTCAGTAAAGAAATTCTTCCTAATATCCAATCTGAACTTCCCTTAGCGCAACTTGAAGCCATTTCCTCTTGTTCTATCACCTGTTACTTGACAGAACAGGTTAACTCCCACCTCTCTGCAACCTCCTTTCAGATAGTTGTAGAGAGCGATAAGGTTTCCCCTCAGCCTCCTTTTCTCCAGGCTAAACATCCTCCGTTCCCTCAGCCGCTCCTCATAAGAGATGTCCCCCAGTTTCATTGCTCTTCTGTGGACACGCTCCAGCACCTCAATGTCCTTCTTGTGGTGAGGGGCCCAAAACTGAACACAGTACTCAAAATGCGGCCTCACTAGTGCCGAGTACAGGGGTAAAATCACCTCCCTAGTCCTACTGGCTACACTGTTCCTGATACAGACCAGTATTCCGTTGGCTTTCTTGGCCACCTGGGCACACTGCTGGCTCATACTCAGCCGGCTATCAATCAACACCCCCAGGTCCCTCTCTGCTGAGCAGCTTTCCAGCCACTCCTCCCCAAGCCTGTAGCGTTGGTGAGGGTTGTTGTAGCCAAAGTGTAAGACCTGGCATTTGGCCTAATTGAGACTCCTACAGTTTGCCTTGGCCCATCCATCTAGTCTGTCTAAATCCCTCTGCAGAGCCTCCCTACCCTCAGGCAGATCAACACTTCCACCCAGCTTGGTGTCATCCGCAAACTTACTGAGGGTGCACTCGATCCCCTCATCCAGACCATTGATAAAGATATTAAACAGGACTGGCCCCGGTACAGAGCCCTGGGAGATACCACTGGTGACCGGCTGCCAACTGGAATTTACTCCATTCACCACCACTCTCTGGGCCCAGCCTTCCAGCCAGTTTTTTACCCAGCAAAGTGTATGCCCACCTAAGCCATAAGCAGCCAGTTTCTCCAGGAGAATGCTGTGGGAAATGGTGTCAAAGGCTTTACTAAAGTCCAGATAGATAACATTCACAGCTTTTCCCTCATCCACTAGAAGATGAAGTGGATGAAGATATTTTTTCATAATAATCAAGTTGTAACCGCTCTATTCCTGAACAGGACTTATTTTTTCTACTGCAATATGTATTAAAGGGTTTATCCAAAAACAACACAGGAAATACTGTGTACAGTTATCGGAGCAAGGCATTTCTGGCAGTTTTCCATGGCATGCTCAAAGTCTGAACTGGCCTACATTTGTCTTTCATTTAAAGATGTGGAAAGGCTTTTGGTAAGTGCTGACTACAGCTTAAACCCCTACCTGCTGAGCAGGGGGATGAAGAGTGACAAGCTACAGTTACATAAAGGAGATTTATAAATTTGCAAGTAAAAGTGTCTTGTGGTAGTGATGCCTTGCTTATACAAGACAATGGATAATAAATTATTAACCGAATGAGGTAAGTAATTCTATTTCCTACTGTTTCCTGCTGTCTGTAACAAGTAATTCGAAACCTGGGAGTTCCTAATTTCTCAGGAGCAAAATGCCATCTAGTGGTAACTGCTGAAGATTTTGAGCAAATACATTCTTTATACCGACATAAAGTTTGTATGTATTTTTTTGTCCTGATACTCTACGCTTTACACCACCTTAAGCCCTTGAGAGAAGAAGACAGAGAGGCTGGGGAAAGGGACGGCTTCCCCAGGTCTGCAGTGGCTGGGATGCTGCGCTGCCCGACTGCTTAAGAGCTCCATCCCCTCCTCTGCTGCCAGCCTCGGGCACCAGCGGAGTTTTCCCCTGCTAAGGGTTGAATAAACTTTCAAGCAGAGTTGGCAGGCTGCACCTTACTGTTACTTGATAATAAAATACAAACCCGTGAATTTGGCCAGCGCTGTGCGAAGAGAAGCTGAGAGCCACTGCTGCTTCACTGGTTGCTCGTCTGTCTCTCTTCTGGTAGGAGGCTTTTCCCTCTGGTTCATCCGTTCTCCAAGGAGATAAGGGGAAACCGTTCCCTCTGCTCTTCTGATGAACTGCCAGGGAACGGTACAGGTGTCTTCATAGCACAATTTGCCTGCTCGACCCTTTAGAGAGGAATAGAAACTCTAAAAACAAAACAAAAAACTACAACCCACCAAACAAAAAAAAAAATTCAAACCTAAAATTTGGCCTCTAGAATAGACTCCTGAAAAAAGTAACTGCTGTGAACTGGCTTCTCGAGTAGCATAACAGACTTTGCTTGTACAGCAATAACAAACAATAAAATGCCCCCTGTAATTATATTTAAATGTATTCATCAATGTAAAGTGGGGGTAGGAGAGAGAGTCATACCCTGCATGTGATTTGAGCCCACTGATGGAGATACTCCCGCTTCAGAAACAGAGCTGACTGAAGAGAGCTCTGCCGTGTTTCATCTTTCTATGGTTTTGCACTCTGTGGTAAGGGTTTCGTTGTTGTTTACGGGTCTGCTTTTTCCATGCACTACCTGAATTTCTCCATCTACTGGTCCCTGTTACGCTGTTCCACTGCAAGGCGCTCCCAGCAGCGGTCGCCAGGGCTGTAATTAGACCAAGGGTCTCTGACAGGTATTCTGCAGGCTGGTGCAGAAATCGAATCTGCCCTGGTGACATTATTGTAGAAGCTGATGGAGATGCCACAACATTGGTTTGATGGGCTGTGAAGGAGTTTGTGGATGCATAAAGGAATCCTTCATCTTTATTCTTGTTTTGTATGATATTTGAAGTAAACTGCAGCAGACTGACCAGCCTGATTAAGAAGGGCACTCCCAGCACAGCTCACCAAGAGGGTCATTTGAGAGTTGGCGCCGCTGTGGGCTCGCTGCCCTTTCTGGAATGCCAGCACTGGCACTCGTGTGCTCATCCGGCCCTCTGGGATGCTGCTGGTTATCTCCCCAGGCCGTGGCACTGGCCAACGGCCACCACAGCTGCAAAGAAAGAGGAGGGAGCAGAAACAGGACTAGAGCAGCACTGGTTTAGGTGGGAATGAATTGCCATGGAAGCACATTTCGGTAGGCAGAACAAGAAGAGTGTGGGGAGTGCTGGCAAATGCAGTCTGAAAAGCGTCAAGAAATCAGTCTTGTTTGTCCTACCTAAAAATACATGAGGAAATCCCTAGATCTGGGACAATTTCTTAAACAGTGGTAGAATAGTGCCTTTCTCTGAGTAACAGCTGTGGTCTCGCAGGTGGTGTGGCTGCATCTGCCCTTCACTCAAGTTTTCAGAGCAGCAGGCTGCTTTGAAGAGGACACAGTTCTTTATTGGCAGCAGGAAGGTGTTCTGTTGCGTGCACAGGAAAGAAAATAAATCCTAAGAGCAAATGTCGATGCGATCAAACCTTTAAATAAAGGGGAAAGAATAGTGAAAACAATCTGATTAGTAATGCTCCATCTGAACTTTGTGTGTATGTTTTATGAAGCTATTAAGCTAAATACAAATGTAAGTGAAACAGTATATAGTGCCTACACGATGTTTTTCATTCCTTCAAAGAACTGGACAGAGTATAGGTAATGTTACTTTTAATGTCTTTATATGGGTAATGATTATATGCTGTAAGAAGAAAATTAATTTTAATGCTGTATAACATGATAATCTGGGTTAATGCTTTTGATTTTGACACTCTCAGAAAATAAACTGATTGGATTTCTTTGTCCCATGTTCCCTTAAAACATGGGACAAAGTTTAAGACATATTCTTCTTCAGAATATGTCCACCTTGGAGCAGAAAGGAGAGCTGTTTTCCCTTGGTGGCCTGAAGAAGCAGCGAATTGGTAGTTGAAACTGCTGCAACCCACACTGCGGTGGTGAGGGCTGGGGTAGCCCTGCTCAAGCGCCACCGTACAGCGTTTGCCCAAGAGCTTTGCTTGGTTGCATCTTTTCAACATGTATTTCCTTGACTTACTGGGGTTTAAGGAAGAAAAAAAACCCACTCTTTGGAAACTGCTCTGCTTATCAGCGACTTGTTGCTGCAGATAAACTCTAAATTCTGAAGTCAGTGTATTCGCACAGGCTGAAAGCATTGGTATCGCACCTCTACTGCGTGTAGACAGCCACTAGGAACTGCGTTTTGGAAGGACTAAACCAAGAATTAGTTTCCTGTATATCTGTTTGTTTGGGGATCATGTGAGTTTACAAGTGAATATGTGAGCTTGAATTCCAGATCTGAGGTTGGTGCAGTGATATGCAAGTCAGACTGCAAGATCGGTTGTGTGATCCCTGATTTTTGTTTAAAATACAACTGCTGCATGCACAGCTGAAAAGTCGCCAAGTCTTAGTAATTGCCGCTGGCTTTGTCAATTTAGGACCTGGATATCTGCTAATTTCGTTTTGTTTTGTTAGAGGGCTTTCCATGTGTCTTGGTTAACAATAAGCAAAATGAGCACAACCATGGGATGTAGTTATTTTTTATTAAAGAAAAGGGAAATAACACTTTTTTCTCCCTTCCCCCTCCCTTTCTCCCCCAGAAAAAAACAGTGGCATCAGATACAGAAGTGAGAAATTTCTCTCTGTGGGGACCTCAAAATAAATTATTCTTTTTGGCATAAATAAAAGGGCTCAGAAGGGATCAGATAATTTTGTCCTTTCATAAGGAATCTTATTGTTGTAAATTTACAGTTCACTAAAACTATTGTGAGACTAGCAGATCAATTAATGAATAGTGAAAATCTCAAATCCTCATTAAATCCCACTATTACTTCCAGGATTGGTTTATCTCCTCTCCAGGAATACTTGATTTAAACAGCTTGTTTGACGGGAAAAGCTATTGATCCCTTCAATAACACTTTAGAATCATTAAGAGGAAAAACTTCAATCTCCTTCAGCTCTTTGAAGTTGCTTTGGTTAATGTCATCTCTCTGCGATCCTGAAGAGCCAATGCTGGTCTTGAAAGATATTTTCAACATTATTCTATGCTGCTTTTTGCACCCTGTTGCCGTTACCTGCCTCCTTGCAGAGTCAGCTGCAGTAAGTGCAGTAAAGCGGAAAGGTACCACTAGCGCGTGTGCTTCCTTGCTCAGTTTGGGAAGTTTTATATTCTCTTTCAAAAGTCTTCCTGCTGGAAGAAAGCACACCTCTCTCGGAGATTCGTTGAACTGCAAATTAGTTATCCAGTGCTTCCGCTTTCTCAACGCTTTGAGACTTGGACATAAAGGCATCTTCAAGTCACTAAAGTTCATCCTACAAATGCATGCGATAACTAGATTGCGTATGTCTATACAGCAGGAAATTCTCAGAACGTCTCCAAAGTTCACTTCTTATTCATATAGTCCATTTTCTAAACTATCGCATAAAATTCAACTTCAAATTTGGTGCAGTTTGCCTCACCAGGACCCGTACACCCTTGTTGATAGAAAGCACATTATTGAGCTTTAAAATACCTTTAAAAGTTTCAGGTGCTCTGAAACTTGGACATTCTTTCAAAGAACCCTAAGTATCCTAGAATACACAACTCTGAGAAGCGAGTTGCATGAGATAACCAACACCCTCATTAAAAACATTCTTTTTTTTTACTTTTGAATGGCTTCAGTGACACATACATTGGCTTCTATAAGAATTTAGAAACCGCTTTGAGGGCTCTGCTATTACAAAATCAAATAATTGCACTAAGAACGTGCAATTTAAGAATGTTGTGTTAAAGCAGTTAAAGAGGAAACAGAACTTTTCAGCTTTTATTGGGAATAAAACCTGCAAATTAAAGAAGAGCTAATACAAAATATCTTTAGTGGAGGTTCTATATAGCATTTCAAAATTACAGATTTGCGTTGCTTATGAGAAGATTTAATTTCTTTAGCAATTCTTCAAAGCCATCCAGTGGATCTGGAAGTCTCAAGTGATTGCATGAAGCACCATCGCCAATTCTGTGGCACAGCTTATGGCCTCAAGTAAGAGATCATCCGCTCATGGTTAAAGACATCTTGAAAGGCAGGACTAGAAGTATCATGCAGATGACTTTTTTTATTTTGATGGCTAGCTTGTTCTCAGTTTTTAGTGTTTATGGATGAAATTTATTCCTAAGACTGTTTTGCCAATGGCTTTCCTTCTGTTTTTTAACTTGCAATTACCAATTCTTTTTCAAATATCTACAAGCACTACTTCAACTAACGCCTTAATATGTATTTCTAAGCGTGGTGTAAAAAGAAAATATTATGAAAGTTAAATAGAAGCTATAAGCTGCATTTTACAGCCAGCATAAACACACTTGGGTGTTTTATAGCCACCAGTATTATCTCCTTTGACACCTGAGGCTTGTCCCCAGGAGACAGAAAGCAGAAACTTCCTGGAATTTCTTTAATTACCCTGTTCGTTTCACTTAATAAAACAAGCAATCAAAAACATATTGTGTTTCATATGCAGGACTCTCAAAAATGTAACTTAGAGTATGTAGCTCTTACATCTGAGCAAAAGCTTAAGCAATTTTGAAACTTCCTAATTTGATTAATAACTGATCTTGCGTTAGAAGTCCGTGCTGATGGGATATGCTGTTAAGTGTGCACATGAGCAATAAGCAAGCTCATAAAAAGTCTGGTGTTAAAGTATATTCAGACCAGCTGCAAATAAAAACGCCCTTTTGCTGTTATAAAGAATTCGGTCACTTGCCTATTTAGATATTGCTTGCTCTAAACATCACCTGAAACCTGTTGGGAGAGGAAAGCTCCGAGTGTCAGCATAAACGCCAACACACTGAGCGACCATGATCCACAATGAGCATTTGGGTGACCAGCACCTTGTTTGCGTGCTCGCACCCTCAGGAAGCTCACACCCTAACAGAAGGTAAGGCTCACTTAGTTGTGGTCAAATCTAGCGATTTATATGATCGTGATTATAAAAGAAATTTGGGTAGCTCCGGATTTTCCCTTTCCATAGATTACACATCATTTTCTAATCCTTTTGCAGCCTCCATCCTTAAACATGTGGGAGACAGGAAGACCGGTCCATCCTTGATGCAGTTGTAGTGCTGGAAGCACCTGTAAATTTGTTTGAAAGTAGTAGAGGAGTTCGTCAATATTTATCAAATAAATAATAAGGTAAAGGTGAAAGCTTGGAAGGAAATAGGAATAGGGTAGTCCTTGATGTGAAAGACAGGGCAGGATAGCTGTCAGAGAACCTGAAAGTCGCCACCTAATTCAGAGCAAAAGAAAGCGTACTTCAGATGTACCGAGCCCGGCATTTTCCATTCTCCAGCCTACTTACACCAGCAGCGTTAGAGCATGTTACCGAGGGGGGCAAAGGTGGATATTCTTGGAAAGTGCTGCTGGTTTTACCTGTTGCATGGAAAAAAATGGCTAGGAAGAGTAATTCAAGTGCAAGTTCTCTTTTTAATGGAAACTAGATTGGAAACTAAAGATTAAGACCATATGATTTTGCCAAGATACATAGCATCTACTATACCCTAGCGATAGTACCTGTTCACTATGTAACTCTCATCACATTTATGCGCATCTTGGAAATCCAATTAAGTGGCAGCCATAATGTAAAAGTCTTTAAGAATCAGGACTCTGCTCAGGAAACAGAGCCAAGAGGGAGCTTTTTTCCTTCAATGCAGTTTCATTCACAAATGGCATAATGTCTCATTACATCAGTCTAAACACAGCAAATTGTTTAGATGTTAAGCAAACAGTTTTAGTTTAGTTTTAAAATAAGGATTGTGCTCCTGTGCTGCTTCCCCTTAGATCTTGTGGCATTCACTTCTAGGGTAACCAGAAAAAAATCTAGCTCTAAAAGTTGTCGTTGTCACCTATGTCAAACGTTTTTTTCATGACCCAGAGCGCGAAAAGCAGGCACGTTAAGACCATTTTTCATTCCATTGATGTACATCACCTACTGTGTATTAAACTGCTCTAAGCTGTTACGGGATATAGTACAATTCCTGTGATCAGGACAGGATGCTGAATGTGAGTTTATAATGTAGTAGCTGTGATTTAAAATAGAAGGTATGGTGGATATGTAACACGTATCTCACATTCTTTGGCAATGATCATCAAATTCAACATGCGAGTTTGTCCTAGTAACTACTACTTTGCTAGTCTGTACCCTGTAGATATAAGAAAAAAATAATAATTGCAAGCACAATCTACAAACTAGAATAGATCCCATTAAAACACTGATTATGCCTGGTTTAAAAAGGTTGCTCATAGCTGCTGTAGTTGATGCCGGGATTCTGTCTCCCTCTATGCCTGTACACTGTTGGGTAATATTACGTTTAAATGACTGCCATAAATAATGAACAACAACAGCATCCCAAAGATAAGCTCAAATGCCAGTTCTCTCATCAAAGGGAGAAAAATTATCCAAAATGCTGCTAATGTGCAATGATAATTCTGGGTTTGGTGATAGGCTTGATGTCACGTTCAAATAGCTGTCATCTACATAAACATTAATTTTAACTAGCAAGCTTGGTAGTCAGCCTTTAAACTTTTTATTGATGACTTTTAAATTAGACAGAACAATTGAATTTATCTTGCTGAAGAAATGGTAGAAACCTGCCTTGCTGTTTTCCAAGGAGTAAATGTCCATTGCAAATGGCGTGAACTCCGAATCTGCTCAGTAAGGCAGCCCTTGGCCGCCCACCAGCCCACCCCACAAACACCCAGCAATTACACATTAGAAGCTAAATCAAATTCTGCACGTGACAAGGCTTCTACAGTGCTGTTTTCCTGCTGTCAAGGGGCTCTGTTGCAGGAAGACACTAACCGTGATGAGATGCTACCCCTATTCATCAGGTAACATCTAACCGTGTCTTCACTTTTACTGTTTCCCATTAATACAGGACAGCTTTAATTTATGGGGTTTTTTTTCTTCACACAACATTATATTTACTAGCTGGGGACCTTTCTTTACAGTTGTGTATAAATCTTTAAAAATGTCAGTGATTAATTTTAAAATCTCATTTATCACTGTATGATTAGTGAATTAGTTAAGGTTTGGAGAATAAATGTCAGGTAATTAGAAGCAATTTTGTACCAGACCCTCAGACAAGGTGATGGATCAAAGAAAGGCCACTGTGGAAAACGGGCCACTGCTCCCGCAGCGCTCAGCGCCCAGAGCAAGGGGGCAAAAGGAGAGAGGTGAAAAAAAAAAACAGCCCTAAACGCTGAAAACCAACCCCTAATCCCAGTAATGAAATTTTACATGAAAAATGGGGCAGTAATAACTGGCTGCAGTATTTATTGAGCCTTGACGCTTCGGAGATGAGGCTGAAGGACAATAAACAGGCCAGAAAATAGCATGCTACACACATATATATATATATCTTCTGGACATTTTATTCTTAAAGTACACCTACCAGGTGGCAAGTAGAATAATGCTTTTTCTACAGAATGTGATGCTAACAAACCAATTTTGAAAAGGAAGGCTTTTCAAGGGCTAAAGAGCCAGGGGAACAAGACACCAAGCTCATCCTTGCTGCCATTTAAATCAATGACAAACTGCCTCGGGATCCTCGTTTGCGTGCTCCCCGGCAAAAGAGCAAACGTACAAGCTGGGGTCTCTGGGCAGGAACAGCCCCTCTGGCCCAACAGGGTTCTGTGCTCATTGCTCCAGAGGATCTGTGTTTCCTCCCCTCGACCCCGCGCAAGGGGAGGGAGGGTTAGTGCTCGGTAAGCTCCAGCTCTCTTCTAACGAAATTCCCAGAGTTGTGGTTAAATCATTGTTATTGCTGGTGTGCAAAGATGTGCTGGCCTGATAAGGCATTATGTAATTTTAAGATAATGATGTTGTTAAAAAGAAATTGCCATGAGGATTTTAGGTCCATTCAAAAAGCAGGGTGTGGGGGAAGGGACCTTCGCCTACTGAACTCTGGGCTAATTTTTTTCCTCATTTGCATTTTTCATTTCTTCCTGTTGTGTCAAGGCGATCAGTCTCTGTAAAAGGCAGCGTTGCCATCGGCTATGATAGCACATACTGCATACGGCCACTCTCCTTGCCACCCCCAGCAGGTTTCTTGGGCCAACACCTGCAAGGGCACATCGAGAGCTGTGGGCATGAGCCAGCTGGTGAATTCCTCCCAAAAGCTACCGCTGTTTGCTGCTGGAGCATGGGCCAGAACATCCTCTCAGAGCAAGCAAATAATCTAATTAGAAATAATGATGGAGCTCAATTTGTTTTGAAAACTCAGATCAGCTGCAGAACTCTTCCTGGCACAGTGGAATACAACTCTAGTAACTAACTGTGAAACGGCCAACACGCTTCTCTAGGTTTCAGCCATGACTGCATTAATAGTAGAAGCCTTATTAGACAATTGTAATGACTAATCAAATTACTCAGAGTGATCTTAACAACTCTAGTATTGATGATGCCTATTATGAAAACCAGTGTTACTTTCTCTGGACAGGAAAACATTTCTAATGTAAACATGCAGTTCAGTAGACAGCCAGCTTTTACTCTTCCACTACTCCAAAATATTTTTCACTATTTAATTGAAGGAAGTTGGAGTGAAAGCTTGGGATTTAATTCCAGGAAATGTAAGAGAAAAAAAAAAATCTGTATAAAGATCCAACTTATTTCCAAAAAGCAAAGCAAAACACTCCATGTACACAAAAGTCAAATCATGTAGGCAGAATGGCAAAGATTTTTTATGCTGGTTTTTGCCAAACAATTTTTCATTTATTTCTAACCTTCTTTTAGCCCTGCCATTAAAATATTATTCCTCAGTAGTCCAGCTGCTCAATAAACTCCTGCACTTTATACATGCAAAATAAGAATGCTTTGTGAAATTGGGTCCCTTGTGCTAGAATTCATTTGGGAAGGAATAAAATGGAGGAAACAATCACTCTGGGATAAAGTGTTTATTTTTTTTAACTTTGCACGCTGAGCAAAATGCATCAACATAAAAACCTATGCTTTGAAATATCTGACAGGCATAACAGGAACCCATGTTTTTCTTGTTGTACTAGACAAGGTTTAAAGATATTGAAAACTTTCCCGCACAATCTTTCCCTTTTGTTCTCTACAGACTAGGTAGAACTCAGAGTATGAGAACCAGTGTGCAACTAAATACACAAAACACCCTTTTTTTTTCTTCAGACAGACCTTTATGTTTTAGCTGCACTGTTGAGAGAAAATGTATTTTATGTACTTGCTGACCCCGAGCTGCGTTCACACAACAGGAACCGTTAATTGCGGCGGCTGTGGATGCAGTCTACGTACATGCTCTTCTTTCTCCATCAGACCGTCCTACAGCAAAACCCTTGTCCTGAACACGTACCTCCCCCTGCGCGTGGTCTGTGGCAGCCACCGCGGTGCCCCAGGCGAAGGCGGGACGGGCTGCACGACGCGCCTAACACCACCTGCACCATCTGCTTGCCCCGGCCAATGCCTCCCAAACCTCTACTGACGGCTGTGGATTTGCACGGCCGTAACGGATAAAATGGGAGTAACCGGTTTGCACCCATCGTGCTCAGGCTGGGTCTGAGTCCTCAGCAGAGACGGCTCGCACCTGAGAGGTGAAGCAATACTTGCAAACGAGAAACTATTGCATCCCCAAACAAGGTGGGACTGGTTATCCTGCCTATGCTGGGCAAGATCTGCTGAGTGCTAACCAACCTCTGCTTTAAATAATCTGTTTTCAGGTTAAAAATGCCAACTGTGGAAACAAGTTACAGCGGGTGCGACGCTGTCTTTTCAATTAAACGCATTTAGCTCTGAAATTTACAGTCCTGGATAGCGAGAAACGACGGCAGCTGGGCTGGCTGAAGTCCCTCGCACCAAAACATTTTGAAGGGGATTCCACATTTTCGCTCTCTTCGTGCTTTCTGGCATTTCAGCGCAAATTTTCTTTTCGCCACCCCCCTTTTTTTTTTTTAAAAAAAGAGTCATGTTCCTCACGAGGCCGTCGGTTCTCCTCCTGTACCAGGTGGGTTCGGCTCTGCCGAGGCTGAAGCGGCACC
>VZSZ01012211.1:316267-339691 GCA_013398815.1 Ibidorhyncha struthersii | reverse complement strand
GGCGGCTGAGGGGAAGAGGGTCATGAGGAGAATAACGCGCCCCCCTCCCTCCCCCCGGTGCCGTCCGCGGCGTGGGCTCGGGCTACGGGGCGTGATAGGCGAATAAAAGTTACGGTGCATCAGCAAGGAACCCCCCCGCCCCGGTCAGCGGGCCAAGCCACGGGCGAGCTAGTGAGGGACCCCCGCTCTGCCGGGAGCCTCCGGGGACGGGGCTTCGTTGCCCGTAGCGGTCAGATGCGTTTCTGTAGTTGTGTTTAATAGCCCAGATTCGTGAAGGGACGGTTCCAGGAGGCTGCGAGTGTTGGCTTGGGTTCGGGTTGCCAACCGGAGACGGCGTAGCGGGAACCAGCGTGTGAAAGCTGGAGTTTTAACTGTTGAACATGTGGGTTCCCTTAACTAAGGTTATTAAGCTTGCTTAAGCTTAATATGCCTGATTTAGCTTGCTTATGCTTAATTTTACAGTGTGGGGGGGGAAGGCTACAAACTGCTTCTAGCAACGTTAGGTAAATGCAACAATGCAAAGGAAAGCAGAAATTAGCGTGACTGACATCAGTACGGAATTAACAGGATAATCGGGATACTCTTTCTCATAGGAAGCGCATGCACTAGAAGTGATTTCTAGTTAATAGGTTTATGTGATGACATGAAGTCTATTTGTAGTGCTTAGACTGTGGCTTTTACTTCCTCTGTAAACAATTTTCTTTCATTCATCTCGTGGTTCTTGGGCTGGCACAATTTCCTAAAAGAATAAAAACTGTCTCATGGGTTTTCATAAAATTTGACACCTGTTATATTATTGTGGCATATTAAGCCCTGTCTAAAAACAAGTTTAGCACATGTTGCAAAATAGTTCTCTGTAGATAAAATCTATGCCGTACTGGATTTAGCTACAGTGCTGTCACTTAAATTTTTATTTCCTGCCTGAGTTTTTCAGGATGCAAAAGGCTGTAAATCATAGTTCAAGTGGAGCAAACCATCTCCATCCTTATAGGCGTGATCTTGTTACTCGGTTCATGTGAGCCCCTGGATTTCTGGAGGAGTCGGTGCAGGTACGGGGGGCCCTGTGCGTTGTCAGGTGCAGGGTGGGCGTTAAGCTCTTTAACTTATGGGCACAAGTGAACGTAGAGAGTGTTCAAATGGCAGGTTGGCTTTTGTGAAATAGCGTACTGTGCATATTACGTTGTATAATTGTAACTTCAGCTTGTTAAGAAAAGGTGTAAGTTGTTATACAGACACTCAAGGTAAATATGGTAGTTGTCCTTAACCAAAAATCAAATTTTTGGCTATTGAAAATACACACTTTTTCCAAGGTGGGTAGTTAATATGTCATTAAAATCTTTGGCTGAAAAAAAAAAGATTTTTTTTTAATTTCAGCTTTTAAATAAAGTGGCGTTCCTGAATCAGGTATCTGGTTTCTTTAAGCTTATGTCATTCTTTTTTAATTCCCATGTATTCTATCAATTTAATGACATTTTCCTATTAATAGAAATTTGCATTACAAAGTAAATTGAATTAGATGTTTTTGTATGCTATCACGTTTGTTGTTAGAGTAAATGACATTGATACATGTAAAAGATAATGAGCAAAGAGAAGATAGAGTGGGCTGCTCTGCTGCGTGTAGGTTTTAAATAATATCTTGCCAAGGGTAAAGCCTCAAGATTTCACCCTTTTAAGAAAGCACAAAGTGTCAACAAATGAATGTGGTGCCTTTCATAAATGTAAAAGCTTTAGAGTACATCTTAAACAATGAATGCAGGAGTGTGAGTGGGAGTTGGGTAAAGGCAGAAAATGAGTAATATGTTTGCAGATGAGGTTGTGATTAACTTACAGTTGAGTTAGCACAGCTTAGTGTGTTGCTGTGTGTCCTCTGAGCTGAGGTGGCTCGCCACACTTGGTCTCTTAGCATGTAACAAAGACGGACCACAACATGCTTGCTTTGAATGTCAAGAACACCATTCAGCCTTGATCTTGATTTTTGGCTGCCTGTGGGTAGTTGCATTTTCAGTTACTGTACCACAGCTAACCCATAGTAACTCATTAAAAGTGTAACTCACGAAAGAGTGTTTTTTAATTTGTTTCAATATAAGCCCCTACCAAAACAACATCAGCAAATCTGAGGAAAAGCAGAGTAAATGTGCCTGAATTAACATATCTGTTTTGAGGGATTAAGCAGCTATAATTGTACTATTTTAAATTCACACCTAATCTTATACCAGTAAAACTGCCCTAAGCAAACAGACCCTGAGGGAGGTGTTTGCTTTGGTTCTGCTCATTCACATAAATTCTAGGCTCAATATTGCATTTTTTTTTCCTAACCCACAATGGTATATTGCACTGAACCAAATTTCACATGTTCCAGGGCTGCTTCTAATAGGATGTTCTACAAAGCGTGCAAAACTTGAGATAAATTGCTATGTCAGCTTGGGGGGGGAATCCACCAAGTTTGCTGAGTCTCTTTCAATTAATGTGCGTATGTGTGTGAGTACAGCAAGAAAGAGGAGAGGGATGGGAAATGTAATGGTATGCTTTCTCCATGATCTTGATACTCTTATGGCTGTTTCGGTGCATAGTCCAAAGACTGTACTAAAAGGGGACGGGACTAAAGATACAGGTGACATTGTTGTGAATTCTGTATTACAGTGGGCATGCGGTTATCAGGCAGTTGAAAGGTCAGGTATGTCTTATTTTTCTCTACTTGCCAGAGTGGTTGGGATTTTGCTGTTCCTGTTGGAGGTTGCCCTTTGCCACTGTCGTCAGAGCAGCACCACGTAGCACTGGAGCACTAACTGCAGTTTGCACCTTTGAGGTGGCACCTTGAGACTCTTTGAAAAGTTGGTTGGAGAAAAGACCTTTTGGTGTATCAGCAGCATTTTTCTGCTACAGAAGAGGGCTGTTACCCTTGGGCTTTATGTGTCTCCTGACTTCTTATTCCTTTTCCGTTACAGTTTATTGTCCAGATCATAATGGAACATTAAAGCACAGAGGAGGAAAATGTTAAGCCTCTTCACTGTCTCAGTCTTAGTTATTTTAAAATTCTTTTCTTCATTTTGTTGTATTCTCCCACTCATGACCTTCCAAGGTATCCTGTGCTGACTGTTGGCTGTATGGAAGGTGGTGGGGAGCTGCCTGTGTTCCCAGAGCACAGTGGTACAGCTGATGAATAAGGGTGTGGTATGGGTTATGAGGGAGAGGAGGTCAACTGCTCCACAGAGATGGGGAGGAAGAGCAGCCCCTGTTGGAAGCAATTGGAGATGGGAGAGCATGGAAGTTGTTGACTGAACGCATACCCCTGTTACCTATCAACCACGTTGACCCCTTCAGGCAAAAGTGTCATCCCAACAGGATTCATAGTTACACAGAGTTACAGTGGGAGAAATGGCCTGTTGTGACCATAGGTGGTCACCTGTATGTGACATGGCTTTTTGTGATACCAGTAGAAGTAGGGTTTCAACAGTATATTGAGTTTGTGTTCTAGTGGCCAAGCACGTAGAGTCCAGTTTTGATCTGCCAGGGGAAAGCAGATCCTGGACTAGGACCGCATTGACAGAAGACTGGAAGACGGTCAATATATTTAAGAAGCAAAAGAAAAAAAAAAATGCTGTCTGATCCTGTTGTTTGTTGCAAATAATAGATGTGATGAATTTGATGTCCATATTCATGAATGGCCTACCAAGAGTAGGCAGGGATTTTAAAAATATCTTTGTCCACAAACCAGTGCAGATTTTCACACCTGGGATGTATAAATGTCTGGAACTTGAGTAGGTGTCCAATTCTAGTCCTGTTTTTCATCCTACAGCAGATTCTCGTTCCCTTACCTGTGGTGATTGCAGGTGTAACCTCTTTTTTCCTCTCTAACCATTTCTTTCTGCCTGCTGCAGCAGCTGGAATGGCGTATAACCCTGTGTCCTTCTCTGCCGTTTCAGCACAAAGTCCAGTGGCTTCATGCCCAGCTTTAGTGGAGCTGGGCTGAAGCCACTTTCCTGGTTTAGCTGGGAAGCAGTTAAGGATACCCGCCGGTTCTGCTCTGCTGAATCCCCGTGAGGGCTAGGAGCTTCGTAGAGACAGGAAGAGCAATCAGTCATGTTTCTATGGCTAGACTTCTAGCGCCCGTCTGTTAATAGCCTAAGCTGTGAGATCTCGCAGTGACATGGCTGAGGTGCGTGCTGTCATTCCACTTGGATGGCTCAAGTACGGGAAAGATAACAAACAATGTAGAGGAAAAAGGAGGGGAAGAGTTAAGTTATCCTGTTGCCATGGCTGTTTGCTTGTGTCTTTGAATGTCCTGGGAAGTGTTTAAAGAAAGTCAGTATTGTACTTTGAAAGAAAGATAGTTTTATGTTATGTTGTAGCCCTTATGTTTTATGAATTCCCTTTCTGTTCATTTGTTTGCTCATCAGCTGTCTTGTGTGAACAATGGAAGACATTTCAAAACGGCCAGGAGAGATCTTCATGGACATATTTGTCATTAGTTATTCATGCTCTTGCCTTCTTGCTCAGAGCCTGCGAATGGATGAAAACTCACCCTCCTAAACATTGGTTGTTAAGAAATGAGAAGTGAAGCAATTCTGTCTTAATCTTTGAAGTGCTTGCACTCTGATGAGTGGCTACAGATGAATGGGATCAGAGACAGAGCTGTAGTGAGCGTGACAGATAGAGTTATTTAAGGAGATGATGAACAAGGGCAGTTTTTAGAGAAATTTATAGGGAAAATACCAGATGAAAAGAAACAAGCAATATGCTGCTACAGGCAGCAAGGGTATGGACAAAGAAACCAGTTATACCTCAATTTCAGGTATCCATACATTGTTGAAAGAGCACGTAAATATTCATTTGCCCATTTAACAGAATTCCTTTCCACAGCTGCGAGCTCTGGTGTCAT
The DNA here is from genome assembly GCA_013398815.1 of Ibidorhyncha struthersii. Classification (NCBI taxonomy): domain Eukaryota; kingdom Metazoa; phylum Chordata; class Aves; order Charadriiformes; family Charadriidae; genus Ibidorhyncha; species Ibidorhyncha struthersii. The sequence goes on along the minus strand of VZSZ01012211.1, from coordinate 334,812 downwards.
ACTGCACAGAAGTAATTTTCTATGAATCCATTTACTACTACGGGTATGAAGCAAACCTTTTGAAATAAGTTCTTCCATACTTGAAATGCTAATTAACAAATGACTATTTTAAGTTCTATGCATCTGTGATTACTGTTCTCCATGCAAACTGTACTTACTGCCTCACAGCTGCTTCGAAAAGTTGGGTATGTTTATATTGGTACAAGCACATATTTTCTAATGTGACAATCTTAAAGAGAGAAATGAAATAAATTTCATTGTTCTCTAAATAAGGCTTTTGCTTGCTTAGGGAAGGCTTTTACATTTTAGAGTGCTTGGTTAGCTTAGTCACAGGTACATAGAAAGTGAACGTTCCTCTTAAAAATGGCTTACAACCAGTTAATGCCTGCAGATTCTCTGCAGGATAGGAAATACTCAAAAATTAATCTGCTTATCTCTTGTCTTATGTGCAGAGCCTCCTAAAAACAGGAGGTAAACAGATCACCAACAATTCAAGTTGTTCTCTGTATTTTTATACTTGGCCCTGAACTACACTTAAAACTTGTGGCTAGCTGCGATGATAAAAGTTTACTGGCAGAGCCCCTTAACTGAAGAGTCAGTTTGTGCCAGAAAAGTGTTTTTTGAATCTGTTCCTTAACTGAAGTAGGTAATAGAAGTTTGCTTATGAAATTGGGGCATTTATAGTAGGGCTTTTGTCATTGCAAGGAACGTAAATGTGGAGTGCTATAGGAATGGTATCCATCAGTGATGCTTCTAAGCCAAAAAAGTGCATAAGGAACTTCATTGCTCATTTTACTCTCTTGAATTCGTTTTCAAAGTGAATACATACCCTGCATTGCACTGCCTATGCTAGATCTTTTTCACTGGTAAAGCAGTGAACTCAAAGTGATCTTTTTAACCGTGTTACAGTAAATACTCTTGAAGTGTTTAGCCCTTGCTTAAAATACTTGGGCTTCATTCAGTACCAACTGACACAGGCTAATTTTAAAGGAGATTTAAGGAACTCAACATCTAGTCACAATAGGACCTTCAAATAGTCTAATTAGACAAAACAATTTAGGGACATTAGTACAATGTTTGGGTTTTTTTAACAAGATTTAAAAATGAAGGCGATTTGTTAAAAATGGAAACCATGTTAGAGAGAAATTCAATCGTCGTGACTCTCATTCAGGTATCTGGGAGGGAAAGTGTCCAAGTGCTGAGAATCACAAGATTATTTTCTCCTAGGTGCTGTGCTAACCTTACCTAATTTATAGAACCTAATGAAGCAAATAAGGAGAGCAACCTTGAAAAGGTTTTGCTGGCAGTGCAATCTCAAGAAAAAATCAAAAGTAAAACCTGCATAGGAACTGAGAAAGGAAGAGAGATCTATTAACTAGTAAAGTGGTATCAATTGATCAAAATATCAGAGAATTGACACTAACACTTATAAACGAGGATGAAAACATTTCAGTCATGGCTTCTCAGCTTAGTGCTTAGAAGTGTGCTTCACGCAGTGGCTGGTATAAAATTGTGTTTTCTATTAATTGTGCCTATTGTATAAGAACCTTAAGAAATCAGATGTTTCAGTATTGTTGCTGAAGCTGGCAAGGGCAAGTCCAATTGTGTGCACGAGTAATGAAATAAGATGAGGTTTTGGAATTTTCTCCAAAGAGATTCTCTTGTGATATCATCAGCTCAGGCACGCTACTGAACGATGACATCCCTTTCCTCCTTGGCATCAAGTGACCTGCTAGGAAGTGGAGGCAGTCTGTGTAGCACAGAATCTCATCCAACAGTGTTAAAGTGAAATACACTCTGGATCCAAGGATCCAGGAAGAGTTCCTGAGCTTTGCTGATGCACACTTCATGTCAGCCAAGAACTGATGTTTCAGGTATGAATCAGAGTTTTCTTCTGTTTGTTTTGGAGTCGGCTGATCCTTTCTGCCTTGTTGGGTTTGGGGACTTTTATTCTCTTACTAACTCTCTCCAAGAGTTCTTGACTGTTCTTTTTAGATGTACTAAAAGATTTCTGTGGGATAGAAAGCATGTCTCGGTGTCAAGAAAAGAATGTATTTACATACAATGGCAGTACCATAGTTATGACTTAAATACTATTTTAATTGGTAAACTCAACTTAATACAAGCCTTTTGGAAGACTATGTTATTTTTGCCAAATAAAAGCACATTAATCGGATCCTCCAAGGGTGCAGGCATAGGTAACTGCTCTGTGCAAGTCTAACAGTCAACTGTGCATTGTTAGACGATTCTTTTTCCTTTTGTACCTGGGGCTTAGCAGCTGAATCTCAGGCTATTTAGCTGCTCCACCTTGTGGACAGAGATCGTACAGTTCTGCAGAAACGTGTCTTCAGGTGAAACGAAACAAAACAGACCCAAGACCTGGCCCAAGGGCAGTTTTGTAGTTATTAGCAGTATATGAGATGCTTCTTGCTCCCTTGTAAAATCATAGTCTGGCTTGGTTGTGATTTCAGTGGGGTGGATTGTATCTGCCTTTTGTGTCTTCATAAATGATGGGAGAAAATTAAAACCCCCTAAATTTTGCATTTTTGAGTCTGTCTGGAAACAAGGAAAAGTGCAATTTAAAGTTGCTGAAATATTTGATCTTCTAAAGCATTTAACAATACTGCTAGGACTTTGTAATTGCTTGGCATCTGGGCCTCAAGCACCCTTGCTGGCCAGGCGCAAGAAGACGCTGGGAAGAGTTCCTGCAGTTCTCCACACTGTTCCCAAGGGTTCAGCTGTATGGTGGAGAGGTGGGTCAATGTCCCGGTTCTAGTCAGGGGGAGGAGGGTTGATCACATCCAGCTGGGAAGGCAGGAGTATTCGCTGTGTGTGCAACAGCCTCTGTGGATGTGAAAGAGCTGATTGACATCTGACGTTTCCAGCACTCAAGATATGTGTTCAACTTCTTTGTAGTTACTGGAAAATGTGCTTGTAAAATCATCTTTATTCCTGTGGGAGTCCAATTTCCATGATATATTTTGATACATTCATCCCCAAATTTATTTTTGTGACTTTGTTAGCAGTTCTGTGATAAGCATTGTGGGGAGACTGTCAGGGCTGGTTAGCTTTTGGTTAAAATTTTGTTTAATGCTGATAGGAAGTGATAATGTGGTCTGTTTTTTCACATGACCAAGTCTTAGTCCCCTGGAAGAATGCCTTAGGAAAACTGCATCTTCTGGTTGTGCACCACTGTCGAAGTTGCAAGCTAGACCTTGCTGCCCACAGTGAGCAGGTAACTGTGCTTTTGGTCTCAGTTGTCTCTGTGAGGAAGCCCACAGTCGCATCCATCTTTGGTGCAGGTGGCAGGATCTGGCTCTGTTGTGTACATCGCGTGGTCAGGGATGGATGTTCCTGGTGCTGATGGGAGGTGGTGGTTCCCTCCTTGCTGCTCTCCTCCTCCCCATCTTCATCTCCTTCCTGCTTCCTTTGTTGCAAGAGCAGCTGTTTACAGGTAGCCTTGCCATTTAGAAGCTGAAATAAAATCATAGTTTCTGACCTGGATCAGAAACTGAATGTCCTGGAGCAGCTTGCTCCAAAAGTAAAGGTAGAACACTGTTTCCTAAATACTGGAATTGTTTTGTTGCCCACTGCATGGTGCTGTGCTACAGTGACCAGCAGAGCCACAACTGCAACCACTTAAATTATATAGCAAGTACAAGACAGCGTCAGGTAGCAAAGTCTCTTGAGTACTGAGCAGCAATAGAGAAGGAGGTGTGGAATTATTCCTCGTGCAGAGTAAATGGGGGACTGTGAAAAACGGAGTAATAGTACAGTTCTGACAGCCAAATGCAGTGCTTTAGTGCAGTACCTAACCGTTCCTTGCTCTCACATTGGCAGAGTACAAGTCAGTCTCCGCAATCCTGAATTAGTATCTGATATGTATATAGTCCAGACCAGACCAGACTATATAAGTTGCTGATAATTATTTGGTAGGGCTAGTCTTCTGTACTTTTTCATCTGTGCTTTATGGTTTCCATACGAATCTGTACACAATGCTTCAGTGCAATCTTGGATCATTTTTCATTAAAAAAAAAAAAAAAAAAAAAAACACAACAAAAAACAACTCACAAAAATCCCCCAAACAGGATGCAGCTCTTCCTTACTTCTGCCTTACTGGCTGAATGCGCACACATGGGTATATCCTTCCAATAAAGGAAGCATGGTTTTGACATGGCAATTAATTTTACTGATTTCCTTTTCAGGTTTTTCAAAGAGTATATTTATAAATGGGACTTGAAAGTGTTGAAAAAATCTTCACTGGTTTAATAGAAGCAGAGAAGTATTTAAAAATAAAATAGTGATTCTTCTTCCTGGTGAGAAAACATTCAGAAACTTTGTGTTGCATATTATTTCAGTGCCAAAATTTACATGGTAAAGGAATTACAACAGATACTTTTTTTATTGAGAAATAACATTTGTAGTATAACAAGGCAAATATTTGCAAGTTTCCAGAGGAAAATTACCAACCAAAAAAAACAAGAGAAGGAGAGGAACCTTATCATGGCATTTCCAATGGTGAACTAATGTGCGTATAGTTGTGCTGGTGCTTTATTTTGGTTCTCCGTGAGCTCCTGGCTGCACTGTGTATCTACCCGCTTCCACATTGTGTCAAAGCAAGCTGTAGTCACAGCCCTTTCACAGCACCCTTGCCTGCCCCTCCTCAGTGGCAGAGCAGCAACCTCATCAATAACTCGATGGAGCATCTCTTATTTCTTAGCTTTTATTGAAACTGCTGTATAAAAAAAGTACCTTCCACCCCGGTCCACCTCCAACTGCATCAGACCAAAGCAAGATGATCCTTTTGTCCTAACTTTCTCTTCTGCCGGTTCAGAAATTGCAAGAGGTGAAACGTAGCCAGTGTTGCTGCCACCCTGAAGCATGGCAAGCTCCAGAGCGGGACAGAGCATGCTGCGCTCCTGGGAATGTAACTCAAGGGGATGCCTCCAAGCAACCTCTGAGATGAGTGAGTTGCAGACTGCTCTGTCAGAGGGAGAGCTCACACTGGCTAACTCAGCTGCTAGGCTTGTTGGCATTTTTTTCCCACTTAATAGAAAGGTCTGTGAGAAGCAGGAAGAGCTTTTTTTTCTGCTTCTTAAATGCTTTGTTGATAGGGTAGCCCTGCTGTTAGTCATGATTCTTAAATATAAAAACTCTGCCTTTTGGGGAAGGCATCTTGTTTCTCCCATTGCTGTGCAAGAACAGCCACGAAAGACACAGGCAGGACTTGCCATATCTCAGAACTGTATTAGCATCTGCCCTTATTTCTGTATGGAAATCCTGTGTATCACAGTCTCTGACAATCGTTCCCACAGTCCCCATCTAGCCACGTAGGTAGGCCAGGACCATTTTTAAACTATAAACTGGATTTTTGATCTGTCACATCCTACAGCTCTCCATGTCTCTCTCTGTATGTGTTTTCCCATGCTGCCAGTTGCCATGACGGAGTTCTTTTTATAAAGTCAAAGTAGAGCTAAAGACACCAAAACTGCTGTTACCCAGAGAGGCAATGCTGGCTGGGGGATTATTGGGTTGGCAAGACTTGGGAATAGAGATACTGATCTCTGATCTGTAGGATGACTTCATCTATGTGGGTTTCTGCTGCTTTTGCCAGCATCTGTTCCTGTTTTCTGTTTAGGCGTGACATTCTGTAGGATGAAGTCTGCTTTTCAGTTGTGGACATTCCCACAGGGTCTCAGTTCCAGTAAGGATGCATCAATATCCCAGAAATGCAGCTAATAATTGTTGAAAAACTCTTGTTTAACACAGTGCCGTGATAAAGTGAGAGGTAGTAAACCCAAGTTTCCATTATTTGCGGACCAATTTGGCTTTCTTCTAATTAGTGGAAAAAAGGAGAAAACTTCAAAACAGAGACAAGAAAACCATCTGAATTAATTTCCTGGGGGCAGGGGGAAGTATGGAGTTACCCAGAAAAGGACTTGGAGATTATCTCTGAGCATCGATCGTATCAAGCTTTCCGGCCAACTCTCCTGTTCCTGCTGGGCAGTGACAAACCTTTGTGTTCAGCTCTCCTTCCAGCAGCCTGTTCCCAGCTCCCCTGCCTGCAGAGCTCTGCTTTCATCCTCCCAAAATAGAGGAAACTGATGACAAATGGTAGGCCCATGCAGAAGACCTCTCAGTGTTTGCAGAGCTGCTAAACCACCTTCGAGATGATTATTCGGCTGTTGCTTCAGCCCCACAATGTGCTGGGTGGCACAGGAGTGGACCCTGAGCACAGCTTCTCCACGGACTGGAGCTCCCACCTGCTCTTTCTCCTTTCTCTGGTTCTGCCTAGTGCAGTAGATGAACTTGCAGAGGAGGAAAAGAGTTATGAAAAAGACGGTTTTAGTGCTATAAACAGGGTGAGGCTGGTGGGTAGATATCTTTTGCCATAGTTCTTTCACTGCAGTTACAATAGTGAGCCACGGAATTGCCAAAAAGGAATGTGAAGTTTTTAGCTTTTCTACCTAGAGCATCATACTTTGTGCCTTTGGAGGCCTCTTGGATGTTTTATATGAGAACAGGAAGAGGTATGGAATGACTCTTGCAGTTTTCAGATTGGGGAAAAGCTCAGAGCAACTGGAGAAAGACTTTTGGAATGAAAACTTAATTCCAATTCAAGAAAAGGCATCTCACCACATTGTGTCCATTTCCCTTTCTCTGACCCTGCCAATAATGTGTTTTAGGAGTTTCCTTCACGACACTGTAAAAAATGATCATGGTTGCAGGCAAGGGTACTTTACTTGGTAGTCTTCCTCCTCCTTCCAACCACAAGTGTTGATGTATTGCATCTGTTCTGGAAATAAGGATGTAAATACAAGCCATATTTTTGCATGAGCAATGGTGTGTGTTATTGATGACTGTTTTAGAAAATGAAAAATCTGTTTGTAATAAGAATTGTAATAGGTTTGTTATAACTCTGATGGTCTAAGAATTTACATGGGTCAAGTTTGGGGAAGGAGAGGCAACAGCATCTATTAAACCATCTGACACAGAGATAAGTGCTTTGGAACATGTGAGTCCAACTTGAGGCCAGTTATAACAGCAGTCAGAAATCAGATCTGCTCTTAATTTTCTCCAGGTGACTCTGATTTTTGCCTGGACTGCTAATGGGTGGTTTGGTTTTGTTTTGTTTTTCCCCCAGGAGGCTCATGAATGCACAGCAGCTATCTTGGCCTAGAATGCGAGGGAGGACAAGTTCTCAGCAGATGTTTACCAATGGATAGGGAGGCAGGGTCAGTGTTGCGCTCTTTTGTTGTGGTTCAGCTTTTGGTAAAACCTCAACGCTCTATTTAAAAGTGGATTTTAGAACAGGAAGGTGAATGTATGTTCATTATCTCAGTGCTGTGTGGGGCAAAAAAATATAATTTAGAGCAGCCAAGTGAACGGTGATACAACACACCTCCCCCCCATGCAGCAAATTAGGGTATTACGCAATGGGTGGAGGGGTTGTATTTCAAAAGTGCCTGAAAGCTTGTCCTTTATTTAGGATCTCTTCTGCTCAGCCTGGATGAGACAGAGTTCTTATTCAGGGCAGGGGATAAATTTATAGCTAGAAGACACTTTTATACCATATCATATTGTTCTTTTTCATTATTAGGGTGACTGCTCAGAGTATGTGTGTAATCAAGCTCCGATCAATATTCCCTGTTAGATATGTTAGAGAAATCAAGGCAAAACCATATTTTTGTGAATGCCTCAAGGCTGTGGCTGTAACAGTGGTCACTGGCTTGAAGTTACAGTAAAACTGATGTGGCCTTGTTGGTATTATTAATGTTTGGAAGAAGTAAAACAAGTGATGGGAAATGAGCTCAGTCTCTGTGCAGGCAGACTTTTAAAATAGGACCCAAAGAGAAGGATTTGTGGAAACAAAAAATACGAAAGGAAGTGTCAAAGGATAAATGTTTTCTCCTACATTATCCCTTGCCATGGTGGGAATAAGCAGTGTAAGAGCAATAGCCTCAGCGGGTGTTTCTCCAGGCTTCCAAGCAAACTTCACTGACCATGATCGAAACAGTGTCTCCAATGAAAACCAGTCTGGATTTAAACCAGGGAAGTTTGATGACAGTGTTCAAGCTTATGTTACCTGATGTTACTCTGAATTGCTTCAAGACTTTACTGTAGTGATATAGAAGATACTTGGACAAATTATCTGTCAAATCTAAAAGACACAGTTCATCCAATAAAGGCATATTTCTGTCAATTTTGAACTTGCAAAATTAGTTTGCAAAAGACCGTTCAAATAACCCTTAGGGAGGATGGGAAAATGTCTAACTCATTGATCCAGCACTTCGGGGCTGCAGCCAGCCACAGTCAGTTTTGCCACAATGAATTTGAAAAAAAAATAAAAATTGACAGGCTGTTTTTCTTTGAAATAGATAAATTAAAGAGACGTATTTGATTTTGACAACATTTTCAGGTGGGAGGTGTTTACTGTGTAAACCAGACATTTCGGGATACCGATGAGTTTGTAGAGCTCCTATAGTGAAATAAATCAGAGGGTTACAGGCAGCTGGTGGCCTGACTGTTGCCGTACCTGCAGCTAACCTGCAGAGCCATGTCAGGTAGCAGTTCCCATCGTGTCTGTCTCTTCTCGGTAAGTGAAGATAGTGTTCCCAGAAATGCTGAAAATTGGCTGCAGCCTGTTGTCTGGATGTTGTGATATCCCACTGGAACAGAAAGCAACATTAAATTCTGTCTTTGTTAAATGCCCACAAGGTGGCACTTGTCATCTTTTTACCTCTCTGAGGTCTAAATTTTTATACTTGCAGCAACGCTGAGAAATAATTTTAGAGGTTTTGAAACTTTTTCTTAAACAGTAAGCTAACTGTGCTTTCATGGGAGGGGTATTTCCCACCCCTCCCTTAAACTACAGCCAAGAGAAAGAGGGCAATAGCTGTGTTATCATGGCACATGTAAAAAATCCAGCGTAAAATTAAGAAATAATTTTAATTTTTTTGTTATAAAGGATTTTTAGAATTTTTGTCATCACTCGTGTAGTCAGATGCCACTATTTATCTGGCAAAGATGAGGAAAAATGAGTACTTGCTTCCCTTGCTTTGGCTAAATGAAAATCTAGAAACAGATCATTTGCGACCTGGTCTAATCAGTTAGAAGATGAGTTCATTTAACAGCCGCAGTGCCTGTGATAGGCAAAATATTACTTATGAAAATTTTCCCATCATTCACAAAGAGGCACTAATAGTAGACCTGCTAATAAATGGCACTGAACTCTAGCTGGTTTATGTGGCCTCCTGTTAGAAGCATTCCCACAGAATTTATTGTTGCCAGATCAGACATTTGTGGAAACCAGGATGGTAGTGTGATCTTTTTTCTCTCTCCCCCTCAAGACTGGTGCAATTATTCAGGGCATGCCCTTCTTTAAGCCTCTTCACTTTTGCTGAGAGTGCTTTCTTGTCTCCCACTTGGTCACATAAGAGAAATAGCAGTAGCCCGTGTAGTTTTCTGGGGCATTGTTCACACTAGCTTTCTCTTAATTATTTTTACTCCACTAATAATTAGAAACCTAATTGTACTTGTTTGGAGTGGTATAAGCAAAACCATGTGAGGACAAAAAAAGCAGAGAAAAATAAGTATTGTTCCATTAAAAAATTCCTGGGGCACAGTGTGTGTGATGTAGTGCCATCCTGCAGCTGAAGGGATGCTTTCATTATTGGTGCCTGTTTTCGCTGGTTTGTATCTTTCCCTTAGATTGTATTGTACTCTTGTTCTCCTCCCAAGTGGGAATGTCTTTGGAAAATGTGAAGAAAATACATTCAGCTGTTTTTGTTTTCTTGCTTTGTAAGTCAAATACAGTTTAATTTTAAAAGTCTAAAGCTTCCTATGTGCATGGTGTTTTACGGGCATTAAGGAGTGTAGCTACCTTGCGCCAGAGGTCAAGGCAAGAGTAAAAACTTCGTGTAAGGAGACTTGCCACTGGTGACTGTGCCCGCTACCCACAGGCTTGGGCATGTCCCTGTAGATGGATGGCTTTAGCGGTGGAGTGACTTTCTGGTGTGCCAGCTTCTCCAGGACTGGCCTGGAAACAGTTGGGTTTGGTTGAGTTGGCTATTTATTGAACACACATGTATGTTCCTTTTCTGGGTTAGAAGAAGGTGGCTCGTCCACCTAGTCAATGCCAGTAGTTGGTATCACCCAGTGATATGTCATGTTATTGTAATCACTACGAGATCCCAGTTCATCCCAACTTTTACCGCCACATCATCAGTTTATTAAAAACAGGCATAATTGGGTCGTTACAAGTCACAGATGGCATAATCAGGTCAATACTGTACACATATTTGCTTGTAAGGTGTGAACTGCATCAAATCCAAATAAATACCCACGCGCAATTCTTAGTACAAGTACATAGGGTTACCACTTTTAGATATTCCGGGCCCTCCAACAGTCCTCATCCCGGTTCCAATGAGGTAGTTATCCTGAATCTTCTCCATAAGTGCCCATCGACAGAAGGATCTTTTCCAGTCACTGGGACAGACATTGGCGGTGATCAAGTCACCATTCATGGTGCCCAACGGCTGGAGGATCTTTTCCATTGACCAGGATAGGTGCTGGTGGCGATTGTGGCCCTCGATGAGGGGCCACCCTGTCACCCCCTGTCACCAAGCCATTAATGTCACAGTCCATGTGAGGGTTGTCTTAAGTCAGGCAGCCCACCCTCAAGAGCTGGCCTAACTGTGCCCAACTTTAAACTTTGTGGGCCGAGGGCCCAGGCAATGATCCACCGATCATATTGCTAGTTTTTGTAACCTCTGCCTGTCACTTGCTGTCCCCTGGCAGGAAGCAAACTGCCTAAGGTGGCGATAACTCCTCTTTCCACCTAGAGGCCATTTGTCTCTGTGATTAGACTGGGCTTTAGTTCAACACTGAACAGCTGCCCCACTCCGGCTGCCCACCGGAGTGGGTTGTGCCGGCAGCACAGCGGGCTCGGAGCAGGGCATCCTCCGCTGGGAGGGTTAGCTGTCTGCACGGAGCCGGGACACATGCTGAGCTCTTGCATCTGCCTGCATGTTAAAGTGGACGCCTGTCTGGTGTCTTTTCTCCACCTGGAGAAGATGGTGGTTTATTTGGAAGCGTTTGCGCTGAAGCGCCTTACAGCATGCAGTGGTGTCTGCCTGCCTGCGGAAGAGCCTTCACATGTCTAAAAGTTTTCAAAGCTGTTTTTTTTCCCCTTAATTCAAAGGAAATTGTGTGCCAAGAATAACATTAAAGTAGCATCAAAGGCTCAGTAGCAGTCTAGAAGTATCAGTCATCATAGCTGAGTGTCATACAGTTTTCATGTATTTGGGAATTGGGAGAAAACATAGTGCTCGCTGCCTGGGGTGTTCTCAGCCCTGCAGGGATCTTTCCATAAACAAAGGAAATTCTGTGATGCCCTAGTTGTGAAACCCTGCGTGTTTTCCACCTGGGCCCAGGCCATGTGTGTCATCAGGTTCTTGTCATTAATGTCTTTGTTTTTAGTAACTAACAGAGCAACATTACTTTTGGGTTAACTTTATTTATTCAGTCACTTTTAAACTCCAACATTTTTTGTAACACAACAATATAATAGTTTTTATTTAAGAGAAAGGGAATAAACCAAAAAGTTGTCTGAGATCTCTAAAAAAGTGTGGTATAAGCCCATGCGAAATATTTGAGTCAGAAATAATTTGTTACCCCTGTGCTATAGAAAGGCAAAGACAGGACAAGACTGAGCCAGAGGATTGTTTCCCTTTTTATATTCATGTCGAGGACCCAAATGCAGAGGAAGTGTTTGTTCCTAAGAAAACATTTCATGCAAGGCAAGAAAGGTTGACCACGTCTTTTTCTCTTGCTTACTGCACACTGGCTGAAATGCATTTCTCGTCAGCCTTTCGCAGGAGAGTGTGCATGGTACCCTGCTTGCCAGGGCAGGGATGGTTTGGTTTCTGCAGGACCTCATGTGACAAGCAAGGTAGCCACACACGGTGCTTCTTACTCTTTTCATCAAGGCTCTGCCTCTGCCTGCCATGCCATTACAAATTGTCATTTAACTTACCGGCTGCCGATAGCAGGGGCATAGCAGAGGGGTAGAGAGAGGCTTTGTGGAAAACATGTGGATCCCAAGGTCTCATCTAGGAGTGACAAAGGACCTTTGATGCGTGCCCTTCCTTCCTCAAGTACACATGCAATAGACAGGGATATTTTGGCTGTTCTCTGCACCCACCACCCTGCCACCCCTCTCTGGGAGCCACCTGCCATCACCTTCCCCTCCTCCTGCCACTGGGAGCATGGGGACTTCTGCAAAACGCTTCCAGCACTTCTGGGTGCTGCCACAGTCAGTGACCAGCTTCTCGTGTTTACCCTGAAACCATAGTATTGTAGCCCATCTGTTTTACTACCACTGCCTAGGGCGGTGGCTGTATTCATCCTTTAATTACCTTAATGCTGTTTGAGTTTTATTTTGGTTGCAGTGCATAAAAGCCCTAACTGCTAGGGTCTGTTTGGCTGCTGCTTGAAATGTTTCGTGATGGCTTGAACTTAGTTTCTGAAATGCTGTTGGCATTTGTATTCTGAAAAACAGAGTTGAAATGATATTTTCTGTTCAGCTGTGCTGTTTTGGGGGCTTGAGAATCTCACCAGCAAATAAATGACGGCTTTATTTTTGTAAGCGGAGTGATTTTTATGTGCATCCTTTGGGCATAGAAAAGGTGCTAATAAGGAAGATTTTGAGGCTGAGGAGGAATTTTCTAGAAGTTGTTTTTCGGGCACAAAAAGGAGTCTGTTGTATGGGTCAGCAAACGGCCACATCTGCTCCTTGTGCATCTCTCCAGGACTTAAATTTTGACACATGCTGCTGCCAAACAAAGCAAGATTAGCATCTTAAAACACATGTTAATGCTTACTGGTTAGTTCCTAGGACATAGCTTGCAGAAGAATGTTTTATACTTCCTTGCATTTTTTTCATATTTATGGCTTAGACCATTCTTTGGTCCTAGATTAGTTCAGAAAACATGAAATTAGATTTTCTTCTCCTGGTCATCTTGATGTTTGGTCCGCATGGCTAAGAACTGACCTCTTCCACAAGGTTCACCACCTGAGGCCTCACCTGTGTTCAATAGGGATATTGCCAAATAAAATCAAAGTTTGGGGCAAGAGCTGCTGTGTCAGCAGATAGTTGATTATTTCCTCCCAGACAGTGTTAAACTAATCTCCAGCATGGTGTTACAGATCACCATGCAGCAGGGAGTGACATACAGTAAAAGAAAAATAAAACTGAATTCTCTACAGGAAACCTCACAATAAGTCCTAAATTGCTTTACGGGGTGACTGTGCGTCATTAAGCTGCTGCTGCTGCTGCTGCTGCTCTAGAGCCAGCTGATCTTCAGTGGGGAGAGAGAAAGAACCATTTCAAGCAGAGGTAAACATTTTTATTCTTTCTATAAAAGGAATACACAGAGACAACCAGTCTAAACAGTTTGAGGCAATAGTAACAGTTTTCATATCTGCAGTTAAAATGTACACTCTGAAAGTACTACAGTTGTCCAGATTTATATGAGGGATAAAATGGAAATGGGTAAGAAAGAAGAAAGATAACGAAGGGAAATGCTGCGTTGTAATGTCACAGTTAGTCACATTTGTGTTTATGGAAAAATCTGAGATGCTGTCATAGCATTTGTGTCTATCTGAACTTCTCCTAAATGGCTGTATGATTTTCTATTGGCAGAAGCACTTTTTTGTGCAAGCGTGTATTTCTGATGATCACTCTGTGCTTTTCACTTCTTGATTGCAGATGGTTCATGCCCAAGATGCATATTTTCCTTTTTCTTTCATTAATTTGTATGCTTCAAGGAGGGCACACTGGCCCCAGAAAGCAATGCTCCTGTCCTCCTGTGACATTTCTGACTGTAAAGGGGCTGCTGTCAGAAGCTGCCTGTTGTGCTGTTCTGGGCTTTTCTGCCTCTGTTTTCTCTGCATTTGAGCAAATTTCAAGGAAGCTGTGAGGAGAGATGAGATGGCTTGAGAATGAGATGCTGAGGAGATAGAGTGGGCTGGGTAGATGAGTCCTAGCAGGACAGCAGTGGGGAGCAATCCAAAGCGTTGCTCAGGGATGAGAGCAGAGGTCTTGTGTGCAGATGAAGGTTGCTAAGGCTGGGGGAAGGCTTACGTCCTGGAAAAAAGAGTAGGAGAGTGTGTTCGGGAGGAAAGAAGATGACCACAAGAAAGTGCTGAGAATTGTTTAAGAAATAGAGGTCACTTCTGTCCTTGTCCATTGGAAAGAGAGATGGGCTGGCAAACCTTGGCCCTTGGAGAAGCTGAGAGGCAGATAACCTGTCACGTAGGGTACTCAAGAAATGTAGGTCCGTGCCTGAACTAGAGGCACCAGCTGTTACGGGTGTACAATAAGGTGCTTGCATTGAAGATAAGTTTGATTTTGCTACTGGTTCAAGAGCAAAAACTTATTCTACAAGGACTGTGAATGTATTTTCATGTGTCCTGGAGCATTGTTTCCTCCCACCCCTTTCCCTTGCATACAACTTTGGGTCTCTGGGATTTCAAGCAATGTATCTGTTTAAGATAGTCTTACTCTTTCCTTTACGCATATATATGTATTTATACTATGACAGATTTATTTAGGAGCTTACAAGTACAGGTTTGGGCATACAGCTGTTTCTTTTCTAATGTATTCCAGGCTGGAAAATTATTAGGTATCAGTACGGATTCAGGGTAGAGAATTTGAAGAAGTCCCATTATCTTATGTAAAAATAAAACTTCTACAGATACTCTTCTAACTAGAGCAAAATTCTGAGGAATTAAAAAACTCATTGCTTGGGATAGCAGGATATTACCAAATATTTTCACTTGCAAATGTTAGGAAGACTAGAAGACTATTCAGCACCAGCATCTGTCAGTTTGAAAATGGGCTGAGTTTGAAATTGCAATTTATGCACATGGACAGTGCGCCCGATCTAAAATGCACTTGCTGATGATAGCGCCCTCATGCTGGCAAAAGGGTCACCAGTGTTGGTAGGATCAGTTTATGCATTTATGTTTTCTGTAGTGCTCCAGACCTTTAGAGAAGAGCAGCTTTAAGCCGAATTGCATCTCATTTAAGGCAGAAAATACAGTTAAGATAAAACAGGATGCACAGCTTGTAGAAAATTATTTTATTTTACCATGGAAACATTTAGCAGAGCTGAGATACTGTGCTGATGGGAGCTGTAGAAAATCTGAGAACTGACAGCGTAGAGTTTATTGCGTTAATTAGAAAGTGGTGCAGTGTTAGTGAGAAAATGTATTTTGGGTTCAGCATTTTCTTTGGGTTTTTTATCGTGCCTTAAAGTGCTTTTCGGGTACTTTGGATGCCTAATTGAAGATGCTGTATGTGGAAGCCTGAGCTATCTGAAAATCAAGCCCTTTTCCTAATAATGCATTTCAAAATACTGATGATGTGTTAAATAGGACCACATTGATTAATCTTTAGAAACAAATAACTAACAGACTGGTCTGATGTTTATGCTCATTCTGTTTTGTGTAGTGTAGTGGTTTTAGCAATAGAAACACTCTTACACAGAAACAAACACTACAGACCCTCTGCTTCACTGTTGTTACTGCACTGTACTTGCTGCTACAGTATTTTATATCAGATAACTTTTTTTTTTTTTTAAATCACAATAGAAATGACCTTTTGTTTTTTCATTACCTCATGTGGGGTGGCCGGAGGGTATTCTCACACTGTAAAGGCAGTAAAGCTCACCGGCAGATTTTTCTAACAAAATCCTTGTGCACAGCTGCATAACATAAATCATTCCTTCCAATTTCTGAAGGTTAAATGTTTGTTGTATGAAAGTTACTGCTGTTCTTGCCTGACTTTAAAAAGGCTTGAGGTTTTTTGTTTGGCACAAATATTGTTGCTTTTCAGTTTTATAATCATGCTGCCCTTAGTTGTAACAATTATACGGCTTGAGTGTGAGCAAGTATAGGTTAGACTGCCAAGATATTTGTATTTTCATAACAGTTAGCTCGTATTTTACAAATGCAGTGCATGTTGTCCTTTACTTAAAGTATTTATTTGTAAATTCAACTAGTGCATATATTGCCAAAAAACATTCTAGAGCAAAAGAAAATTCAGCTATTGGGGTAAGAGTTGTCTTCTGGGACTAAACCCATTATTTTTACTCACAAGTTTTGCCCTTTTTCCATGTGACATTGCAGTGCTAAGGATCACATTACAATGCTTCTGGAATGAATCGACTTGCACTGCCTTAATTAAAGGTATCCAAGTAGAAATGAATAATCACGGCTGCATCTGTTGCTGCTGATTTTCTTTCACTGCCGTAGTATAGCGCGGGGCTGCTGAAGGTCTCTGTGAAGATATGAGGTGCTCTGGCCAATCCCCAGTACGTGGTAGCACATCTGCAGGACCTTCCAAAAATCAAACCACATCATATTCTTGGGGATGGCAGTTCGACTAAGTGCTGCCTTAATAGTAAAGTCGTAATGAATTGTACTTATAAAGCCCACTGCCACCGAGGTGATCCGTCAGGACTGCACCTTCTTCATGTGTAGCACTGAAATACGGTGTAAAAAATTGAGTGAAATGATAGCTCAGTCAGGGCAGAGAGCATGCTGGGTAGGTCCGGGGAGGGTCTGGGCTAGTCTGTGCCAATTAAACTGGAAAATATCTCATTCCACTAAGCTCTAATTTAGAGATATTTTGACATGACTGTAGGTGGGAGAGATGGACTAAAGCAAGTATCTGAAGAAGGCAGATTGCTTATTCTAAGGGGAGGCAAAACAAAATCCTTTCCCAGCTTCGCATTCAGTTTTGGAGGCCATAAGGACTCTCAAGCGGAGATGTCACTCGGGCCAAAATTCAAGCAGCAGGTTCCCAGATTTCTTGATCTTTACATAACCTCATAATAAATACTAGAAATTAGGGTTTTGTTGGATGCAGCAGGTAATCCCAGTGAGCAGACAATTGCAAACAGAGCTCAGAAATGAATGCTGCAGTGAGAAGAGGCTTCAAACAGCAAGGCTGGCTGCGTGGTTGTCTCAACTGGTGACCCTGTGGTGTAATGAGTTCTGAGTAACTTGCATCAGCTCCAAGGCAGATAAGCACAGCATCTTGCAGAAACCCTTGGCACCTTGTAGCATCAGAACTGAAGCTGGTCAGAGTGGTAAAACAGGGGCTCAGAGATGAAGTTTGCAACAGGCCCCTGAGCTCAAAATGTCAGATCAGTTGTCAGGAAGTTATAAGGGTGACAGAACTTAGAAAACATTGTTTTGTTTTGTTTTGTTTTAAATTTTATCTGAGAATTAAAATTTGGGATTAGAAATATGATGGTACTTTTAATACCTACTGACTGCTTCCAAGTACCCTTGTACTTGGTATTAAAAACCTCTCCTTTTTTTTTTCAAAATATTTCATAGTACTTACATACTCTGATTTCATTTTAGGAGTTGTTAATTGCTACCCAGAAGAAGAAAAAGCTAATGGCAGGAATAAATTTGATGAAAACTGATTTATCAGCATATAAATTGAGATTAAAAAAATTGTTCTGGTGTAATTTAAAGGGGAATTTATGGATATATACATAGTAAAATAATGTTCATTCCCCTTCCCCCTACTGCCAGTATTTTGGCTTCTGATCTGCATGTTTGCCATTTTGCAAATATATTTCTATAGTTTTTATTCTAGCTGGCTAAAGAAAATACTTTTTCATATTTTCAGTTTAAAGAGGGGGAACTTTCAACAGGTTATTCTGTACTCGGATAGTGAAAAATTATTTTAGAACCTACGTGCAATATTTATCTTAATAAATCTGCAAGTGCTTCTGCAGGGTTATTTCTGTGTTAAAATGTTTCCAACACAACATTAAGATTTGTTGTTTTTCTTTCAGATACTGATGAATACAGACCACCTGTTTGGAAATCTTACTGTAAGTATCTCAACAGATTTTTATTTTTTTTTCCAAGTCAGGCTGAAAATGTTTCAGCTGGGTGTTTTAAAAGACTCATTTTTCTTTTCATTAGAATGTGAGTTTAAGAAGCATCAAGGGGTTCATTACTATTTAGAGATAGGTGCAGGTGTTCGTCTTCAAGGACAAGTGAATGCAGATTATTTGGAGGAGTAGATTCTCTGCACCTTACTAACATAAGTGGTCCCACTCCTGTGTGAGTCTGGCTTATATTGGTTTGGCTGCCTAGACTGGGGCTTACATAAAGTGCATTCGTGCCTTAAAGCTGGTATCACTTGCAAACTTTTAGGGCTCCTGTGCTCTAGTACCTTGCATCACTAGAGTTGAGACTTGAGCTGGTTAGAAAAACTCAAAATAAATAGTTTTCCCCCAGAATTTGCTGATGTAGTAAAATGAGAGCATTTGTTTGGGCTGATGTCACAAACCACAAGCAGGTTTTTTAAAGCACTGACTAGAAGAGCTTCTTTTTCTATCAGTCTGCCTGCCTGAGTTCTGCAGCTCTTTGGCGTACGTGCCTTAGCTCAGAGGAAGCTGGCCTTGCAGGCTGCCTCCGTCAGGTGTGCAGGGCAGTAGTCTGGGTGTGTT
>VZSZ01012211.1:267738-316249 GCA_013398815.1 Ibidorhyncha struthersii | reverse complement strand
AACAAGCACAAAACCAACAAAACAAAATAAAAAAAAAAACAAGCAAAACCCCTTAAATTTTTAAATACAAAAAAAAAATCATGTAAAGGAATGATCTGTTATTTGGCAGTGCTGATGGAGTTCAGGGAGACTGAAGAGAACACATGAGACAAATGGCAGCATAGCAAAGCATCATAGCTTCCCTGTCTCACCTCTAAATTCTAATCCTTTGTAGATAGACTAGCTAAGGTGTGAGACATTTTGAGACTCGAGGAACCACAGCAGGAAAGAAGTGTCTTCTGTTAAAAGCAGCTTTTGAAAGCAGAATGTTTGTGTGTTTAACACACTTAACAGTTTAGGGATGTCAAACCTACATTTACATTTTTCTTTTGTATATATTCCCAAGGCTTGGTGTCTTCCAGCTGGATAAAGGGATTTGCTCAAGCAACATTTCATACGGTGAAAATGTTGCTCTCTAAAGGTTGGGGAGATTTAGCACTTGAGAAAATGGGGTTATTTCAAAAACATTTACATCCTGCAGTGGGAAATTCTTTACAGTTGGAGATTTTGGGTTGGTCTTAAAGGCTTGGTGAAAACCAGGATTAGAAAGTGTAAGAGAGCAGGTTAAAATATTTTGGTCAGCTAATGTATGAATGAAATGAGCACTAGAAAAACAGCTTTTCTGTCACCTAGACCAGTATACTGTTAATGGCTCACAGAGGTCAGTTGTTTCTGTTCTGTCCCTGCCATTGCCAATCTGATGCATTCAAAAATCACAGTTAGGCCTTAAAACTCGTAAATCAGCCGCCTTGTTTGGGTTTGGTTTCCATTTTTTGAGTTGTTAAAGTGATCATGAGTTACATAGTCAAGATCTTCTATGCAATACAAGCATTAGATGACTTCTGTAAATGAGAACATGTCTCAAGAAATTTCAAAGAGCTTAAGCTGTAAGTAAATAGTCAGGTATCGTGAAATTTGCAGTAAAAATTATGGCAAAACTGCAAACACCTTCACAGTCTAGGAATGTCAGGGTCTCTCAC
Organism: Ibidorhyncha struthersii; assembly: GCA_013398815.1. NCBI lineage: Eukaryota > Metazoa > Chordata > Aves > Charadriiformes > Charadriidae > Ibidorhyncha > Ibidorhyncha struthersii. The sequence continues at coordinate 315,230 of VZSZ01012211.1, read as the reverse complement.
AACCAGCTTGGAACGGTTTTTAATAACTGCCAACATATGCAATTGCTGTCATGTAATTGAGACGGCTGGGACCTTGGTCTGTTTGTGAATCTGGTGGCAAAGCCTGTCTGTGCGTTTTGAATCATCACTTATTATACCAGTAGCTTGTCATATGCCAAGTCAGCCACTTAATATTAAAGAATCTGCACACAGAATGATTTGAGCAAGCTTTTTTCTTGCAGCGGAAGGCTACAGGACAAAACTGAGACACTTCGCTCTGTGGTATTAAACATAATTAGTCATGATTGCAGTACTTCTTCCTAAGATCTGTCTATTTTGCCCCCACTTGTAAGCATCAGCAGTGAATCACAGCTCTATACCTTCTGTGAACTCTTGGAACACTGCCTCTTTCTTTGGTATATTCCATGCCATAATCTATAACAGGAGGGTCCAATCTCTACAATACCGAAGCTTTATTGGCATCTTGCCAGGAGCTGAAAGCTCGGGCACGTGCAAACGTGTGCGCACCTGCTCTCCTACACCATCGTGGTTCACCATGGTGAACCCTTCCCATGGGTCTGAACTAAGCACATGGTCATGGGGTGTGATTATATTTCTGTCTCATGACAGATGAAGAGGAATGTCTTGTTTGACTTCCCGGACAATACTTACATCAAGGAAATTGGTGTTGAACAATTTGAATTGCATACATGAATTACAGGAGGAGGAAAAGGCATCCTGCTTTGTAACTTAACTAGTCTACCTGCTGTGCTTCTGACTGGAAGAGGAGAACAGAAATTTCCTTCCAGAAAAACTTTTCAGCCTGGTTTGAAGTAAGTTTAGCCAGTTTCTGTGGAGCATGCTGGTTGTGAGTCTCCACTGCTCTTCTGTGAAATTCACAGAAATATGTATTTGCTCTGTGATTTTTATTTTTTTTTTCCTTTGAACTTGACTTAGAATTAGATATAGACAAAGCCCACTGCTATCAAATACAACTTTTACAATAGAAGCTAGGGAATCTGTGTGCCGGGAAAATAAATGGTTGTGGTGTGCTTGAAATGAAAATTGCAGTTTTATATACTCATGCGCTGTTTTCATCACTTGCAAAAATCGTTTTTGTGATACCAGTACAGAATGGTAAGGATTGATTTTAGTAACATCAGGAAGAAACATTAGGTTTTGTGTTTGGAACAAAGGGAGTGATTTCTTCCGGTTTGTGTTATGATTGCCATATCATAGGGCATCTTGGCATTTTTTCCATTGTCATGTAACAGCACATGAATGTAGCATTTGTCAGCAGAAAGGACTTGTGATCAAATGAGTCAAACCTCATTGGGTAAATCAATGTATGGTCTTATTACCTGAAGGAGGTGACAGCACGTGCTGTTAGACCTTGGTGTTAGTACTAATGATCGAAAGAGAATTTAATTTTAAAAGATTACAATTCCAAATGTCCATTTTATCAGTTCTAGTGCACTATTCAAGTATTAATTTAGTGTTGACAGCCTCCTTTCGAAGGTGACGAGTGAACCAAACTCTTTTTGGGATAAAAGTTGAAAGTCACTCCTTTGGTATTATATTAGAAAGTCAGGACGTTAGTACCATTAAATTTACAACTGGCTTCTAAAATTTATCCTGGCTTGATGAGGCTTATTCAAAAAAAAGAAGAAAAAAAGAAAGAGGGGGAGAGGGAGATACTAGTAGGTCTATGTCATAATTTGGGCCTTGACTGTTTTACCCTGCTACTCAATTCCTGATGTCTATATGTTGGCAAATGCAAAGGCCACTTTATTCTTTGTTCAGAAAGGTCATCACTGAGCAGTGGCAAAAGCAGAGGGTTTGATTCTGCAAAGTTCTGATTGATTCTTGTGAAGTCTTGACATATTTCAGGTGGCTGAGTGTGTGCCCAGCATGGTAGGATGGGACTCCATCTGCTTACTGAAGAAAATCTGACAGCAGCCTGATTTGACATATAATAAAATTTAATTTGCGTTTATCATTATTCCTTTTTTGATCTGCTTGGTGGAAACTTCACTGGTCTTAACTCAGTGACTCCCTAGTACTCAATCAATTAATTGTAAAGATGATCAATAATCCCAGCTTGGCTAGCAACATTCTTTTTTCTGACACTTGTAAGTAATTTTTGAGCCCTTGATATGTGTATCCTCACATTAAATCTTGCAGAAAGTCTTCTTGTTTTTTAAACAGAAAATTTTAATGTTAAAATGCCTAATTTGTACAATGATTCTGTATTAATAAGAGTTTTAACTTCTGCCTTCTCTCAGTGTATCAGTTGCAACAGGAAGCTCCCCATCCTAGAAGGATAACCTGCACTCGTGAGGTGGGTATTGCAAAGTTTTACAGAGTCCAGTAATATCAAGTCTATACTTGTTGTTGTCCAACCCAAACAATGGTTCTTTGGGAGACTTGCCGGTGTCATTAGAGTAAGTAGCCTTGGGGCCAGTAGTACCTGGAAATCCATTCAGTCTAAAAGTTGAATTTAAAAGCATTTTGAGTATGATGTGTATACCTGAGAATCATTTACTGTTTTTTGATTCTTAGATAAATAGAAACATTCATTTTCTCCTCCTTTTTGGGTCAGAAATTCACAGAAGCAAGAGCAGAGCTGTAGAGGGAAACTACGTACCTGCACACGCATCGCTGCTAGATGCGTGCAGTAAATCTACAGAAGGAAGACTGGAATCTCCCCTCATGCTGTTATTTGAGTTGTAGTACTTAAGACTCACGAATACTAGCAGCTAAGCTATGCAGAGCCCCCGCTTTTAAGGAACCAAACAGTAACAATGGGATCCTGTTGATATACAGTGATACAGAAGCACCTGCTCATGGGTACAGTTGTTAAGGAAGACCCCTGATTGCTGGTGTGCCCTGAGCTGCCGTCCAGCAGAGCAGCACCTCTGCAGAGCTGTGGTGTTGGAGGGTTTAACTGATACTAAACAACCATGCCAGCAAGATTTTGCTCATAACTGCATCTCTCTTGCAGATTCAGTTAGGAACCTGGGAAACATTAATTTCAATTTCAAAAATGCTGAAATGTTAGGCTTGACTTGTTAAGGAGCCTTACAAAACACAGCTCTTACTGAATAACCACTGAGAGTTATTACATTGCTGCAATAAAAATTAAGCATTTTTATCATGTGCCAAGAGAAGGAAATTAATCTTTGAAATATGTTAGTCACTTTGATATAGAATTAAAGACAGAAGGACATAACGCTGTCAGGAACATTAATAGCTTACAGTGTAGATCACAAGGAGGGTTATTTTACAGAATTAAACAGGCATTTCTCTGTCGTCTTTTCAAATGCCCAGTTGTGATTCTGTGAAGTAGCCTGTCAGTTTTTAAGATAAAAAGTAGAGATTTAACGGAAGTGAAATACTGTATTTAGTGGAAGCACTCTTGTTTTCTGGTTTTTATAAAAGGTATAGCTACAGCTGATTGCACTTAAGCAACACATAGCTATAGAAAAGAACACCACATGAATTTACAAGAAGCATAGTAGCAAAAAAAGTTTTGTTTTAACCAGTGTTTCTACTGTTAATGAGGGTCCAGACAAGGGGTAGTCTGGTTAAGGTTGTTGTGCAGACATCTTATGTACATCATATAAGGTGGGATGGAGATTTGAAGGGAGAGATCTATAGAAGATAAGATCTGAGCTGTGAAAAAATGGGAGGTTTTCCAGTTTTTTATTCCCATTACTACAGTATTAGGAAGGTTCTCTGTGATTTTGTGTGTTCTCTATGATAGGGTTTTTCATTCCTTTCATATACAAAATACCTGAAGTCTTGTAGGAGCTTAGTCTTATAATAGTGGCTTGTGATTGTAGAGTGCTCACCTGGATAGGATGAAGTATTTTACTCCCTGCCTCCAATGGATTGTGTTCATTGTTGCTAAGTGCTGTTGAATAGCTGCTTCTTCCTTCCTCTAGTACATTTGTAGATATATGTATATATGGATGTTGTAAAATGTATGAGGGATTTTTGGTAGCCTTTTGACACCGTTCATTGAGATCCTGACATTATGCCCGTACAATCACTGTACTCTTTTATTTGCTGAGTGTTATTTCAGAGCCCTGCTATTGTTTACTTATGTAGTGACAGACTTAGTGTATGCTCATAAAGTTGCCTGACTCTTGTGATGAGCGACGATTCTTCAGTTTCTTCAGTAAGATGCTTTGAGAGCCTCAGTTGTGAGTGTTTTAATTCTTACAGAATTAGAACCTTAATTTTTCTGTATACCTTTTGTTTGTTTTTTTTTTAAAAAAAAACAAACCAACACACAAACAAAAAGTAACACCACCACCCCCCCAACAGAAATATAAGGAGTGGGAAAGTACCAGCACAGTTAAGGAAAACTTACAGCAGATAACATAATGATTGTAACTGTTTTGCATGTCAACTGCAGAACACTTAGTACAGTGTAGTCAGGGAGAAACTGTAAACTGATAAAGGGGTCCAGCATATTCAGTAAGATCTGTTGTCAATATATCGTGTGCTGGTTTGACTGTAGAAAAGTGCTTTGGGATCTTTTTGCTCTAGGTGATTAGAAGTCACAAGCCAGTTTTATACTAAGTTCTCCTTCATGGTATTTCTTAGAATACTATTAGCCTAATCAGTCAAATAAGCAGTATTTGAATGAGTATTCAGTATCTGAGAATTAAAAGTGTCTATTGCCTCTGGAGTGCTGGATATCCTTCAGCTATTGATCAGATCCAGATTGCATTCTTTTTAGACTAGAACAAGAGACCTACTCTTGTCAGCCAAATATAAAATCATCTGCGTAAAGCTTCTTTAAATATGAATAACACTGACCATTATAATTTTCTCATCCTTGTTATCACTGAATTTTAATGCTGTTAATTATAAAATTTTATTAGCTATTATACAGGCAGCAAATTGAAAAGTTGGACTGTTTTAGTGAGAAAAATTTGCTGTGGTTGGGTGGTGTTCTGCATGAACTGATCGTCCAAGCTGTTTGGAGGGTATCTGAGCTTACTGCATCCCTGTGTAGAAAGAGCCTCCTGGTCTAATTCTATAAACAGGTAGTGTGTTAGAGTCAATGGGGGATTGGCCAAAGTACCACAAGCATTTAAAACACTCTGCTAAGTCCTGTCATCACAGAAGAAAGAAATGCAACACATTAGTTTACATAATATCATATTTCTATGAATTTATTCCAAAACAAGATTGTAACATATGACAAACTTTCAGTAAGTGTAAAACTTTCCCTGTGCCAGGGGGAACAAAAAAAAAGAAGAGAGACATTCTGTGTTTTAAAATACCTTCATCCCAGCCCTTGAACTGCAGAGTAAACCTGTGTCTGCACCATGAACATTGCTGTAGAAACTGAGAAATAAAATCTGCAGTTTTTAATAACTAGTGAGAATTGAACTAAATAAAATAGGGCTATGAAAGAATCAGTCAGTTTGCAGGTATTTAGCTGCAGAACAGAGCATATTAAATATACATTTTCTCATTAAAGAATCCATTTACCAAAAAAAAAGGTCTTTGAAGCTTATTTTTACCTAATAAAGGTAAAATTGAAAGAATATATTATCAGTGTGCATTTTCCTACTTCTGCATTAATTTGTTATAATGCAGATAAGTGTTTTTCATTATAAGTATTGAACAATTTATGCAGCTGAGCCAGATTTGAAGTGAAAATATATTCAGCGAGCAGTAACTTGTTTAACCTTTCTTTCTGGTCTCAGCCTTTCCTGTTAGTGTTGAGCTTTGTGATCTGCTCTTTCTCAGCTGGGTTTCTATTAGCAGCCATGCATGAGTCAGTGGGGAGCAGAATCTTTTCCTAAGTGGTTGAATTATTCAGCTGTATAAACAAATTCATAAATATTAGGAAGAGGATGTTGGTCCAGAGAACATCAAAGAGGTCAGTGGGAGGGAACAACATGTAATTTGGTAAGGTATTAGCACATAAATTGCTCCTCTTGCCTTATTGTATTCCATTTGTTGACATAAGCAAGAGTGATGATTAGGGGGAAAAAGCACTTGTTAAAGAATAATTGGAAATCACACCATAAAAACCCGCCACCTTTTATTGAAGGTGCAAAGGCACCTGTTGTACAAGTGCTGATACAGAGAGGTGTATTCAAAAGAATGACCTACTTAACATGAAATGCTTCTCAAATACAGAGAATTCGAGTTTCTGCTCTGTTACACCAGTTTCATATTAGAGCAACACACAGATCAGTGGAGTTGCACTGAGGTAAAAAGAGCATTGCATTCATTTGGGATTTTTTTATTGTGAAGGTGCAACAGAGCTAAGGTTTTCAACACTGTATGAGGTTCAGTTGTAAAGTTGATGATTCCATTACATTTTAAGGATGTTTGACTTCTGCATGAGGCTTACATCCAAATTGTAATGGTGTTTGTGCAATTAATATTGTATTACCTGCCTGGAATTTGTATGTGTTGCGCATATAGTCTTTTACATACACATGCATGTGTGCATGCAGGCATATTTAGGACATCCTTGACTGCTATATGAAGGCACTCCACGATAAATTTTAAATAACTATGTATGAAAAAAATCACACAGACAAATGATGGAGATAATTAAAATCACTGGCCTTTTCCATCCTATTATGAGGCTTCATTCTAATTCAGTGCTAGTAGTTAACAAGTCTGTTAAACAGCATCTCTGTGTAGTCCTGTGAAAATGGGCTCTGTGAGTAGTCATGAAACACAGCATAGACCTGGGAATATATAACATACATCCTTGTTAGAGCTGTTCTCAAAGGTGGCTTTCTCTGTATGATATTCACCCAGAATTACTTCCTAACTTTCACAGTAACTAAGCTCTTTTCCAAAGGAATGGCTGCTGTAAGGCATTTGCCAAGTCTGCCCCATTTACCTGTTTGTAAACTTGGTTTCCTTGGCTTCATATTTCAGTTTGAAAAAATCGTAAACAAAGCAATAGTGGGTACCTCACTGACCTTTGTGTGTCTTGCAGGTATCATAGCAAGACCTGAATCTTTCTTGTGGCCTCTGCATCAGCGCTATACAAATAAGCACATTGAAAACAAATATCTCACAATTGTTTTTTCTTTTTTTTCTAAGTTAGAAGCAATTTTTAAAACTGTGCCAGACACAGGCTAAACAAACAGCAATAGGAAATTTTCCTCATAAATAAAAAGTCCTGAGAAGTCAAAAGACTTAGCATTCAGCTGATCTTCACGGGATACAGAGAAAATGAAGTAGCTAAGGCTGCCTTTACTCATGCTCAATCATGCTTTGGTCCAAAAATACTACCAAATCAGAAAGAAACTCTGCAGAGGATAATTACACTGTGTTTTCAGCTAACAGCTTTAGTTAAAATTACCATTTTCTTGCTACTGCTTTGATTTTATTTAAAAATGTATTTCCTTTCTTAAGTGGATTTTAGTTCCAGTCCAGATGGATGTTTTGGTTTTGTCTCCTTACGGCTGAATGATTGTGAAAGTCAGGCTCATGAAGCTTCTGAACTGAGCTGGTTTGGCTTTCAGTGCTCACATGCAACTGGAGGATATGTGGGTGCCTGGGTCCTATGTAGCTCAGCTAATTCTGGGTGAATTAGAAGGCCCTTCTGAGTTCTGATGGAGCTGCCTTAGAGTCTAAATGTACACATTCAATCTAGATGTCAAAACCCCCTAATATTATCGTAAATTTAAAAAGTTCTGAAAAAAAACCACCAAAACCGAAGCAATAGAACTCAGTGAATTAGGGTTCCAGTCCTACTGAATCTTACACAAGCAGTGTTACACATCAACACTTATACTGAAGTTTTTGCGAGTTGGTAAAACTGATCAGTAGAGACTCAGTGTTAACAGACGTGGTTATTTTCCCCACCAAGATGAACTGCAAACCCTGCTACAATTGTCTGGAAAGTACAGTGAAGCTTTTCTCTGATGCTTTGCTCCAGTCATCCACCAGTTCACATTTTCAAATGTTTGCACAAGGAGTATAATATTATAATTTGTCTTAGGATTTGCAAGTATTCTGAAGATGCCTTGTCATGTTACTAATCCATTTCTGAACTGGAATGCTTTTGCCTATATAAATTTTTCCAGTTTTGTCATATCGATTCACTGTATTCACAGAGATAAATATAAAATCTCAATAGACAGACTACAAAATCTTATTCATGACAGGATTCTTTTTTTAACAACTGCCTGAGACTTGTGTTGTCTTGAGGGTTTTAGTTAGGAATTCTCGCAAGTTTCTATAATAACAATAAAATGTTTTCACTTTTTCTCTGTTTGTGTTGCTATCTTCCTATTGAAGAAATAGCCTACATTTAACAAAAAATATGTAGGACTTTTTTTCTTTTCTGAAATGATCCAGTCTCTTCAGGCCCTTTGAAAACAGTTATCACACCGGTCACCAATTATTTGCTGTTATGTAGGAAATGGAAATCTTCTAGAACATTATAAATCTTTCCAGCGATGGAATGATTTTTCAAAAGTGATGAACTATCACAATAGCTTTTTATTTGCTGGGAATGTGGAAGAGTTGTTATTAGACTGTACACCAGGATGTATTTTTTTATTGGCTTGGACATCTGAAATCTTTATTTATACTCCATTGAGATAACTGGAGAGAAGTGCTAATTTCAGTAGGCTTTTTTTCTGAAAAGATGTAAAAAAGAAACTGAAGTGGTAGTTTACTCTGAGTGTTTTGTGTTTTATTGTATCTGGATCGTTTTATACTCTTGTAGTTTGGGTTGTATAACTGTTGAATTTTACTCCCGAAAGAGTTTCCTCCTGTGTATTTAGTGAGGAGGGATACTCTGGTGGTTTAGATTATTGAGGTGATTTCTGGGAGGTCTGTAGTTCCACACTTGTCTATAAACTTCCTGGACAATTGCAGATGAGTTACTTTGTCTGAGATACTTGGCAGGCAAATTGTCTTCTGACACCCTTGCGTGTTGTGTGCATTTACACTGTATGGTTCTGGAGCACGGACGGGCTAGTGTTACGCAGCGTATCTGTTGTTGAGGTCTTTTAGGTAATGCTACAGATCACACAGTTTAGTGAAGTCAATCAGCGCAAGACTTAAGCACTTGATCTTTTAATCCACCACTTGCCCACAGTCTGAGGGGATATCGTAGTGGCTTTATTTCTCGCAGCGGTGGCAACAGCAGCTCTATGATGGAAGACAACTTGTAAATTTAAGAGTTCTATACGTTTCACTGTATTATTGTACGTAACAATGTATTACACTTACACCTGTCAAATGAATCTTTTGTTTCCCCTTTTTGGCAGTTTGTACAAGCAATACTTTATGCCATCAGTTTGTATTAGCAGAGCCCTGAAGTGAAACCTCACTCGGTTTTAAGCCATTCAGAAGTGCAGTATTTCCCGAAGGTCTACCTTTGCTTGCCCTATATTCCATCCACAGGGAAGATGCTGTGATAGCAGATGATTTTTGTCTGTACTTGCACATTACGTCCCTTCCTATTTTTAATACTATATTATGGGCAGTATGCTTACTGTATGGGTTCACTTGTTATGAACCGTTACAATTTTTGTTGTTTCTTCTAGGTAGAGAACAGACCCAAGTATTATGGAAGAGAGTAAGTAACATACATCTCTGAAAGTGGTTTATCTGGACATGTTGGTTGGTAATAGTTACAGAAAAGGTTGCAAATGTTTGCTCTGGGCCCTTTGTTTCTTCTGTGTGTTGTACAGCAGTGTGTCTTGCTCACTATCAGATTATTATTACAGTACCGTCACTTTCATCTGCCTAAAATTACGGCTGCATTTTCTGATCGATATGGATTTCATTGAGTGCTACCTTAAGTGAGAAAAACATACGTTTCTGTACTTTCAAAGGGTTGTCTCTTTCTACCCCCACCTCCAGTTGGCTTTTGCAAAAGATGTTTGTGTGCAGGAGAAAAAAAGATTTGGAATACAAATGCAATATAAGCGTACAGTATATATGTGTCTTCTTTCAGACTGCTAAGGCAAAGATGGTTAGATTTACTGTGGGGAAACAAAGCGGATCTCATTTGTGTTTATTTTGGTAAAAGTTATGTAGTTATTGCACCAGTAACGACTGAGATTATATGCAATCCCCAAGATTTTAGCAAATTGCCATAATATCCCTGAATGCTGCTGCAAAATGTTGGATTGCATGCCACTGGCGCAAAACATATGAAGCCAGCAGGAGAAAATGGATTTATTTCTACATATTAAATTGATAGATGCAGATTTAAAAAGCAATATACTTGTTTCATAGATATTGTTTCATAGAAGCCTTTCTAAACCATTTAAAGTGACTTCAAATGCAGGCAGAAAGGGAGATTAGTTTAAGCTGTAGATTCCTGCAAATCAGCCATTTTTATGTTTGTTTCTTTTTTAATTACCGTGGTTGGTGTTTTTTAAAGAAGAGGAAAAGGTGATTTAAAAGTGAAAAGGTGTGTGTTTCAAAAAGTCTTTGTTCCTAGATTCCATGGGATGATCTCAAGGGAGGAAGCTGACCAATTATTAAGTGTTGCAGAGGGAAGCTATCTCATTCGTGAAAGCCAACGGCAACCTGGAACCTACACTTTGGCATTAAGGTTGGTAATTAATATTTCATTTTTAAATTTATAAAATATTCAAAAGATTGTACTGTGTTGTTGACCTTAGTGCTTAAAATTCCTTGTGATTGTTTTAATTTTTTTAAAAAATCGTGGTCAGCATTTAATGAACTGGTACTTTTTTACCCTAATTACAGAGTTGGTATCTTTAACCTTCCCTAACCCTTTCTGAAGTGCTAACATTCCTTAGTGTTTGCACCACCAGGATAATAGCAATGGTATTTTTGCTGGTGATGCTCCGTTTTGTTCTTCTCCCGCAATGTTACAGATGTGACCCCATGTAGACATTGGGAGAGCAGGCAGTCAAGAAATAAAAGGCATGTTATCAGTTCACGTGACTAGTCTACTGTGTGGGTTACTTACTAGCTAGTTAGCTGTTGCTGAATTCTCTGTAGTCCCACTGTGGGATGGCCAGTAAATCAGGAGGGGTTTTTATCTGAACACCTGTTAGCTAACAATGCTTGCAGAGCTGTTCCCTCGCTCTGCGAAATTCTGGCAAGTGGATCAGATATAAATAAAAAAATGACACAAAAACTGAAATAAAAAATAACTTAAATAATTGTAAGTTTTAAATAGATTAATTACTTACAAGGTAATGGAGGTTATTTTGCCGTGGGCTTTACACCTAAGTACTCAGATGGGAGATGGTGATCATTAGCAATTTTTAAATCTAAGCGGGACAGAAAAACATTGAAGGAGAAGATGCAGTTACTGAAAGTTTTATATGGGTAAAATAAGACTATGATTAAAATAAGAATATCTTGAAATAATAGGTTGTGATTAATTAGTTTTCTTTTGGCGGGGCGAAGGAATATTTTACTGTGACACTTGTTTCTCTAGTAATAAGATTCCAGATAGAAACATTATTGACATTTACACTGGTTAGCATTAACAGTGTAAATAAATTGGTGTTGCTTATTAGGGTCTAATATTCCATTTCATCTACTTTTGCTCTTACAATATTCATTTAAAGCTGAAAAGAAAACAGTTGTTGTAACACCTGGCTTGAAGACAGAACTCCAGCCCCTTGCTTCTGGTGGTGCAGAAGGCTCAGGGCTGTGAACGCTGAAGCTGCTGAGCATCTTGCAGGATGTGTTGATATGGCTTGTTTTACAAATGCTACTCCAGTCCAGAAAGTCAAAAGATGGGTCTTTTCTAGGTTTGCTGGTTTCTCTTTCAAACTGCAAAACCTCTTTGAAAGCAATAAAATTTGTTTTTTATACCCAATAGAAAGGAGAATGGATAACTGCTGGGGATCAATTTGGGAAAGAATTTCAAATGATAGCAAAGCTGTTATCATTGATTTATTTTGAGGAAATTCAGCATTTAGCAAAACACCTCAGAATCTGAAACTGCAGCATGCTGCAGCCATTTCATTATGTTTAAGTATTAGGGGCAGTGATCTAGGTGGCTGCTTTCCATCCCGCAGCAAGTAATGCTGTGTTTTCTTGCTGTTGGCCTTTAAAGTATACGAATGAGGGTCTTTGCTCTCATACCTTAGGTGAAAGTTCTCTGTGAACTGCAGCGCTGTGTCTTCCACACATGGGAATTTTACCACTAGGATTTCTTTTTCTCTCTACTAGAAGTGTAACAAAGAGTCTGCGTTTCCATTGACTGGAGGCAGAGTTTTGCTCAGTTTCTGTCTTTCCTCTCCCTGGAATTATATATGCAGAGTATACCCATTAGTCAATATTCCCACTGAGTGTGTTGCTGACATTGTAGCATCTCTTAAAGACTAGGTAATTTCTGCAGTTTGTCTGTTCATCGTGACTGTTAGTTTTATATAAAGAAACAGACACAGAACAGGTTTCACAGCATTTTACAAAGTTAACCCAGCAATGCTGAAGAGGTGCTCTAATCCTGTAATAAATAACATAGTGACAATACATAAAATTGAATGTTCATGTTTTATGATTGTTTTTCAGAGATGCTTTGGAAAATTAATGGAAAATATTGAGTAAAATTTAGATGCTTGAGCGTACCCATTGACTCTTGACATAAGTACTTGGTTCCCTCTGTATTTCTATCTACTCAATCTGTCTCTCACAGTGCACGTTTGTTGCCTGACTTGTCTGTCTTTGACAGTCTGTCAATTGTGATTAGGACAAAGTGGAGACTGCCTATGAAGTGTGACTGCATCATAAAATCTCAGTTCATCGAGACCGAAGTGTCTTGTGGAAACATTAGGTAGGATCAGCTGCTGTTGAGACTGAGACGGGGTTGTTTCCTGGCTTGTAGTTACTGGTTCTTCTGCTGGGGGGCAGGCGATTCAGTAATACAGACGGCTCAGCACACCCAACTCTGGCAGATGTCGTCTTCTTCCTGCGTTTGTGTCAGCATGCCTGGGAATCCTGAAAAACCCCGTGCACCCAGTCATGAAGAGCAGTGTAGTGAAACAGGATCAGAACCCTTTCTGTGGCAAGGTATGATGTCTCTGTAATGAAATATTTCCAGTCTTGATTTCTGCAGTGGAAAAAACAAGCTTTTCGTGTTTTGTCCTGAGGACCCAAACCAGCCAACCTCAAATCATCATGGAATAATTTGAATGGCCTGTATCAGGAATAGAGTGGTGAGCAGGACTCGGGAGGTAATCGCCCTCTGTACTTGGCAATGGTGAGACCCCACCTCGAGTACTGTGTTCAGTTTTGGGCTCCTCACTACAAGACAGACATTGAGGTGCTGGAGCGTGTCCAGAGAAGGGCAACGAATCTGGTGAGGGGTTTGGAGGACAAGTCTTATGAGGAACGACTGAGGGAACTGTGGCTGCTTAGCCTGGAGAAGAGGAGGCTGAGGGGAGACCTTATCACTCTCTTCAAGTACCTGAAAGGAGGTTGTAGAGAGATGGGGACTGACCTCTTCTCCCTAGTGACAAATGATAGGATGAGAGGAAATGGGTTCAAGTTAAGCCAGGGGAGGTTTAGGTTGGATATTAGGAAAAATTTTTTCACTGAAAGGGTTATCCAACATTGGAATAGGCTGCCCAGGGAGGTGGTGGATTCGCCATCCCTGGAGGTGTTTAAAAAAAGGGTAGACGTGGTACTTGGCGACATGGTTTAGAAGTCATTTTTGTCAGGGTAGGTTAATGGTTGGACTCGATGATCTTGAAGGTCCCTTCCAACCTCAACAATTCTATGAGTCTATGAGTCTATGAATGCTACATGTGATTGCACCAGCTATTGTAGCCAATGTCTCAGATCTCGATGGTATGTTAATACCAGCCATTGGTGAAGTTCTTTTGGAATTTAGTTCCAATTGTAGTTCTGTTTTGTCTAATATTTTGGTTTGGTGTTATAAAATTAAGGGAAGACTCTGCGTCCTCAGAATTCAAAAAGGAAGATATCCTGCTGTTTGTTTGATTTATTTATTTTATATTACAGTTTATTTAATCAACTTCAACATCAGGCATCTGCTGTGTTGGTAAAGTTTCTAACATAGTTAAATTGGAAGTTAGAAAAAAACGCTAAAAAAAACCCTTTGGCTACAAAGCAAGCTAGGTGAGAGACACAGGTAGAACTCAGAATCCTTACTATGACTGCCCAAACATTGTATTTGTGAATGTATCATCCTCTATGCCACAAATCTGATTGAGATTAATAAACCCTAGCACAGTTTTGTAAAGTGAGTATTTATCTTCTTCTGGAATTATTGAAGAAGATCACCTCACAGAGTGCTATATTATAGAAACTTTGTAAAGTGAGTATTTATCTTCTGGAATTATTAAAGAAGATCACCTCACAGAGGGCTGTATTATAGGGGCAAAACAACAATATTCTCTCTTGTTCTGTCTCTGTCCTCATTGCTAGTTCCGTTCCAGACTGTACTTATAGTGGGCACCTTCTAGAGATGCTCAGATGGTCTTTGCACGGAAGATTTCCACTTGTTAAACAACTTAATCTTTCTAGAAGATAAAGAATAGACTGTTAACACCACAAATTGTAACTCCTTTGTACGCAGACAGAATTCACAGTTATAAAAACATGTTTTTGTGAAATCTGGAACAGATTGGACAATCACGCTAAGCTACAGCCTTCAGCTACAGCCAAAATGCACAGAATGCAAATGCAGTTGGTGCATGAAGGTTCTTTTATGGACCGTTCTACTCCTAACACAACTCTTCTGCATCTCACTTCTTTTTAAGTTACTCTAAGGGACTCCTTAAGGCATCATAAAATAGGTAGATCTGGGGAGACATCTGGGTAATTGTTTGCAGAGAGTTTCTCCCCATTTATATATCTCTGTTACTGTATTAACAAGTTCTCTGACTGTGAGCACACTGGGTCAGATAAAAGGACCCGTTCGTAGTCCAGTCCAGTATCCACTGTTCGGTAGCTATTAATAGCGGTCATCGAAAGAAAAGTGTAAGAACAGGATGAACATGTAGTAGTAATTCTCTGGTGTGCTCTCCCAGCCTCTGAAAATTTGCTGTTCAGTGGCTTCTGAGCAGAATTGTTATCTTTGCTACTTTTTCAGGCTTTTGATGGAGCGATTTTTTATTTTTGTCTAGTGGCTTTCTGAGCACACTTTTGAACCTTCGTAGACTTTGCTGTCTGCAACTGTAGCATGAGTTCCGTGCCTTAACTAGGTTTTATGGGAAGCAGCATCCCTTTTTTGAAGATTCCATCTTGCAATTTTATTGGATGATCCCTAGTTTTTGCATTATGAGAAACAGTGAACAGTTGATCTCCATTTACCTTTTCCATGCCACTCATGTCCCCCTTATTGTTCTCTTTACAGGTTGGTAAGTCCTAGGCTATACATTCAGGTTTTGTAGTGAAGCTGTTCTATACCCTTCGTCGTCTCTGTCATCTTTCTCTGTGCCTTTCTGTTACTCTGTAATGCTCTTTTGGAGATGAGGGGACCAGGACTGCACATCCTGTTCAAGATGAAGTGGGCCATGGAGTTTTCTTTCTTTGTTCTCTAAACCTTTCTAAATGAATTTTTGGCCACTGTGGAGCTTTAGGCTGTGATGCTTTTATAGAACTAGCTTTAGTAGGTCTAAAGATCTTGTTCCTGAGCTGCAATAGCTACAGGCATAGCCTAGCACCTATTAAATGACTAAATATAGGACAGGACAAATAATGGCTTTTGCAGGCTTAACCGAGGGAGTCAAATATTCTTAGTGCATTGCAGTGGAATAGTTAACTGAGTCAAAGTGAAGATTTTGAATATTTCTTCTTCTTTAATAAGGTAGAAAAAGTGATTCTTACCCAAAAAAACTTCTCAGTTATTAAGGTTGCCGGTGAGTTACAGTGAAATCTGCTTTCCACTTATATAAGAAGCTGCATTTTGATCATCTTCTGATGAGTTATTTTTGTCTACTTTCATCCATTATTGTGCAATTAATTGGCATCATGACTTTTTTTAAGACTGACTACCTTTTAAATCTAAATTTAAAACAAAAGAGGTTTTGTTTTCAGGAAACAAATTTCTCAGGATTTGTAACACAGGTAGAAATGTGTTTTTAAGGAAAAAGAAAGTGATAATTCAAATGTCTTTTTAAGTGTGTGAGTTTGACTAAATACTCAGAGCTGTCCTTCAAATAAAATTAATGTTCAAAATCTAAGCAGGCCTGTGAAATTGTATCAGTTCAGGTACCGGATAAAAGAGAATGAAGCATGAACACAAATGAGAGTAGCAAATCAGCACCCTACCATATTTAATGCCTGTACTTAATCATGGGTGCAGTTTCTCAAAGCTTATTTAAAAAAAAAAAAAAGGAGAACAGCAGAATTCACCAATGTTTACTAATTAATTAATCAGAGAATGCCACTGAATTTTTTTTTGCAACCCTGAGGATTAAAAATTACAAGAGAAAATTATTGTAGGTGTATATGTATGTCCATACATATCAGCAAATCTCTGTGACAATAAAAATACATAAAATACATTGTAATGTTAATTAGATGTTCCAAACAGATGAAAAGAACTGAAAATTCCTAATTAACTCCTGGAGGTATTAGATCTGCTTTTAAATTTGGTGAAAGACTAGTATAGTGTTTAATGCTAGGACCTATAGCAAATGACAGTAACAATAAGACATGGTTTGTAATGTAGCCTTTTGTGGTTGAGAGATTGTTTAATAATTAGGATGAGGATAAAGAGGAAATGGGTAGAGATTGTACTAGTGGTAGGCGTTGAAGTGTGATGGTACTGCATGTTCTTTTGAGCAGATATCTGCTGTAGCACGTTTAGTTGGTTACCATGGTTTCCCTTCCTGCAAAGTCTATTGTTGTGATACTGAGAATGAATCGAAATAAGGTTCTGCAGCATGATTAAAAAAAAAAAGGTAATCATGTTAGCCGTGATTGTGAGTCATGTTTTTTTTATGCTTGGGGGTTAGGGCACATTCAAGATTATGTGGCATCAGGAGAGAATTCTTGAGGTGAAATAAATGTCAAAAATTAGTAATCCTTATTTTTTTCGACCAACTGCATGTATTGTGCAAGAAACTGATGCATATGTTCCCTCTCCCTAAATTATGAAATTGTGTTAAGAAACTAGCCACTGATATTTTAAAAGGAGACATAGTTGGCAGGCTATTAGAGCATAACACTGAAAATGAACTTTTTTAACTTCAGAGGACAACTGGTTTGGTAGCCAAATGCTGTTCATTTTCAGTGGGTTCTTTTGGGACACATGTGTGGTGCTCTTGCAGAACATGTATTGATTGCCCTGGGATTACTTACACATGTAAAATTCAACATCTACAAAAGGCTTCTCGAATTCAGAGGTTAAAACTGCATCTGCATTCTGCTGGAAAGCCTAGTTGTACAGGCTGGGACATGGGAGAGGAACTGGGGAAAGAAGAATTGTTTGAAACAACTTTCTATGTGATAATAGCTGAATTATGGTTTTTCTTTAATTATGATTACGGCAAAATTTGGTCATACTTTATCCTGAATCCACAGCTGATCTGTAAGTAGTCAGAGGGAGCCCAGCAAAACAGTAGCTGACTGCATCTCTTCACTTTACCTTGGTAATGGTATTGTGACATCATGTTAGTTGGTAGGAAAAAATTGTAAAGACCATTTTAAAGACTAAACGTTGCATATCTTTCTACCTGTGTGGTTTTTACCTGATTTGCAGCTATATGCCAGGCACTGATGGGCAGTAGCAAGGGCTGAGTTCGGTTCCTAGAAACCTTTTTAAAATATTTACACAATATTCCTTGGTCGCCAGCTAAGAAACCTGGGAAACTATATATACATATGTGTATACAGACACACACATGCACCACCTTTAAAGCTTACCTGGGTTAAGTAGAATTGCTCCAAAATGTGATCAAACATACCTGTGGGATAAATATATTTCAGCCTGACCCATTTTGATCAGTTTTCTTTATTCTGCATGAAATGGAAAAAGAGTTATCCTTCCTCTGTGGCTGGCTGAAGATCTTGGGGAGGGACTATTCCTTCTCCTGCAGGCTTAGCGTGTCACACTTCCATAGGTGCAGAATTCAGGTGAGTTTCAAAAATTGGCAACTCAGGTATCTGCGGCTTATTTTAGATGAAAGAAACAGTTCATGCTTAAAGCTATTTTAATAGGCTAACACAACAGGTATGCCAGATAATACGCTGGGCCTTTTTTTTTTGTGTCTTCTGAAGAGCAAACTATTTCTTTTATGAAGGCTTAAATTCTGCTCAAACTAAAGCTGTCATTCTGTTGGCTGAGTACATCACACAAGCTAGTGCTAGCCCCAGGGAAAAGTGTGCTGGTAAATTTTGGGGCTTGCTTTTCAGCTCTAAAGTAAAACAATTGGACCTCTATTTAAATGATCTTCCCTGTAAAAGAAGTTTATTTTCCTGTATAAAATTTTTTACTAAATAATATACACTGTTACTTCATCAATAATGCAGAAGGTACAGCTACCAGTAAACAGCATAGGTGTCCTGTGTGTCATCTGCCTTACGTAAGTGCACCTGGGCACTACTGACATGGCTTCGCTTAAGTATTTAGAATAATAATAAATAGCTACTAACCTTAATGAGTAATTAACTGGCTACCTAGGCCCTCCCACAGACTAGAATGCATTTTTCCTTATGGTTCACGTCTCCTTGCTGTGTTCCTGTTCTCCTTCCCTCCTCTTCCCATCTGTTGTTGTTGTCAGCTCTGTTTTCTTTTGGCTAGAGTGTCTAATTTATCTTTGGCAATTCAGTTTGCTGCAGTCTTTCTCCTGCTCATGTAAGTTCAACACTTCTCAGAGGAATATTCTCTGCTTTGGTGGTGGTGTGAACTTTTTGGTAACTTGTCCAAGAGCTGTCTGTGCTCAGTGCATATAGCTCATGTTCATTTTATGCCGTGTCCTTCACCTCTGACTATAGCTCCTGCTGCGCCACAAAGATCTACTGTAATCTGGTGCACAGTAGAGGCGTTGCGCTTGTGCTAAGGCACTGTGGTGGAGCTCAGAAGATCTGGGCTCACTTCTTGGCTTCACATATGACTTGGCTCAAGGCTTTTAAGTTTTCTGTCCTAATTTCTCCATTAGAGAGGATATTTTCTTTCCCATATTGTCTCACATGCCTTTTCAGTACAAAAGTCTGGGCTCTCTTAAAAATGACCCAGACGAACTGAAAGTTGTACCCCATCTGTCAGACTACTCCCAGTCACAGCTCCTGAGCAGGAGCTCTGTGTTGTACTGTGCTATTTTTATGGTGTATAATGTCACCTGGTTTGAAGCTTTTAGCCACTGCTGGAGTTGAAGTAGTAAAAAGTCAAATTATAATGCAATCAGTTGATAATTAAATTGTGTATATTTGTACATAGCATACATTGCGCTCTCCTCTTCTCCTCTGTCAAAAGGATACATATCTTTTCTGTCTTCTGCAGGTTTTACCAGAGTGCCTTTTTGCTCTATTGCTTTCAGAAAATGCTAGTTAGAAATACATCTTCAGGTTAGTCCTTTTGGTTGGCCTCTTCTTTTGTATGCTTTTGAAATACATATTTATACATTTTTGTGTTTGGAGAAACAACTTTTCTCCTGTACTTCATCAATAAGAAAAAAGTCCTTCAGCTGTAGATGCTACGGATGCTTTATAAATATATTTCAAAATAACACACAATAGCCTCATACTGTTGTTTAATCTCATAATTGTTTTCATCAAAACATTTATGAATTATTCAAACAGTAAAACAACTGACAGCAATAAATGTTACCTGGACCAGTTTTCCTCTTCCTTCTCCCTCTTTTATAGTTGACATAGCTCAGCTGAGTTAAGTATAGTTCCTCCTGATTTGATAGGTGCTAGGAAGAGAATCAAGTTTCCTTTTTTCTTTTATAACTTGAGATGACTAAATGAGCTCTAATAGTTTCAGTAACAAATTGACATCTGCCCCACCTACTGCTGCACTTGCACGAAGAAATAAATTGTATTCTAGAAAAACAGAATATAATAATAGAAATGCTATTGATCTTCATTGATCAGCTGTTAGTAGGCCCAGAAATTATAACAGTGCATATTGCATTTGCAGGAACCATTTCATTTTGCATTATCATGCTTGTTTATTGTTAAGGAATGCAGCTTTGAGGAAAAAACGTTTTAGAGAGCCGGATGAGTATGCTGCTGGTTCTTGCTGTTTGCAAAAAAAGTGGTGAGTCATTACTGGAAGATCAGAGGTAGAATACATTGGGAAAACAACTTAAGTAAGTACCAAATTGTGTAACAGCTTTAAGTAAGTTAAGTAAACCTGCGTTTTAAGGTGGGGATTAACAGTGATTTAAGGCAAATCAGATTTGACAAAATCTCTCTGGAACAGAAATCTTACTGTAGTTTTTAATTTAAGGGAAACTTTAAAAATATTTCTTTTTTTTTTTTAATAAAAACTTTGAGACCTTGAACAACAACCTGTAGCGTGTACAGTAAAAAACCAAACCAAACCAGGATCAACAAAAACAAAAACAGTGTTTCACCACTCTGCTCTCCAAAAACCCTTTTTGCACTTGCAAAGCTATTTTATGATAAGGACATTTCTTTGAGTTTTCACTTGATGTCTTCCACTTGGGTTTCCTTGATGTACTGAATTGAAATCTGCATATTGTCTTAGTAAGATAAATTAAGAGCAAGTCGCTTTTAGCATGAGAAAACCTGTAGAAGCAACAATGAAATGTGACAGTCATGAGTAACTTACAGCAGCTTTTCCTACAAGGGTTTAAGTGAAACAAAAATTAACATGTTTGAGCATTATGCTATGGCAGTTCTCTCTCCATAGCACACGATTGCAGTGGAATTTCCATTACAGATCTGATGTTGTTGTTCTTCTAAATTTACCAGAAAAACAATGTCTCATATGACCTAAAATGAAAATGTTATATATAGGCAGAGTAAAATGTGCATGCGCATTTTGAAGTTTGCTGAGCAGACATTGGTGAGGTTTGATACCTTAGTTCAGAAGAATTAAAACACAGTTCTGCTTTAAAGTAATATGAAATCTCTCAGTAGCATGAAGTCACACTGTAAAATTAACTCTTGGAGAACATTTCTTCAAAATGTTTGGTGAAGAAACATAACTATTTGCTTAATATGAAAATGTGAAAGTTACTAACATTCCTGCTAATAACATTTCCAGAAGGCATATTGACGTAGGTTTCCAAATACTGCTTTCATTTAAAGAGAAGATATCAGGCTTTTACTACTTTCCCACGTGTATATAGACTTCAAATGTGTCTTAATGACTAACCACAGTGAGTCTTTTCCCAGGAAGCACAGAGGTTTCATCGGATAGAGAAAGCAGTAAAACATTGCCCAAAACATAGGTATTGATTCTGATTCAAACATCAAATCAATTATATATTTTTAATTTTACATATATATATATAAAGTTTAAATGGAATAGGGCACACAATCACAGTACTAAGAAGAGGTGATACAGCTGTACATGAGCTTCTTTTCAGAACCAAACAGATTATTTTCCAATGATCGATAACCGATGAAGAACATTGAGTGATCTTAAGTGTTAAGTGATCCTACTGCGTGTTAATAGCATACATGGTCCTTGATCAGCTGACATTTGTTCAGAGTTTGAGATGATGAAAATCAGCTTTTAAAAGCTGTTAAAAGTAAAATAAGATGTTAAGACAAAATAAGGCTTTTTTTATTATTTTGTTAGATTTGTGAAACATACCATTACAGGTACCAAGGGCTGATAACACTTCCAGTCTTCGTTGTTTTCAGCAGCTGTTACCCACTGTTGATGCCCTAGAGCAGTTGTCTCTCTCTCACTTGTGTTGTCTCTGACAGTGCTTGTGATCCACAAGAAAGTGCCATTGCTCTGGTCCTCACTGCCTGCTGTTTGCAGCATGCTATTTGCAAAATACTGTTTCCCTCTTGGACAAGGAAGTCTGGGCTGTGATGCAGGTAAACAGTCTTCAGTCTCAATTGAGACAGACTGCTGGAGGCTGTCGTCACTGATACGGCACCAGCTCTGTTTTTTTTCCTTCATCCTGATGAGACAGAGTGAGTTGAAGGTTGTGTCTGCATTGGCCTGGGGTCCACACGTTCCAGTTCCAGCTGTGGGATTTGTTTTCTGTTCTAAAGGGTGCCACACTTCTTCCATGCTAAACTAAACTGTCATGCATTCAGTCAGTGCATGGGTCTGATCAGGTTAGAGATAACTTTATACCTAATTAATGTTCATTAAGCAACAGTCAGCCAGGCAGCCAACGCTGCCCTTTGAAATGGCACAGGAAAACTCTCTGTAGTAACTGTACTCTTCTGCCACCTTTCTTGTCCATGTCAGGCAATGACGATTCTTTGTCTCCACTTGTATAAAGTGCACCTTTACTTTCCATCCCTAATGCCTTTGATTTCATTTATGCAATTATGGTCTTGTAAACTACTGCTAAGGTTTTGGAGATGATGCTATGTGTCAGGTGGGTACTCTGGAAGGATGGAAAGTTCCACAATTCCCTGGCCACCCTCAGAAATGTTGTTGCCATAAAAAAAAACCCAAAACGCAGCTGCTCTCATGAGTTGGAGATCTTCAGGGATAGCTGTGTACGAGAGGTTTTGACTTGTGTTTCTTTGACAAGGAAATGGGCCAAAAGAGGATCTGTGGAATAGTTTGTTTTCTTTTACATGAACACAGAATGATTAGGAGACATTCCTGATTGCAAAATTGCTTATGTTTCTGTGGCTTTTTATGGAGTGTCAAGCCTCTAGATTTAAGTGTTGGTTGAGAGTTTTCAGAAGTTAGAGCTGAAATTCTGGCACCTGATTTTAAGTAGGACTTCTACCTTCTGGCCGCAAAGCACGTTAAGACACTTTTTCTCCAAGGGAAGATTAAGTTCAAGTGACCTTCAGGCACATGTACAGAACTTAAGATTTCCTAGCTCAGTGTGTGAAGATGCTTTAAACTAATAAGGACACGAGTAGCCCCAAGGGGCATTAACTTTATGGTCTGGTTGCAGCCACACATTTTAAATAATGCCTTTGTCTAGATACTCTTCTCCTCATAAAATAGCCTGTGAAAGAGGTGAATAGATACTGTACAATTCTGTATGTGGACTGTTAAATCCATCTTCTTAGATGGTACGAAAGTGCGGATGGGCTCTCGGTCATTCACTTCTTCCTTTGTTTCATTAGTGAATGCTGCATACAGAGTAGGTAGCTGAGTCTGAAGCCTGTCTCTCTCATGCTATGATACCTAATTCAACTCCTCACTCCTTTATTACTAGCCACATTTGCTCTACCATTTAATCCGTTTTCCCACGTTGTTATCCACTCTGCCCCACTGGCAACCAAAGGGACTAGACAGACTGATTGCTTTTCAGACAACTTGGAATAAAAAAAGTCTTTTATCTGTGGTCCTGCTGCTTGCAAACAAATGCACAATGGACACAATGAGACTGTTTGACATGTCAGAGGTCTATTTCTTTTTCTTGGAAAAACATCTAATGTTCCCCTGTTTAAACCAAAAGAGAACATACATTATCTGTGTCCTGCTTTCTATTTCTTAAACAAAAACCAGCTGGTACTAGTGCTTGCCTTCAGGAAGAGACCATCAGGAAGTTGAAATATCAAATCTTGGCTCTACTTAGTTGCCACGGTGATGTATAATTAACCAGGCTGTGGTAATGTTATAGAAAGTAAACATAAGGAAATATTCTTGCTAATGGAAGAATTTAAACCATAGTTTTAAAGTAAGAATGAGGGGACTGAAGGGACTGAAGATTACATTTTAATTGATCATTTACAATTGGACACGTATGTATGCATTTATACTGTAATTTGATCAAATAGTATCATTGTGTGATCAGAAAGCAATTGAAATGAGTTTGAAAGAAATAAAACAGGATTCTGAGGTACGTTATTGATGGTACAGTCTTTGTGAGAGATTGGCATTTCATTGATTTGTGGGGATTTTGGGTGGGTTTTTTCCTCCTTGTTGCTAAAAGGATTCTATTTGAAAAACAATAAATTTCCCCACAACGTATCCAATAAGAAACGAATAGAAAAAAGTTTGATTTGGAACAAATGGGAAATCAGATCAAGGCAAACCATTTAACGTTCACCTCCTGCAGCTGATATGCAAGCACCTTTTCCAAGTGGTTATGACACAGATGCAGAGTAATTTGTTTGTCTAAATACCTTTCTTTAAGTGGTGATTGTTAAATTATCCTAATGTATTTTAAACCGACAAAGTTGAATGTACCTTTGGACGGCCACACATGCCAGAAGAAATTGATGTGCAGTTCCTCAGATCCATACAGGAGGAAGTTTCAGTTTGTTTGTGAGGTTTACGAGAGAAAGTGTTTAGGCATGGGGTGCTGTTAAAGAATTAAAATTGTGGAATGTTGTCTATGAGATAGTCATGCACTGAAATGTGGGTCAGGAGCAGTGGGATAAAGATTATGTACTTTTGGGAATCCTATTCCTTGTAGTATCTCTCAAAGACACGCTTTACGTGCAGCAGTCTGACCAGATGTACAGTGTAGGCACTGCTCACTAAAACGTAGCTGGGGTAGAACCATGCACCTACTGACCCAGATGGGAAGAGGATTAATCTTTTAAGAACTTTTATTTGTTCTCTGCATTTGGCCATCTTGTTCTTCAGAACTTTGGTTTAGACTCTGAAGGATGTTACTAAAATTGAGACACCATGTGTACTTAGTAATAGGCCCTGAGAAGCTTTTCTGTGCCTTATCTTCTCTTGATAAGATTAGTGTAATACTTTCTCTTCTAGAAAGCTAAGAGCAATAAGTGACGTCCGGCTTGTTTAAAACTCTGCTGTAAGTACTGTCAGAGCATATGTTACTGATTAGAGCAGCAGTTCACCTGCTACATGTGTTAATAAAAAGAATTCTATTGCATATTGTCGTTTAAGGCCCATTATTCTTCACCTTCAAACTTTTTTGGTTCTCCTGTCAAATTCGAACATCATAGTGCTTGTATGCGCTCCGTGTGCATTACCGCACTGACTCGAGCAGAAGACAGTGAAGGTTGCTCAATTTGGCACCGCAGAGTGCTGAGCACTCTTGGCTCGTGTTGATCTCTCTGACAGTGGAGGGGGGTATGCAAGGAATACGTCTCATGGTCAAGGTTTTTTTGCCACACATTACGCTGAGTAGAAGGATGCTTTGAAGAATGAGCCTGAACATGTTCCTACCTGTTCTGCTGTAACTTAGGATGTGATCCTTCTACTTTCTGGATGACTTGTATTCACTCAGAATTGCATCTTGTGATGAAAATAGCATTGGGTAAAAATGTATTTCTTTTTGTCGTTTTGTAATTTTTTGCTTTTCAGTTTGTTTCAGTGACCTTTTAGTTTTTGTGGCATAAAAATGTGCATAGAAGTGCCAATTCCTTTCCAGTCAAGTGCCCAGGTAGTTCCTACACATCGTGTCCTCTTTTCTTACTGAGCAGGATGCGGATTCCTGAGGGCCCCCTCACTTTTAAGCATTGTGTAAAAATAGCAGCTCATGAAGTTACAGTCACTGACAGATTATGGATAGGGGGATGGGAAAGTTTGGCATTTTGATTCAGAACACAAGGAAAAAAAATATACATCCTAGAATAAGTGGTTTTGCCTATATTTGCAAGAAGGAGTGCAGTATTTCACTTGAGGCAAGGTCTAAAATTACGCTTTTCCCTGTTTGGCAAGGCCCCATTTGAAAAGGAGCCACTTCAGCAAAGCACTAGTGTTTACTTTGTTCCTTAACATCTCCTATGAAGCATTTGATTGTAAAATGAAAGCAATCCATCCTTTCAAATTTAGGTTTTGATATTTATTTGGCAGATCTGACCTCACAAGGGTGCCCAATACCCTGAGCAGGCACCCTTGCTGCTGTCTGACCATGGAATAACACTGGAGTGAGCTGTGAAAGCAGCTTCTTGCCTCCATCTTCTCCGCAGGAGAACAACTTGGCTGTTGCCAAGTGCAAACACTGGTGTGTTTTCACATCTTTAGATTGCTTTCAGGCAGAAAATTGCTGCCGAGTGAAAGTAAAGCTTTTTAAAATATGCTAATATTCAGGTAAAATTGGCATTCTTATGGTTGTTAAGAGGCTGTATCGAAATCCTATTCCACCCTGACTGTAGAATTGCTAGCATCAGATAGTTTACACGTTATATATCCTGTATATTACAAAGATTTGCTTGAAGCCCAGGACTTAACAAGCATAACACAGAAGGACTTTTGTACAAAGCTTGAAGAGTTAGTCCTTGGCCTTTGGCCAGGAATAAAGAATGCTTGCCCTTGTGCCATTTTGTCCTGTGCTGCTCTGGTTCTGGCAGCGGTTCTGCTTCAGTGTAATTGTTGGCACTGAAGCTCAGCTGAACCCTGAATGGCCTCTTCCTGCAAGCAAGCAGGGGCGCAGAGGTCCGAGACGGCATCAAAACTCCGTATTGATCAACTGTAATAGAGGACTCTATTATGAGAACTCTTCATATCGGAGCCAAGCAAATTGACTACGGCCATGCAGTAGTAAAGTACTAAAAAAAGCCATAAAGAGTGTGAAGTAATTTTCAGTTTTTCCACAGGATAATGGAGGGGCTAAAAGAATAAGAGAACAAACAGCTCCTTCTGGGACAGTCACTGTTTTGGCTATCTATCTGCAGTTGTTGTTGATCTTGCCTTCCTATCTGTGCTAAGTAGTAGTTGAATTTTTCATTCTCATCTGGACCAGACACAGAGCACAGTCACAGCTTTAAGTGATAAAGTGTTTTTTATTGTTTGCAAAGGCTTGCTTACTCTTCTTTGTTCTGCTTACTGTTCTTTAAAAAAAAAACTTTCCCATTTCATTGAGGCAGATTTGGAAGTCAAACCAGAAACTTCAGACTCTACTACGATGGAAAGCACTTTGTTGGGGAGAAACGTTTTGAGTCCATCCATGACCTGGTGACAGATGGATTGATTACTCTTTATATTGAAACGAAGGCAGCTGAATACATTGCCAAGATGACAATAAATCCAATTTATGAACACATAGGATATACAACTTTAAACAGAGAGCCAGCACACAAAAAACATATGCCAACCCTGAGAGATGAACATGATGGCAAAGAGTCTACAGGAGAGGATGAGGTAGCAGAAAAGAGGGTAAGCAATTGTTAACCCACACTCTTTTTTCTGTTAAACTTTTTATTTTGTACTTTTAACCCTCCCCCTCTACCATAAAGTGCTAAAGGTATCTGTAGATATTTAGTCTACATATTTATTTCCAGTATTGCATTAATAGTAATATTTAAACTGGTTATAGGGGGGTTTAATAGTAATTTTTGCATATTGCAAATTTCTATGATTTGGAGATTAGTTATTTATCATTGTGAGGTTCCTTTCTTCAGGTATTTTCACAGTTATAGATGTTACCATTAAGCTATGCCTTTATTTCAAACAGGCTAAGAGTATTTTATCTTAAAATTGTTTACAGTGTCTAAGACAACTGCCCTTTGGTCAAAAATTATATTTCTTAATAAATTGAGCATTCCCCAAACAAATGCATTCCATAATCTATTCAGCAGTCTGCATACAATGACAGTAAAGTTGTCCACGTTATAAATAAGCCTGTTAATTAAGATGATAAAATGTTAAAACATTTCACTTTGCTAAGTTCAGCCTGTCAGAAGCTGACAGAGCTATTTTTGGCCTCAGCCAGACTTACGAAGAAGGATTGCTCTCTTCAGAGACTCGCAGTATCAGCTGAGAACTAACTGCATCCTGGGTTATAGAAGAAGAACAAACAACAAAGAAATCTTAGAACGGGTGAAAATAGAAATATTAAAGGAAGTTGGGAATGTATCAGGCAGACAAAGTAGCTGCCTGAAACTTCATTTGTGTGACAGAGACTAAACTTAAAAAGAAAACATAATGTAAATTCAGTCATGTTAGACGAAATACTTTGTTTATTGAAGAGCTGACGTGAAAGTCTTTTTAAATTGTATTTCTACATATGTGTAGGTGTTAATGCATGTATAATAGTATGATATGCTCCCCTATTTCACAAACTTCAGAATGACATTAGGAGTATCTAATATGCTTACAGTGCTTAGAAGAAATGTTAACCTTAGTTGGGATCATCTGTTTGTCTTTCCAGTCAGAATTATGTCTGTGATTTCAGTTTTTCTTGAGGTGGAGGAAAGGTCTCACTGACAATTTCCAACATGCATGACTGTTACAGTGAAACTGAGCTCCGCACGGAGTCCACAGAGAGAGGAAGCTCATAGCTTTGGTCCTTCAAATCCTTCTCCAGCAGTCTGTCATCCTGCACTGATTTTGCTGAGAGATGAAGCACACAACTTAGCTTCAAGTATGAATCTTCACTGTTATCAGATCATTTTCACAAAAGAAATACTGCTGGGGATATTGATGCTAGCTGACCACGTTAAATATCCAATTTCTTGCCTGTTAGGTACCAGTAGTAGAGGGGTAAGTTATCAGTTACAGTTCCTGACAGCCACTGACTTGCAGCGTGCTGTTTCAAAAGGATTTTTTTGCATGTCATCACAGAATTCATTATAATGCAAAGCCTGGTTAAAAATATTCTGTAAGAGTTCTGGAAGTCACCACTTTGGGTTTCTTCGGTAAAATTAATTCTTCCTGCATTTAGCATCTTTCAGGTGACAACAGAACTCTGTTGTGTCACAACATTTTTTAGACTGATGAAGAAGTTTTCACAGGAAAGGGATTTCACTGATTATTGTTGAAGAATGATGCTTTTCATCAACAGGGTATGCCTATTGAAACATTTTTCATGAAATAGCTCAAGAACTATTAAATATTTCTCACAGGTTGAAATTTTAGGTGAAAAACCTTTAGAGAGGTTAGTCATGTAATTGCAACATCCCACCCTGTTTGTCTGTAACTTACAAGCAACTAAAGTGGCTTCATCTGCAACGTAGTTCAACAGCGCTGGTGTTTACTGGCCCGAAGCCCAGTTTTTGAGCCTTTTCTCTTTATTTTTCTTGGAACCATGTTGTTCTGCACACAATGAGGCACACAGAAATCACAGTACAGTTAA
The DNA here is from genome assembly GCA_013398815.1 of Ibidorhyncha struthersii. Classification (NCBI taxonomy): domain Eukaryota; kingdom Metazoa; phylum Chordata; class Aves; order Charadriiformes; family Charadriidae; genus Ibidorhyncha; species Ibidorhyncha struthersii. Next base: position 286,203 of record VZSZ01012211.1, on the reverse strand, counting down.
ATGTGGAGATTTCAGTTTAATTTTCAAGTCATTATCCAGTTGGGATTACTACCCGTAGCTGCGCGGGAAAGGCATGGTGTGATCCTTTTTACTGTGGAGTGGTGCAGAGGTGACATCTATGCTGCTTTTGCTGGAAGGGCCTTTGCTGGAAGATGACACAGAGTGTCCTGAGTGTCGCTTCACCCAGCAAATCTCCAAGGGCAATAAGGCATTCAACCCCATGACCAACACCCGATCCCAGTAGCAACCTCAGCATTTGGAACAAGCCCCAGCATCCAGCTAAGGCTTGCCAAATCCTTGCTCCCTCTTCTGTAAGTCACAGGATGTGGGGAGCATGGGAAGGGGGAAAGATATGGTGGTTGCCTCACTGAATGTCTCATGGAGGGTGATGGCTATGTGCAACGTGGGAGTGGTGGGGAGACGAGACCTTGGAGGGCTTTCCCAAGTGTCTCCCACCACCGTCTGGCGGACTCAGCTACTTGCACACCCACTAAAGCTGTCACCTTGACAGTCTGGGAGAACTGTTTCAGGTTCAGGGGGGTGAACGGAACTGACTGGCTGGAGGACTGTTCAGGCAGGTGACTGAATCGCATTTGGTGGTTAATTTTATAAAGAAACATCGAAATCATAAGATATATACTTGTTTGACAAATAATTTGCATTTAAAGCATGAGTGCTGGATGACAGGAGATCTTCCTCTGGCTTTTTAAAAAACCTACCTACTAAAAAAGTTAACATGCTAGCACAAGGAACACAGAAGAGATTAAATCTCCACTTTAACAGAAGACCCAATCTCTCTGCTAGTTTATAAGCTTTCTTTGGTATAATAATAATAATGTCATATGGAAAATATACATATCCTCTACTAAATTGATCAGAAGGTCATTTTAGCCTTTTTGTGTAGCCTCCTGCTTCTTACTGAAATTTACTTGAAAGCTTCAATTAATAATAACGTAGTATTTACTGTATTATGAACCATTTAACCATGATAGAAGGAAGCTTTCTTATAGGACACTTATAAATAGGTCAAGCAGTTTTTCTTTCTCTTCCGTGGGAGGGATGGTAGCGTGATTCCTGTTGTCCAGTATAAAGAGAATATCACTGAATCGATATTGACAATTCTAACAAAGAATGCAAAGAAAGTTGTCCAAAATCCAGAAGAAAAAAACACATTGTATTGTGATCCAAAGAGTAAAATCTGTGTGCCACAACATCAGCCCATTAGCTCCATGGTGAGGATGAAAATTTCTGCAGCGTACATACAGTATTTGGCAATTAATGCGTCTTTATCGGTTTTATACTGTAGCCACACAGCTTCTCCCTGCACTGTATGCTTCCTCTTCCATAAAGAGAGGAAAAAGTCTGGGTCTTGAACATTGATCATCCTGAGGCAAAATGCATTCCCAGGCTTGCAGACTCTGAGGCTGTTCAGATCCGAGTCTAAACTTTGTGCCTGTGACTGTTGCCCAATCCTGTGTGGGTGGTGTATGAAAGATAAATCCTTCAGAAGAAGGAAAGGACAGACACACAAGCTCTGATTTGGGAACAGCTGGTGGGAATGTAGTTTCGCTTTCTGTCATAAAATAAAATGGAGGAAATTGGGCAGCCAGAGAACACACCTCAAACTTGAGAATGAAATATTAAAGAGCACTTCACCCAGCCTTCAATTTGGTGTGGGGCTGTAGGAGGGAACACCACATATTTGTGTTAGATGCCTCCCAGCATGCACTAATAATACTTTATTTGTTCCCCACTTTTTCAGCAATTAGTTTATAGTGGAAGAATTCAGCATGTGTTGGGTGACGACTTGTATGCAATACATTAAAAATGAGCCTTAATAAAGGGGAAGGATTTAAAGACCGTAAAAGATGAAAAGACAAAAATTATGCAATCTTTAGATGAGGATTGTAGAACACAAATCACAATAATCCGAAGTACTGAGTCCTGCAAGAAACCATATTGTGGTGTGATTTAAAATGCAGTTTTTAATAGGAAAAGCATGAGAATATAATCCACTGCGCAGCATGTGCTTCACTGATTATGAGAAGGAATATGACTGCTTACCATATACAAGTCTATATTAAAAATTAAAATTAAAATTCCTGGTTAATGATTTATGATTTTCATAACCTATGAAAGAATTAATAAATAGTCAGAGATAACAGGAGGCGTGCAGATTGAGAACAGGAGAGTGCTTGTCATACTCGAATGCCCTGAATAGATATTTTAGCTGCCGTGCCAAAAAGGTAATGCTGGTTCCCAAAACAGTCTGCAGATTGTTCAGAACTCAATTGTGCAGCCATCATGGTCTGTGTGTTAAAAGAAGGCCAAGATTCATTTGAAAGAGGGCTTCCCATGTGGATTCAGTCTGTATGGCCTAGTGTGGAACTGGAAATAATACCCATTATCACAAGATTTACTATTCCTCCCGTGCCTTGAATACTGATGGATCTCTGTACATTCTCTACTCTCAAAGATAATTATAGCCTTGGAGCAGAGGACTTGATTCAGTTAAATACCTTATAAAAATGGTAGCTCTCAGAAATTAATAAATACCTATATATATATATCAAACTCCCTCTTTAAAGCCCTGCAAAACATGATTTCATTTTCATTTTGACGTGCTTTTGAGATATGAATGTAAGAAGTTGTATGAGTGATTTATTCAAGTTTTAATATTTGTTATGAGAAAATGAAATAATCAGTTATGAGTTATCCCATCTGTCAGAATGAAATGCTGAGGTTAATGTTAGGATAGCAACTGAATCACATATATTAATGTTTACTTTGGTGATAAGTGCTATTTCTTCAAGAAACTTCAGTGGCTGCATATCAGTTAAAGAGCCCTTCTAGACTGTACTATATTCAGTTCAATTCCTACAGACTGAAAGAATTGAGAAAAGGTTTGTGGCAGCAGTTACCCAACAAAAGCACTCTTTTGTTCTATTTTTAATGACATTAGTGGTGATACCATTTTTTCCTCCATAGTGATGAAGGCTGATTGTCTGCAACCCTGTGCAAAGAGATCTGGAAACGTAAATCTGTGTCATTTTAGTAGGAAACATGCTTTTAAGCCTGCCTCTGAAGATAATCCACATCACAAAGTTAATTGCAATCTCCGTGTACATTTCTAACGGATTCATAACAGCCTCCACATACAAAATCAAGGGTCATACTTATGGCTGTTTGCAGAGGGACCAGTCTCACTTTCCAACCTTGAACTGACACTGATATTTTCATTTATGACACTACTGGTTTTCTACTTTTGCACTCAGTCAAACCTGTTAGTAAGATCTGCTTTAAACCTTCCTTCACCGAAGCTCATTCTATCTTCAGTGAAAGGACGTCAGAAAATGTAGCTGTGGGAGTTACAGTAGGCTGTCGTAGAAGCGTAAGCTCCCTTAGCAAGGTTTGTGATGGAGGAAGACAGCTTTGAACAACACTGTTTGGTGCCTAGTAATGCCAGTGCTGGGACTGATAGGAACTAAAAAGAAGACGTGGTCTTAATAATCAGGGAGGAAAGTGTGCTTTGAGAGTGAAGCAGTCTTGATGCTGGAAGTTGCATATTTTTCCATTTACTTGAATTAACTTAATTTTATTAGAAAAGATGGGTGTTTAGTGTATAAAACTCTAGACAAGCGTAGCTATAACAAGGGTAGCAACAAAGCAATAAAGTTTTTAAAAGTACAACTAATAAATGTTTACCTTAAAGTACGTGTAAAGACACAGGAGACAGCACTGAAGAATCCCATGGGTTAACTTGAGTTGATTGTCAACTCTCTTCTCACAAATGTTCCTTTCCAGTCCCTGCGCGGGTGTCCATGACAATCACTCTGTATGTTTAATGTAATTTATAAATAAAACATAACTCTGTGGAAGGCAAAAAATTCTATTTATTTCTTCTGGGTTTAGCCCATCTTTCAGCAGAGACTTCAAAGCACAGACAATTTTGTCAATACCAAGAAAGTTCCTAGCAGAATGAAAGACAAGCCTTACTTCTTAGGTAGCTGCTCCAGTGTGTCGGCAACATCATACTCTGCAGAGATTGCCCCAGCCTTAGTCTTCTTCATCTTCCCTTTCTGTCCATTAGCATTTGTGGCAGTAGGGATCTAGTGCCATATATGTCATTATATATGGCTCATACAGTTCAAGCTAAGACTACAAATGATCATGATGCCTTTTTATAAGCATGTACATTTCTAATTAACTCTTATGTTTATTAAGACACGAGAAAGGTGAGCTAATAGCACATGCTGTCCAGTGTGCAGATATCAGCACCAAGAAAACTATATTCTCCAACCTGCAAGGTGCTTTTTCTACTCATAGTCACCGAGAGTAACCTAAGCCCTTATTTATGTTCAGTGTGGCAGTAAAATTGATACACTAAAAAGATTATATAAACTGATGTTGGTTCAAGATTCAGAGCTTCCAAATGAAGCATAAACTTTGCTAATTTAATCCCCAGGTCACAGAATATCTAGTTTTTCTCTTCTTGTTATCGCGTGCTTATAGAGGATAAATTAGCAAGACAGATTTGGGTTTTTAAGGGTTTCTCTCTGGACCTGTAGCTCAGCTCCAGTGCTAAACAGGGTCCCATAACTCTCCTGTTTTTCCCAGGCCAAATTCCTTCTTTTCTCCTTGCCAGGTCTGGTTGGTGCTCAGCTGTGCTCTATTAGTTCCTGCTGGTTACAAATGGCATCCCAGCTGATTCCAGTTAGCCTCCTAGGATCTCAGCTGCCTGCCTCTGTGTGTGTGTGCGCGCGCGCGCACGTGCGCATGCCTGTACCTCCAAAGCACATTAATTTAATGCTCACACAATAATGTGTGGGATTAATGTGAAATGAAAGTTGCATGCTTGTGTCGGTAGCCTGATTGTATATTACTGGTCTAGTATTACAAGGTTCAAAACAAATAAGGCTCTGCAAACTTCAGATAGTGAGGAGTGGCTTAGGTCTGGTTGCATTTCAAATGCACAGCACGCCTCCCATCACGATGCTGCTCCTGTAGACAGGTTTCCTCCGTTTTGTAGGTAAGCACAGTTGAGGATCAGCATCCCGCCTCAGCCTTTTGACATGGGTACGAGTCACTTGGCTGCTCGCTGAGATGACTTTTCAGGTTACTTTCTGCTTTTTCACGTAAGTATGGCTCTTCTATGATCTGGCATGTGTACCAGATGTACCATGTAAACCACGACGGGTGTGTACACAAAGACAGAGTCTTCAGAAAGTACAGTGTCTAATTATACTGAGACAGGCAGCTGCCATTTGAAACTGGGGGTGGGGGGCGGTCTGGTCTCTCAGACTCACAGACCAGCGGAATTGTGGGGAGTAATTACCCTGAGTATATGCCCTGTGCCTGATCAAGCTTTTGTAAAATGAATAGTGTACATAACTATTAAAAAGGCTGTAAAGCAGTACAGTTGCTGTGCAATTAAATCTGAAGAATACTGGTTGTGTTGTTACTGATGAAGTGAAACCATTAGCAATGAATAAGCTATTATTCTTTTCCTGTGTTTCTCAGTGTTGTGAGGTAAGTCAGTGTGAAGCCCTCACCAGCAGTTCTTTCCAGAGTTTCTAATGCTTGGTGGTTTCGATCTGGTTACATTTTTAATGCCCTTCAAAGAGTATACCGTATAGCTTTAGCTTCTCTTATGTGTACTGGCGGAAGTTTCCTTTCTTTTTAACTGGAATAGGCTAGCACAAGGATCGCAGGGAGGGAGGAAGGAATCTCCCTTAGCTCTCGAAGAGCCAAAGAGGATACCTTTCTTTGGGCGCTCTTCAGAGGGAGATTTTTCCCATCCTGGTGGACGTTAGTAGGTGGGACACAGAAATACATAAGTCCAGCTCAACTCCTGATGAGCAATGGAGAGCTGTCACGGCTTCAGTCCTAACAAGCTGTGGGAGTCTGCTGCTTACCTTCCCTATGGGCCTTATACTTGAGGTTTCCAAAAAGGCTGCCTAGATGTATAGTGGGGAAGCCTCATAGCTATATATAAGGAAATCATAATAATTTTTCTTTTAAACTGTGTTTTCCCTTGACTTTTTATTCCTTCTCACAACTGAATAATCCATGCAGTGGCCACAGAAGGGAGAAGGTGGGTCTCCTTCAGAGCAGTCTCTAAAGCAGGCGCGTGATTGTCATTTATTGCTTATGTAAAAAGCTTCCCGGACGGTGAGGGACTGCGGTGGGTTGCTAGCTGGCAGCTCCTTCGTTTGTTGTTCTCTTTCCTTAGCTGTGTGAGTTTTGGGTCTTTTTTTTTTTTTTAACTCCTCTTCCCATCTGGCATCTCCTAATTATTTTCTATTACTAATCACTTCTACAGGAAACAGGCTGGACTGTTGCATTAAGAGCCCTGTAAAAGGATAATTTTGTTATTTACAAGTTTCTTGCCTCACTTAGACTTTATAACGTGACACTGTATAGCTGGTGATAATCACCTTGGGCTACGATTGTGTCTAATCTCATAAACTAGGCAGGGGCAGGTCTGGTCACTAGTTGAACATGAGAGGCCCAAGGAAAAAATGGGGCTGCAGGAAGCGGGGTTGGTAGCACCTTTGGCTGTGAACTAATATCCAGCGTCTTGTGTTTTATACCCTCTGCAATTCTATGTAGCCTGCGTAAATCTGTACTAAGAGTTCGACTGCCAGGGATTTTCCCCACTTACTTCTATCGTTATTCAGATAAGCTCCTTCTTCTCCTTGCTGCTTGCAGTGGGCTGAGGGGGGGGATTTAGATGGGAGAGGGAAAAGCATTTTTCATTGGTCACTGTTTACATGCTCACAAGTACAAATACATGTCATTTGGCTTCTGTACAAAGATGGAAAGGACTTGGAACCGTGGTGTGTGTTGCCCCCTACTCGGTTAGAAAATCCCTTGATAGGCAGGCACATCTGCTCCACTAATAATTGCCCATTCATAAGTGGTTACCAAACCCTTAAGACCCATGAAGAGTGAAATGCTTGTTTTAGAAGTGGTAGCAGAAAGAGGAGTAGTTAGAGGTTCCTAAATTAAGTATTTAGACTGTGAAAGAGAAGAAGAACAACCATTTATCCTGCAGTTAATGCTGCAGAAGCAGATCTGGTTTAGCCCCTGTTTCTTTCCTTTTAATCTTTCACAAGAAAAAAGATATTTTCAGATAAAACTTCTCATGCTTAGTTTTAGTCCCCAGATGAATGTTTTTCTTTTCTGGATTTGAACAAAGTAAGGAGAGCAGTTTTGTTACTAAGCTCAATAAACTGCCTGCTCTTATTACTTCAAACCTGTCACACTCATCATCAGTGAAGACAGCAACTCTTGACAGTTTTGCAAAGTCTTCCTTTGATCATTAACTTTTAGAACATTAAACTTTTCCATATTTAACCTTTTTTCTGCATGGCATCAGCAGTTAGAAACAGTGTCGCTTCTGGCATTCACTGTTTCTACAGTCCTAATGCTTAAGCAAGTTAAGCATTATCATGCTGAAAAATCTGATTCTCAGTTGATGAACAGTTGTTGCTCTCATGCTCTTCATCTTAGTATTGATATTCCTTACATCCATACAGCTTCCAAGATAACTACAGGATGATGTGTTTCTAATAGTGAAGCTCATATTGTAATGCACTCGGACTATATTGCTTTTTAGGGGGGATTATTACTGAGTTTGGTTAGAGCTAAAGCAGTTTGAAATAGTTTGCCTAAGGAACATTAGACCTAGTATCACAAAGTATAATGTCCTCTGTTAAACCTTATTCATATGTGTATGTGATTTAGTAAATTTTTTTATGCTTTCCAATTTGTGAATTAGATTAGTAGCACTTAGAGGCAAGCAGCTTTTCCCCTTCCTGAGAAGAGTGGAGGAATACTGTGAAAATGGGAAAGGCTGTATTCCCAATTTCCATTTTGCATGTAACAGTGAAATATTTTTAAAGCTCTATGTTTTATATCATGTATCAAATAGCTTATTGGCTGAAGATTTCTAATGATTTTACATTGCTGGAAATGTCTTGAAGCACTTACCAAAGTTAATGATAGTGAATTACATTTGCATTCAGGCGTTTCTGTGAATTGGATGATGATTAGAGTAAACGATGTGTTTAATACAAATGCACAAAAATTGCAGAAAGTATCGTGTGTTGTTGTCTTTCACAGAATTTGAAGTGCTCAGTCTCTTAGGTGACAGCTTCTCATTCAGTCCAGCCTCCAAATCCTCGCTAGCACTTGTCGCAGTGCTGCAGCCTGGTGCCTGGAAGCTGCCAATCACCTTTGTCACACACTGGAGTTCACAAGGCCACTGCTCAGCAAGTTGATAATGCTGAGAGCTTACTGGATTTTTTTTTTCCTGTGGGCCTTATAGGTTAATTCTCTTGGGCTATTTTTATTGTTGAAAATTCAGACAACCTCAGTGTTAGAAATCTTATGAACAGTGTCACTTAAAGTGCTAATTGATGGTGGCAGTACAAATAAAATATTGCCCTGTAGGATGAGATGAAAAATGTGACTAAGTAAGAGGAAAGCAGTTGTGCTGGATAAACATTTTGTTCAGCGCCAATAATTTTGTTCATTGCTAATGAATTTAAGAAACAGAACTATACCCCAAACTTAGTCTTTCAGCTTCGATGTGCCCTGTATGCAAAACAAGAGCTTCTGTCCAAACATCATATGCCTCTGAAATCCCAAATGTCAGATCTTTGAATTACTGATTGGAACCCAGGACTAGTGTATTTCAACTGAAAATAGACGTGGACTAAACATTATGTTGCAAGAATCCACAGACTTGCTCAAACAAACAAACAAACAAAAATAAACCCACCCCAAAGTCCCTCCTGTGTAACAGGAGTTGTATAACCTGTCCACGTGCCAACACCTGCTTCTCCCCCAAAAGGTCAATAATCTGCGTGGCCTGAATTTATGACGGGGAGTTGCATTGCCAGCCCCATTTTGAATCATTCGAAATGATTCAGTTTTCAAATGAAGACATTATTTAAATTTGTTTCAAAGGTGCTGGGTTTCACCATTTAAGACGATGGTTTCTTGAGTGCCTGTCTCAAGTAAGAATTTTTAACAGTTATAGCTTCCTCTAGGGAAATGGGATGCTTCCTGCCCTTACATGAAAATTTTCATGGCAGAGGCATTTTAAAATGTTAATTAGGAAACTAAGAGGGAATAAATAGGAAAGATGAACTATATGCGGAAAAGGAAAAATGAGAAAATTGGAAGGCTGGTCAACGGAATGTAAAATGAGCCCTTTCTGAGAATATGATCAGGGATCAGAAGATTGTATGGGTGGCAATAAACCGATAATTTTATAATAACTGATAATTTGACTTCGGGAGCAGAGTATAATTCCACTGCCAATTCCACTCTGCTTTCATTCACTGCAGGTTTCAGATCAGTCCTGATTTAAATAGAGATTTATGCAAGGATAGTGGGAGCCTACATGAGAGACTCATTTGAAGGATGATCAGCCTACCTCATTTTCCGAATCTGCCTAATTGCACTGTATAAAATGAACATAGACCTTGACCTACAGCGCTGGTGCAGCTATGCCCATGGACGCACGTGCACCTAGAAAACTGGTAATCGGGGTCTATAAGGAGTGCTGATGGACACTTGGGGTTACCCTGTTTTGTGATTTTTCTGCAGTTAGGTGGTCCATAAGCAGGTTTTCACTATTATAAATTTTGCAAGAATGTCCATGTCACAACTCCAGTATTCCTTCAGGTTAAATTTTTTTTCTCTGTGATTCATGGAGTTGAATCAAGTGATAATTAAGGAAAGATTAGGAGACTTTGCACTCCTAGTCTTATTTATGCTAAATAACTATGATTACGGACTGAAAGTGTGTTGAAGAAAGAAACTGTGACAGCACATGTATCATAGCAACATAGCTTATTCAGGAAGAAGTGGATGGATCCAAAATAGAGGACGTGCCAAAGGAGCAGGTGTAGTCTGAAATACAAAGAGTGTTTAGAAATTAATGAGCTGCAGTTTTCAATTATAACATACATTGAATTACTCTAAATTGAATTACTGTGTAGAACAAAAAAGGCTAATATTAGATGCATTAGTCTGCCAGACAAGACTAATGTGAAATGAATATTATACATCAGGTAAGAAAATATTAATGAGACATAAAAAGAAATTTCCATACTGCTTGTCCATGTTATACCAGTAGCCAAATCTCCTATTCCATGAGGAATAAATGAAAAAAAAAAAGCCTAATAAATATAATAATAGAAAGACCTTGTGGATGACATGATCATTATCCCTAAGTGTATACATTTTCAGCTACAAAAAGACATAAAGGTGCATTGTAAAAACTGCTTTTATCAATATGATTCTTAAATGGATAAAGACACTGTTGTAAATTATGTATTTCATAAAGTTTGGCCACTGTCAACATTTCCTTGCTAGGATACAGGTAAGGTTCCTCATCACAGGGTACAGTTAAGCTTTTTGATGTGCCTTCTCTCTTTTTTTTTTTTTTAATTTTTCCTTTTATTTGAAGAAGTCCTTATAACTGTGGGTCAGATGAGAAATAAACCATCACCAGTCCCTTGTGGTTTCCGAAGATTAGTCTAACAGCCTGTTTTCTCATATGATACTTAAATGTAGTATATTAGTGACAAAGAGCATTTGCCAAAAGAGTAGCATTCATGCAGCTGCCAATTTGCATTACATTTTGGCTGTTGTCACTCCTATAGCACACATTGTCTTGTGGCATTTATAAATGAGTTTTAAGGTCTTTTTGGAATACAGTCTGCCTTGACGTGTCACAAGTCAAGAGGCTTTTGCTGGAGTGACTCCTTGCTGCAACGACCGTCAGTCCTGCCTTGGTCACAGCGGCACAGGCTCCCTGCAGGCCAGCGCGGAGATGCGCCACAGACCAGGGGAGGGAAGAAAATGCGATGCTGTTAGCCGAAATAGAAAATGCTGACTAAATGGCAGCGAGATGGAGAAGCTGCTGAGGAGCAGCCTCAGCGTGTTGCTGGCCAGTGCGAGGGTCGCTCCCTCAGGCAGAGCTCCTTGCTCCATCAACTCGTCTTCCCGTAGGTCTCGTAGCTGCAAGACAGACCTCCTAGCCCCAATTTATCAATGTGTAATGGTGTAATAGTTAACAAACTATGTGAGGAGTCCTCCCAGTCTCTCTGCTTCTGCCTTTCCCGGGGAGAGGAATACCTGGCGCAGGCGGCTGCTTTAACTCGCTATTTAGCTTACCACCTCCATGGCCCAGGCTCCTGGCAGGAGGAGAGGAAGATAGGATGGACCAAAACCAAAGCTATGAAGGATGGAAGCATGGATGGAAAGGACTGAAAGCAAAGCTCTAAAGGACAGGTTTCATCTAAAGGATTTACTGGAGACAAGTTCTGGTGTTTTGTGATGCTGCTAGCCTTGCTCATGAGCTGTCTTGCACCCTTTGCTTTGGGAACAGTGATGCTGCCAACCCCCTGAGGCAGAGAGATGGTACCTTCTGTACTCTACCAGCTCTTGGCCCCCTTCTGTACTTACCAAGTTTGGATGGGGTTGTCCCCCTTTTAATGCAGCTTGCTTCCCAAGGAAAGAACGGAATTCCAGTAACGAGCTGCTGCAAAGCAAGGAGAGAATTGCTGAGGCTGATACCTCAGCTTGAACTCATGGTCACGGGGAACTGCTTTCCTCAACGCAGTCAGAGTTAGGAGTGAAAAGAGGTTGTTTCTTAGCTTTCTGGGTAGCTTTTATCGTGGTGTTTGATTGGCATATCCTGCCTCAGTGTCACACAGCTTGGTAGCAGCTCTGCTTTTGTCAAGCAATCATATCTTGCCCTTGCGAGCAGGCTGGGAGTCTCTGTCTTTAAGGGAAGGGCTGGAGCAGTTGGTTATTTTAACAGAGGCAGCCGGGACTGGAGGGATGTCCTGCATCAGTGTCTGCGGGGAACAGCCCTGTGGCTTCGGCTGGCTCAGTACCAAACCAGGACAAGGCAGGAGCCCCAGCAGGGTGGCAGGACTGTGCTGTCTCGCCCAGAACACGACCCTGTGAGGAAGCGTATTATTATTTATACAGCATAAATAAAGTCGTAGCTATTGCTTGTAAAACCCAGCGTAGCACCATTATTGATTGCAACATCCACGTCCCTGCCAGTGTGCATTCTCACGTGCCCAGGTGCACCCCTGTGGCGGTATTTGTACCTATGGGAGCGTGAGGGAAATCCCCAGAATTACCTCCCCTCCTTCAGTGGACCAGTTGCTGACCTCGCTAAAAGCTAAGTCGCTTGATGTTAGCAAAGTCCTCCGGAACAAAAGCAGAACTTCTTACTGCAGGTACTGCATGATTTTTATTTTATTTTGCCATGGGTAGGTCTGTGGTTATATACCAAAATAGCTCCCTCCCTGAGAAAACCAGTGTGGTGTTTGCCACTGAACAGTGCCTTGCTTTTGTTCCACTATCCAGAACAGCAAATGTTAATTGTTTTTGTCTTGTCAGTTATTGAAAGAGAGGAATAGTCACAGTGGATGCTTTTTGCCAGGGCACGGTTTCGACCTGTCATTTCCAAAGGCTCATATTGGTAACTGCCAGGAGCAAATCTACAACCCGTCATCCCACTAGGAACGAAATCAGCCAGCTGACCTACATCCAGATCAGCTGCAGTAGGTGATAGGACTAAAGCTACAGAGAAACTATTCTCTGTTGGCTTCCCCTAAGATCTCTCTGGTTTTTTATGAGTATGCTCCCTTGTTATGAAAGCAAGGGTACTTCAGGGTATTTCTGCTAAGTGCGAACGTAAAATCTTCCCAAATAATGCTAATAAGCTCTAATTGTATTGCACAATACAGTACCAAATGAACTCACTTTTTATGCAGTAATTTGTAGCAGGAATATTGGGCAACATTTTTTCCATAATTTAAACTTTGGTTTAGATTATTTATTTTTTTTAATTTAACCATCATACTTTAAACCAAGCCAACGCTTTGCCTGGATTTGTTTAATTAAGGTTTTAATTAAAAAAAACAACAACTTATTTTTAAATTTTAGATATAAAATTTTCACTACCTGCTGTGGAAATCACGTATACTTTTATCAGAAATAAAAATTCAAAAATATAAATTGCAATTTCTTTAGGTTTTGCTATAAGTATTTCATTGCGGGGGGGGGGAGGTCTGCCTTAATTAGAAGCCAGTCCATTTGGAAAATTTTGTTATAAAAAAATAGAACTTTTCTCAGCAGTAAGTTTTCATCATTCAACCATGTCTTAAACCGCAACTCCCCTGTGGGTAACTGCAGACTCAAAGCGGGGTTGTGTGTTGCCTGAGGATCCCAGTATACTTTGAGCATTGTGTGAGCCCGATGCTGTCCACATGCCAGGTAAATGTGGCTGTGCTGGAACGGCAGCAAGAGGAGTCTTACCCTGATGGCTGAGACTGCGTGATGGTTCTTCCCAGTTCCCCAAATGTCAACTTTCAGGTTGAACTTTTCTTTGAATAGCATTCCTACCCTCCGCTCACACCGTCTGTCTGTGGGCAGAGGCTATGCCTGGCATCAGCATGTCTACAAGTGAAGAAAATGAAATTAAAACAGCTTATCACTGATTTTAAATAAAAAGTAAAATTTTGGGCTCCTCTTCCCCCCTTGGAACAATTCTGTGAAAGAGATGACTTGGAAAATTATATTTAGAATGGAACAAGCCTCCACCGAGAACTGCATTGAGGAAACTGGGCTCAGTTTCACAATTTGACTGATTAGCTTTTGAAAATCGTGTACTGAGCCCGTAAAATACGCTCATAAAGTGTTCAGGCAAGGAAGGATTTTCTGAGCATATACATTTGGCTAAGTTAGCTGTACAGTGAAACAGAACAGGACGAAATATCCAGTGGCTAACCACATAGCAACCCAAATATCTTGTTTCTTTAGATATGTACAATAGGGCATCACCTTTGATTTTTTAAAAAATGCATGCAGTATAACTGCTGGTTATTATTATTATTAAAATACATTCCTTAGAGGGAAGGGATCGTAAGTCTGAAACAATAAAGGCATATTTAGTCATAACAATGTGAAAATAACTCTATGAGAATGAAAAGCCTGCAGTGCGTTCCCGAGACTGAAGAAAACACGATACTATGTTTGAGAGAGGAGCCAGGTGGTCGTGAAACTAAACACTACATCGTATGGAAATGCACGTGGGCTTCAGGAGGTCTGATCAAGTCTAATCTGGGCATTTTCGGACTTGCTGAGTTTAACCTGACTCTTGAATTTTCTGGTTTGTTGTTTTGTTTTGTTTTGTTTTTTCCTGAGGTGATTTTGGTTTATTACTCAACAAATGGGAAATGCATCAGTTTGCCTTTTTAGAAAGATAATTTGTCCGATGTTGACTGAATTGTGTGACTGCATTAAACTTACATAATGTGTCTTTCAGAGAGTGACTAATTTGAATTTACTGGAAGCCGTGGAAGACTTTAAAAATTAGTTCTGTGAAGTCTTCATAATATGACTTACCGATTGTGAGATTAGTACCACAAAATAGACATACGTTATCCAGCTAACACCGAGAGCAAATAGTGCTCAAGAAAACAGCTGTTTCTCCCGCACCCTGAAGGACTACGTCAGGGCGACGTAAGAAAAGCGGAGTCCCAGCAGGACGTAGGCTGAACCACTTTTGTGGTTGAGGTTTTAGAACAAGTGAGAACATTTGAAATAGCAGGTTACAGTCTTTTTTTGTCTTTTTTTTTTTTCCTTTAGTCCATATCTGCAACGTAGAACTTCTAAATGGGTGTCTCGATTTAAAGGTTGTCAGGTTGCTGGGTTTGTTTTTTTTCATGCTCGTTCAGGTTGCTAAAATGTACAGACTGAGGGGCTGCTCCGGTTGTGTGCTCTGCTGAAAGGTTGCTCAGCAATGCCTTCCAGTCATAGCATTTTCAGTTCACCTCAACCCTGTGAAATCACATCCTTAAATTAAATTTAAAAAAGACAGTCCTGCAGTTTCCTTCCTCCTGGAGTCTGCACAGCCTATTGCTCCCTACACGTGCAATGACTGCAAATGTCTGTCACAAACAATTAATAAAACAATAAAATCAAGACTTGACTTAGAAAGTGGAAGGGAGAAGATTTTCTTCCTCAGATTTCTACCTCTTTTTCATCCAGTATGTAGCAGACAGTATCTTATAACTGTCCCCATTAAGGATGACTTCAGACAGAGCAAGTTATAAAGACAACTGTTGGAAAATGAAAGGGCTATGGAGAGGAGACTTTGCTGGTGGGTGGGAGTGCAGGAGCCACTGGTGGAGAGCAGGCATTGCCAAGGGTGTACGAAGAGCAGGACCTGCAGGTTGGGAATAGAGGCAGCATAGTGCGCCTGGAGCAGGAGAGTGTGTTGGGAGAGAACAGCTTCCTACAGGGTTTGAGTTGAACCCCCAGGTCTGTGACTTCATTTGTTTGCTCTCAGGGATGGTGACTCATCTCCGCAATGACTAGGGCTACCTGAGGACAGTAGCTTGCTCTCTCTTACTTTATTATCTCATGTATTGGTAAGCTGAAGAACTGGACCTGCCCAATGACCCTAACTGTGGTCAGGAAGGTGTGTACAACAGGAATTTCATTCTTTGTTTCAAAAGAAAGGAAGTTGGCTGTGTTAAGAATCATAGAATCATAGAATGTTGAGGTTGGAAGGGACCTTTAAGAGTGCACTAACTTGCAATGCCAAACCCCCAAAGTTAGGCAGTGGCGGAAGAATTCTGCAGAATTTATTGCAGCCTTCCAGTACTTAAAGGGGACCTACAGGAAAGATGGGAAGGGATGCTTTATCAACGAGTGTAGCGATGGGATGAGGTAATGGTTTTAAACTGAAAGAGGATAGATTTAGATTAAATATTAGGAAGAAATTCTTTATCCTGAGGGTGGTGAGCCACTGGAACAGGTTGCCCAGAGAAGTTGTGGACGCCCCATCCCTGGAAGTGTTCAAGGCCAGGCTGGATGGGGCTTTGAGCAACCTGGTCTAGTGGGAGGTGTCCCTGCCCACGGCAGGGGGGTTGGGACTAGATGATCTTTCCAACCTAAACCATTCTATGATTCTCTGAATGAGCATATGCATTATAGAATTATGTCATCTGAAAGCAGCTGTATGAATTTTAATTTCAACACTACTTTATGTTGGGGAAATATATGTAAGAAATAGATAACAAATATATATTGTTCATAATTTTTCAGTTGCTAGCTTTACAGCTTTAACTTTCTTTCAGTCGAGGCTTCTGGTGTGCGCAACTACAGTGCATGTATAGCACGTGTGATGGGCTGTAGGTGTAGGTGAGCCCAGTATTCCCCTACTTGTAAACAGCAGAAAATGCTTTGCACTGAACAATGGGAAGCTGATTTTATGTAAAACCAATAAGCAGTCTGAGTTAGATTACTGTAACACAAAGTAATGTTAGAATTAAAATTCATAATCTTATAACTACTTTCCAGATTATAATGTGTTTTCATAATTACAACCATGAGATAGGACCTTTCCCTGTTGGGTAGTTTTGCCTACCTTTTTATTGGCATTCTTAAGATCTAATTTGCCAGAATCCAGAGATTGGTTTCTACTAACTTGACTCTGAAGTGCAATTGAAATAAATCAGTTCTTCAGAATTAGGAAAAAGGAAGCTGGCAATTAAGTAATAAGTATGTCAAAAAACAAATATGCGCTCTACCAACGATTGAAAGGAAAATTCAGAATGCTTTATCTTGCTTCTTAAGTGGAATTATACAAAATAATAGAAGTTGATTCAGATAGTAAATACAGTCTTGAAAATCGCTGGGTTATTTATTTCCAACAAATTCAATTTTCAAAGAGTTTATTTCCTAATATTAAGTTTTGGTGATTTATTTTTTCCCTTTAAAAATAAGAGGAATGTTGCGTTCCAAGGAAGCGTGTAACAAACCTATGTTTCCCAAACTTTACAGTTTGCTTCCTGAGCCTGTAGTCACTTGAACTTGTTTGGAGAGGATGACTCCTGTGGGGCAGTAGGTCCACCTTGTTCCATGGGGACTTTTATCTCATCTAGTCCTTGGGAATGAAACCATGAAGTGGCTTTAGCTAGAAAGAAAGGAGAGAATGAGCTCAAAAGCCTGTCTGCTTCCTCCTCCCCTCAGTCCCTACTATTCTCACACTTCACACAGATGAGGTGGTCAGTTTTTGCCATCTCTTACTCCTCACCTCATTTTTCTTGGTCTCCTGTTGCCGTGGAGTGTTACACTTAGAAGGATGCGCAGAAAAATGCGAGAGGGACATTTCTTCACCTACAGCAGAAATGAGCGGTTCAAATCAAGACAGGCAGATTGAGGTAGTGGTTGGAAAAGTATTTCTCAATAGGATGGATCAACCAGCCTCTGGTTTGTACTGAAACTGGGAACTGAGCCAGATCCTCCTAAGGCCCCTGTATGAGCCACTAATGCCCAACAGCTTCATCCTGTATAATCTATAGCCAGCGTTTTGATTATTAGCTATTAACTTGCATTGCAGATTAGTGGTTGGTGAACATATGTTGATCCTTAATCTCTGCAACCTGACCCTACGCTGAAACCTGATTTTTAGAACCTGTAGAGAAGGCGCTGGTGACGGTGCTGGGGAACAGGAGGGGTTCACGGTGAGCGTAACTCTCGGCTGTACTGGCAGGATTGAGCTAAACGGTAATGCTGTGATCCAGCTGCAAAACACGCACCAATTCCACCCAGAAGACTGCGACAAACTGTGCTTGTCTTGGGTTGTTACTGAGTCATGAGAGATAAAAATACCTTTGCTGCAGAAGGGAGAGCGGTTGTGGTGCGGCAGCCTGTGGCAAGGGAAAGGGGGGGGCTGTGCTCTGGCTCGCGGCACACAGAGAGGTCCTCTGGCACCCTCCGTGTCGGGATGGTGGTCAGCCCCACGATGTGAATCGCTGCCATAGTAAGTCAGTATAAAGGTCCATTTTTGCAAGTCTCTGACAAGGACTGTTCACAAATACTTGGAGAGCACTGGAAGAAAAAGGCCAGGAGCTGAGTGGCCATCATGGTGTTCCCCCCGCCCCGGCCATCACCGTGCAGCCCAAGAGAGCCTCCCTGCGCTGGGCTGCCTGGCTGAGCTGCTCCGGGTGGAGGCAGCATGGGCTGCCCTGGTCCTTTGTCAGCCCCTTACAGTTTGACCCCGCTGTGTCCTGCGGCAACGCTTTAATGATGCTGCTGTGAAATACGGTTTCCTTTGGTTTGTGTGAAGGGTAGCGAGGACCAGGTTGTCTTGTGCACATTTCATCGCCAGTTGCATCACTGCCAACAGCAGGTTTCGGTCTGATTTAAGACTGTCATTCACCTCCTGTTAGTAGTCATAAATCCCTAATGTGAGGCACCAGAGCAATGCAGGGTTTGGGTCTTTGGTGGAAGGGGTGTTGTGGTGAACTTTTGGCAGCGTTTGTGTTCGCTACTAGGAGAGGCTGATACACGATGTGAGTTTGACGAGCCTCTTTTTATATGAAAGGCATTAGAAAAATGTCGTTTTAAAGG
>VZSZ01012211.1:221844-267369 GCA_013398815.1 Ibidorhyncha struthersii | reverse complement strand
CGCCGGCACATGCCCGTCCCGCCGGCCGCCCCCCGGCAGGCCTGAGCCCCCCCGAGCCCAGCGGGAAGGGGAGTCCGCCTCGCTGAGTGAACCGAGCGCTCTGCCATGGCCCCGCCGCCCTTCCCGGCGGTTTAGTCTCCCGAAATGGTCCTTTTGGGTTTTTCACCTCGAGTGTGATACAGAGGCGCGGGGGGCGCAGATCGGTGCGGGGCAGGGGCTGCGCCTCCTCCCCCCTCCGCTCCAACATGCCGTCCAAAGAGTCCTGGTCGGGGCACAAAGCGAATAGGTCTGCGGTCCACAACTCGAAGCAGGAGAGCCGCCAACAAGATTTGTTGATAGCAGCCTTGGGGATGAAGCTGGGTACTCAGAAGTCATCTGTGACAATCTGGCAACCTCTTAAACTCTTTGCTTATTCACAGTTGACATCGCTCGTCAGAAGAGCGACTCTGAAAGAAAATGAGCATGTTCCAAAATACGAGAAGATTCATAACTTCAAGGTAAGACATTATGCTACTTATTTCTTTTTAAGGCACAGGGGCTATAGTGTTTATTTTAAAATGGGTCTGGTATTGCAAGGAAATTATATATATGCAGACTATGACTTTCCGGGAACTTAAATGCTTCAGTTAAATCTCATTGTCGGTTAAATCAATTAGACATCTTTAGAACATACCAGCAGAAGAACGAGGATGTTGTTGTTGGCTGCTTGTGTGCATGTACTTGTTTCAATAACATTTGCCGCATCTAGGTTATCTCTTTTATTTAGAATTGTTTTATACCAAGAGAGATGCTAAAGGTGAGGTGAACTGGCAAAGTTTTCTTTCAATTCAGACGAAAGTAGTTCAGTTTTACTTGCGATGATACGATGCCGAAAAATCTTTTATGTCTGTGGTTAGAGGATTAAACTGATCTTGTCTCAGTTTGTGGCTGGTAAATAGCTTTGGAGGTAAGAAGCATGTTCTACTGCATCTGGATGGAGCAGATGGTCTGCGTATCCCTTAGTTTCTGGCTTTTCTCCTGTATTAATGAATTGAGTGTGCTGAAAGCAGCATGGCTTATACCATGGGGCTATTGGAGCTGCTGGCATTAGCAACTACCCTGTGCTTTACTTAGTCTTCTATGTAGCTTCTAATTATTGTTTTAATTATTTTAAATAAACGATGCGCTTTGGTAAGAGAGACATACATCAATACATCACATGCATGTTTTGTGTCTGTATCTGTAATAAGTGTCCAGTAAGGATTTAGTAAATTAACCTTTTTGCGGTCAAATGCATTGCATAATAGGCAGTCTGTATTTGTAAGACCGAGTGAATTGATGTTATACTGAATTCCTGTAGATGAAGGTACAAACTTCATATATAGTACCTGAAGCCCAGATTTTATCCTTAAGGTGTGTTCTCCCCACCCCCACCCCGTGTAGCTTTTGCTTTTATTTCTTCTAGGAGAAGGGGAAATTATTAATATAATACTGGCATCTGATGATATAAGCATCTGTTAAATGTCTCTTATTTTCAGTTTTGATTTCCATCACACGCATGTGCATGTGTGAATGTACGCAAGTGTGCGCATATGTATATTTATCTATTGTCCATCTGATTTTATTTAATCCACCTTCTGGCTTTCGAGTTCAGATAATCACTAAAATTGGAAACTTTATATGATCAGGATGTTTTGTTTGACTGGAGTTCTTCAATAAAGCACAAATTTGAAAACCATGTACAAAATGTTGTATAAAAAAGTGTGTAATACGAACGCTTGGCATAAAATAATCTTGCTGGCTGTCAGTTAAATGCAGAGCATTTTTTCACAGGCTCCTGAGGTGTCCTAGAGATCTGAAATGTCTTGCAACTTTTATTTGTTCCTTAGAGTTTGAAGATAATTCTTGCAGATAGCACATTTCCATGTACTACAGTGTATGTAGGATAATACGTATTTAATTTTGCGCACGTCTGTATTCCTAGTTGCTTTCCTTTAACAGCCTGAAACACATCTGTTCTGAAAATAATCTGGTAACCTGATTTTCATTTGTTTGGGTTTGTTTATTTGTTTTTCTTCCAGAAACTCTTTCTGGAAAGTTTGGAAGCTGTGAGTTTTCCAGTCTTTTTTCAAAAACAAACTCTGTGTCTGATCCAAGGTCATAGGTACAGCACAAACTTTCCACACAGATTGTTTTCTTCATAATAGTTGCACTGTAGTTCCTTTATACACACAGTTGCCAGAAAAATATACCTTGGGAAGTAACTCTTTTCTGAAGTCGGTGAAATGGCGTCACCTTGCACAGATTGTTGCTATAAAAAAGTAGAAGGGAACAAACCCCTTAGCCCATAAAGGGTACACAGCAACCAGCCTACCTGATGAAGGAACGCTGCTGGCATTCACGAGCTCTAAATGCGGCCACTGTCCCATTTAAANAAAAAAAACACATAAGGCCTTCATAATTATTGCATTATGGATCTGAAACGAATGGCCATCCTTAGCTCATGCGCTTCTCTCCTTTATTGTTCCTCGCATCTGACAAATTTTTCTTCTTGCATGTATAGACGTCATCATTTAAAATGTCTACAGAAGTCTCCTAGGTTGCCTGCCAAGCAGCAGATGTGCCGCCCAGGTGGGGAGGAAGGCAATGGCAGTCCCAGAGTCTTCAAGCTAGAGTTCTGAAACAAAACAAGAGAAAACAACCCAGAAATGAAATACATTTATATAGTTCAGCTAAACAACAGTGACTGCTGTCCCCAGAGGCTCCACCAGCAAAAAGGAGGACGCATGCTGCTTAGTACCTCTGCGGCTAATCTTCTCTGCGTTATACAGGCACGAGGCAACAGATAGGAACCGCTAAACCTTTCCCGGCTGCTTCTTTGATCAGGCACATTGCTAGTCACAGAAATGAAGGGGTCTCAGAAATCCCTTTCTGCTGGAAACGCTGTAACATCCCCGCAGAGGGAGGACAAGTGGGGAATCATTAATGCACAACAACCAGCGCTGTTGTCTTGGAGAAGCGACGAAGACAGCAGCAGCCGCTCCGGAGGCAGGCTGGGGTTAGCAAATGCCCGAGAGTCTTGGCCACGGGTTAGGAGACCTCAGTTCTCCCTCCGCCCCTGCACCTCCTGTCCCTCTGCGGTGGGTAGGTGGAGACGCAGGTGGAGTTTGGACCCTCAGACTCTGCTGCCTCCAGCAAAGCTCAAGTAGAGGAATGCGGTGGCAGAGGAGCAGTGTAGCGGTGGTCCTCACAGGAGTGCAAATGCTTAGGGAAGGGGTGAACACAAGAGCTGCTTTTAACTCTTAAATATCTAGAGGTCTCCTGAATAAATCTATTGAGCTGTGTTTTGCTCCGAGGATTGTGAAGACGGCTCTGCTAGGAGTGCTGACGTGGCTGGGTCTCTGAAAGGTTTTAATCTTATTTATATCTGCTGGAATGTGAGTTATCTCCTGCCCGGAGTGAGGAGGCTGGCCAGCCAGGGTGACGGGGAGCTCTGCGGGCAGAACTGGCTGGTGATGATCTCCAGCTCTGTAATGTTCTCCTAACCGGGGAGGTCTGGTCTCTCCTGAGTACATCTCAAATGCAAATACTGAGTGGCTGAATTCTCTTAAATTAATCTCCATAAGTAAAGAAAGGGATGATGATTTATGAATGTCAGATCTGACTGAGTTTTTAATGCCTGTTCCTCAGGATGAGAGCTAGGTATTAAAAATAGTTTATTTTTTTAAGCGTATTTGGGGTTCTTCTGGTTTATAAAAAGTTTTCAGTTAATATTTGTTTGCTCTATAAATCTAATAGAAAAGATTAATTTTCTGTTAATTCAGATATATCAGCTGAAAGATCTACATTGTTTGACACACCATTTTATTTAGCTCTAATTGAATAATGGGATTTGAAGGTGAGCTAGGGCTGTGAGCGTGGCTTGATTGAGTCTGTCTGTTTGCATGTTTGATTTCTTTTGCCTTCCCTCCATATACTCTGCTTTTCTGAAATCCAGCACACCGAATGAGACCTCTTGTAAAATGAATCATCAGACCAAATCAGGACAGTCACTTCACCATCCTCAAAATTTCAGCCCCACTTTCTTTCACAGAAAGGCTTTTCCTCTTGTTCAGTTTCTTACCCTTTATGGGGAAGAAATCTCCCCACACTCTCTGGTACACATGTATCTATATGGACACGTGTGTGATGGATACCAAGTTCGTAGTTCCCCCCAGTGTAGATGAACAATAGCATCTTCTGTTTGGAAGCTCCGAGAGATCTGTGGGACACTCTTTGAAGTGCTGACAGAGATCATAGCTGGAACCAGTGGTATTGCTTTCCAACAAAAAGAAGCTTTATCATAGGAGAAAGTTCTGTAACATTTCACAGAAGTGGACAGAGTAGATTTATTCCTAATCATTCCCATAAATTTATTCTACAGCTGGACCCTACCAATAAAAATGCTTTTTTCTGACCCTTATAAATCTCATATTTACTTATCTTGTCCCCAAAATGCAGCAACTGTGGTAGCTTGTAAATTCAAATATAGTTTCTTACCTAGCTGATACCTGATCCATTCAGTCATTTTAAGGGGAGGAAGCCGCTGGGCACCTCCTGGGCAGGCTGGTGAAGGAGGAGCTTCAGGCAACAGCAGGAACCTCAAATTTGAGGGGAAAAGGGGCCTGTGGCAAGGTGTCACAGGGATTGAAATGTTCTGGGTTGGTTATTGAGAGGAGGACCAGGGGGAGCTCTGGATTAGGATGTGTGAGGTGGGCTTTAGGCCAAAGGACTTACACAGCAGGGGAGTCCGAGTTGGCTTTAAGGTTACCCCATTTTCTCTCTCCACTGAGGCAGTTTTTATTAGGGTACTGAACACACGGGATTCCCCTTGCTCAGTCCTCTGGACTTTTCCCTCTCTGTATCTCCTCATCTCTCCATCTCCCNCCCTAACGAGGTACTTTCTGCCCTGAGTCCATCCCTACCTGACATGGAACATCTTCTGCACCTCCTCCCCAGCTGGTGCCGTGTTTTGGACTTGGGCACTGACCTTGCTCCTTTGCCCACTGTTCGTTTGGGGTTGGAGAAAACGGTTAAACTATGCTTGCAAAATGTTAATGGCAAGGAGGGCAGTCATGGAAGAGGAGCATTAGCAGGGAGCTATGGGATGATAGCTTAAAAGGAAGAGGAAAGGGAAATTTCAGATTAACAGCAAGAAATCTCCTGGGTAGTGGAACTTGTTAGTCGGTGCAATACCCTCCCCATCACTTGGCAAATTTAAAATAAGCCTGGACAAAACACCATAAAGGAATTTACTCCCCTCCTGCTTGTGTGACTCATGGGCCTTGGGGAATTTTTAGTTCCCTTGGCTGGTTATATGTCTTCCTTCAGACACCTCTGGCTCCTGATGACTGGAGCCAGCGGAGCACCCTGCAGGTGTTTTGTAACTGCCAATAGTCCAAGGCATGAAAACCACTCTTCTGCCTAGATTAGTAGTGTGGTGCTTCACTGAAGCAAGAAGGTGTCTGTGCCTGTCAGAGCTGGACTGAAATCTGTGTTTCCGTGCATCATTTTCCCTAGGATATTGTCTCATTGCTCTCTTGCTCTTCACAAAATAGATATGTCTTCAGAAGACTATTTTTTGCTCTCTTTCTGTGCAGTGTTTGGTACTGTCATGCTGTTCCTTAGTTACTATCTTACTAATGCCTGAGACGGCACAGTCAATTAATTGTAATAAATAACAGTTGCAGGGCTGCTTGGTGAATCGGTGAACATTCAGAACATAATTCCCTTTCAAGCCAACACTTCTTCCAGAGAGGAGAGATGTTTTTCCACGGTTGCTTAAGCCAAGTCAGCAGAGATGCTGATGAGTCTTGTTTGTTGAGATTCCTCATCTCCCTCCTCGACTGAAGCAACATCCTGCCTTTTTCTTTGAGGATGGCCTGTTTGAAAGGCAGAACGGGGAGCTCCAGAGCAGAGACAACGTACTTCTCCAGAAAGAACTGGGGGTACAATATAGCCTTAAACATGCACAAAAAGTGAAGGCTCAGGGGAGGACCAGTCTCTACTGGAAAGGCTTTGCCAATATACCCAGACTTCAAGCATCACTTTAATGGAGAGACTGCTGATTTTAACAAGAGTTACTCTGCCGGTGAAATTTGTACTGCTTCTTTGAAACAAGGAAGCTAACCTGGCCCTTGCCCAGATTTCACTGGTGTAATTGCATCTGTGCTAGGTGTTTTGCTAGTGTAAAAAGTCATAGCAAATCACTTCCATGCCAAATCTTATCTTTCTAACAAGAGCTGCTCAGCAAAGCCATGCCTAAACACTGGGAACGGGGAGATAGAAAGTGCAGAAGAAATGCTGCAAAAAGACCAGAAACTGTAACAAACTCTTACTATATTAAGCAGAGCCGTTTTTCTGCGACTTGTAACATGAACTCGTTTCTATTTCTGATCTTCTGAAAACTGGGGCAGATGCCGATTTGGGGTAAATTGGTCTAGCTCTGCTGAAAAGAGGATGGTGATTTGTTATTAGGTACGGACCTGGCACTGAACATATTTTCAAAACATCTTTAAGTGAGTCACTGCACTCAAATGAATATTCAGAAAGAGAGCTGGGTGCCTGCAGCACAGTCCCCAGGGAGGGTCTCTGCGCGTTCTCGCAGATAAGAAAACCTCAGGAAATTTGATGTTTCTTTTAGACTCTTAGTACTTGAGGGAAGAAGATGTTCAAAGGCAAGGGAAATATCTGGAGAACAAAACTGGAGAGAAACTTCCACAAAACTTCCGAGAAGGTCTCACCAGCTCTATGTTGTTGCTTCTGAAACTCATAGTGTATTATAAGACGGTTCAGGCCAGAAAAGCTTTTAGGCATTGATGGATTTTAGTCTCCGAAGGTATTTATTTAATGTTACTTTTACTTTTTTACTTTTATGGAAAAGCCAGGGCTTTTCCAAAGCAGATTCAAAATAGCACATTATTATTTAACCCTTTCTGGTTTCTCACTCCCTGAATTCAAGCTTTCCCTCTGTTTAAAAAAAAAAAAAAAAAAAAAAACAACCATTTTTCTAAATCCTTAATTTATTGGAGCTGTAATTCCTTCCCACCACAACAGTAGTTTTATTAGTCCCCAGATGTGGATCCTGTGAGCCTTCCATGTGCACAGCTCCAAGAACGGACCAGCTCGCGTCTGTGGTGAAGGTAGGAAGCGCTCTGCTGAGGAGGACTGGGAGTTTGCCTCAAAGAGCATGTAGCACATGTCATGCTGTCTCATAATCAACAGCTTTTCCTCCAAATTAGCCTTAGCGTCATTGCAAAAGCATTTCTTTAGGAGTCTCTCAGGGTTTTATAGTCAATTTACATCATTACATATATTGTATTTACATAATTACATATAGCGTATGTAGTATGTATATATATACAGTTTTAATTCTAAGGATCTTACTCAATTTTCACGTCTAGTTTCAGAATTTTTTGCATGGACACAGGTATCAAGTAACTTGAGCCTGGAATAAAATGGACAATGTTCACGTTTCTAGATGTCAATTTAAAGAAAATCTACTACTCCATCCTGAAAGAAAGGTGGCAATTTTCATGAATTTACAAGCAAAAAAAAAAAAGCCAACAACGTGCTACTCTCCAGTTTTTTGCTTTGGCTTTCACAGAGCATGACCTAACCGCAATTTCCAGTTGTTCCCATCTCTGCTGACACGATCAGTGCAAACCAGAAAGTAAACAAGACATGACAGCGCTTCTGGCTGCAAGTGGATGAGGACCTGGAGGAGGGTTTGCCTGCTCAGCATTCGTGTCAGTGTACCCACTGGCGATAACGGTGCTATTTATACTCTCTCCTCTCAAGAGCTGCTGGACAAAGTCATTGGGGTGGTCCTAGACTAGCTCCCCACATTAGCACCCCGGCTGCTCTAGGCAAAATCAGCACTCTTTTTGGAGAAGGTATGTTCCAATGGTCTCATTTACTGTCATTTCTGTGACACCTTTGCATGCAAGCGATTATCTTGCAGATACGGCTCTGCTGTGTGGGTTGTCATGGCAGTCTTTTCGCTTCTCGGATTACTCATCAGCAGCAATATTTGCCTCGCAGGAGGAATATCATGTACTGGAATATTGGAAGTGCTTGAGACCCTTGTTTTAGAGGCACTATCTAATCATTGTAATATATGCGATGATTAAATTGAAGCATTGCCTAAACTGATAGTTGAGTCGATTGACTTTCTCACCGATACCTCTTCTGTTCTCTTCACACCCAGGCAATCCCCGCCTGGACCGGGGATGGATGAAAAGGGCAATGCCCATTGGGTGCCAGTATGGGTACGCTCAGTGCCTGCTAAAATCAACTGTGACAGGGAAGACAGACATTAATAATACAGACTGAGTTCATCGTTTTAATTGAGACTTACAATGTCTCCCATATCCAATTAAAAGCTTGGTAGAGTCCCAACAGGCAGAATTCAGTTGATGGAATTGCAAATCAACTAGGACCACTGAGCTGACAGCCTTCATCCGCAGTGTCCCGTCATCCTTGGGAATTTGTTTGAAAGACAGTATAGCCAGCAGAACTGTACCTTTGGAGCACCACGCAGTGCAAATGTTGGATGTGTGCCATTTATTCGGTCCCCGGTCAGCTTGGTCGCCTCCCAGAGCACCAACGAGGCTTCTACCCACAGCGTAGGACACTGGTAGCCTGAGAGGGTAGATCAGCAATGGTTTTTTTCCGTACTTTTTCAAGTTGATGTGTTTCATCCCAACACAGATGGTAGTGTCTGGATTTTCCAAAACCCATTATTGTCACCAGCAGTTCAGTGTGGAGGGTCATGGAAGAAACTACGCTGCTGTGTACGGAGGGAGACCGTGGCAGCACCCGCTCAACAGGGAAGTCTTTTTTGTACGTCACAAAGACTTTGGTTTTCTGTGTTTGGTGTGATTTTGCATATCCATAGTTTGTCAGACCCAGCCTTGCTTTTTTTCCCAGCAGTGGCTTTGCTAAAGCTCTGCCGATCCATTGTGTTCTTTCACATCATGTTGGCACAGCGCTTTGCTGATATTTCCTCCTTCTCTTCCTCCCTGCCTGACAAGCGATATAATGTAAGTCTCCCAGTTACGAATACTAATTATCTGCTGGCTCATTCTTGGTTTTCAGATAGCAATCAAGCCTCGCTGAACAACTGCCTAGTAAAAACCAAAAGCATAAAAAATAAGTGGAGTTACGAGATACATGGGTAACTAACTTGAACAGTGACCTTTATAGAGCCTGAGAAATAATGGTGGGAGATCTGCTTGAGGAGTTCACAGCTGGTGGTATAATCTGTTGTCAGAGCCACCGTATCGTTTCTTATTTGGTTCTCCTAAAACTTTGTCTTTTTTTCTAAGAAATATTTTAATTAAATAAATGACATTCTATAACACCTGTAGTTATTAATCACCGGAGTTAAGCTATTTTTCCCTGTGTATAAGAAAATGTCTTTCAAGCCTCCTACATAAAATCACAGTAGTTAAATGTTTATTATGCCTTGCTGATGTTGCGGGAGAGTTCAAAATAGAAATGCCTAGGTGTAAGCCCAGCGTGAGGCTCTCCTCTTGCCTCAGACTTGCAGGACAGCTTAGTAATAGGATTTTATCTAGCTTTTGAAGCGGGTATTTTCCTTTAAAATTATCTAGATTTTTCTTTTAAATTGAATATTTCCCCTGGGATTTTACAAATTAAGATTAAAACCAGTTTATCTTGCTCTCCCACTCACCCATTTTTCTACACCCGTAAAAAATCACTCACAGTTGAAACCTTATGGAAAGAGAGAAAAAAAGATTTTTGGGGCGGGAGTGAGAATGGAAGGGTTGGGAGATATAAAGCCACAGTTGGCAATCCTGCTCTCTCACATTTTATAAGACAGTAAAATCTGCATATGGCAGATGCTCTTTTTATAAGGGGAAAGAAAGCCCTTGTAATTTAAGTCAGGATCTCTGGGTTTCTGCTGGGTGTGTTTTCAGAATTTTTTCTGGAAAGCATGTTTTAGTTTTGAAAACAAGCAAGTCGCTTGGCAGATTTTTAGAATGGGGAATTAAATATGAGAATCAGAATGCTGTATGAAACAGTGTCATGTAATAAATGCAGTATTGTTTGCAGGTGCTGGCTCTAGAACTAGCAAAGGGATGCAAACGTGTTTCTTTTTAGCATGCTGCCAGGTCCCACTCTGCAGGATGAAGTGGGATCAGAGGCTGTTCTGACCTCAGAAGACCAATTTTTTGCTATTTTCTGGCATCGCTTACTGTGTCTGATTTAATTTCCAGAGATGGTGTGTATTCAGACCAGCACAGAGTTAGATGTCCAGTTCCGCTCTGTGGTAGTGGGAAGATTAACGCTCTGGCTCCGCTGAGCTCCGGGAAAGGACAGCACTGCTTAGAAACCCCAAAAGAGATTTCAGAGTTGATCCCGTGGGGTTGTGTACACAGGGGATGGAAGGATATTATGGCCTTTGGGCCTCCTAATTAATATGGCCAAAGAACCTCCCTACTGCATGTCAGATAAAGGATGAAGCAAGGTAGAACATTACGGAACACAGAAAAACCTACTCTCAGCTTTTAATCTGTTTTGAGTTTGCAATCAGAATAATGGATAAGAAAGAGTAATTTCGGGGCAGTGTAAAGCTGAGCAGGTTCAGGATAAATCTTCTAACAGAGAAGTTAATTTCTTAACTGATGATACAGAAAGGCATTTCAGTATTTGGATGAACCCTGGATGCACGGGATGAGAGAACAGCGCGAATGATGCTGAGACAGTGATCCTGAAGGGGAAAGTCAATCTTGATCTTGCGAAGGGTGACCAATATATGCAGTGTTGGTAGGGAAGAGGAAAGTCTGTTTTGTCCTTGTCATTTTTAACTTGATGAGTCATGTAAACTTCTCTGAGGGGCGAGCTGAGAGCCAGGATGATGTCAGGGGAACTGGCTGTAGTAGAAAGGTAATTTTTTTTGTATCTAGGTGGATAATTATTAGAAACATAAAAGAAACTGAGCTCATTAAAAAATCATAATAAAATAAAAATAAAAATGAAGGGAGGCAAAAGGTTGGAGTGGCAGATTTGGGATGTGGTAGACCCTGTAGAAAAATTCCTAGGGAGAGTCAGGAGGAAGCGGAGACGTGCAGACCATAGTGGGAAGCAAGGTGCCAAGAAGGAGGGATGTTCACTGCTAAAACAACAGCCAGTTAGACATTGGGCACCTGAGGTTTGGTGAGTATCAACACTGGAGATGGCCCTGGAGAGGCCAGGGTAGGACCCCAGCACCCAGGGAAAGCATGAGAAATGCTTCAGCAAATGGCACATTCAGTGAATTTGATGAATTGAAATCAGCAAGCAGAGAGGCACAGAATTGTATCATTCTTTTTATTTAGCAAGAAATAGTAGTGTTGGAATTTGTTCTCGTTCTGCCTAAAGAAAGAAGTTAATATGTCAACATTTCAAGGAACAAGACAAAATTCCCCCTTCTTTACAATCAGAAATTCTAAAAAAAAAAAAAAATAAATCTCTTATAAAACTGGAAAGGATTCTGAAAAAAGATTATTTTTTGCTCAAACTTTTGTCCTTTCATTTTTTTTTTCCCCCAATTTTCCTCAACAGGAATTTTGACAAATATTTTAAACAAGTGTTTGGGGGGCAATGTTCCTTTGACAAAAAAATAAAGATGGTGACTGAAAGGAAGCATTTTTCCCCCCTGAAAAGGTTCTGTTAGTCCTGCAGACATTAAAGCACAGCGTTTTGGTTGAGGATATTAGAATGTACTTATTCTGGGAAGGGAACACTGCCAAAGACCTGGAAAAAAATCCACAAGGCTGAGGAAGAAAGCCAAGAGGATGTGGGTAGTGCAGGTGGGTAACGGAGAGGAAGGTGTGAAAAATCTCTTTGTGGGGAGAGGGGAAAAAAAGAAAAGGGAGATTACAGCTGCCGACAGCCTTGTCGTCGTTTGCTTTGTAGAGGTCAGCTGGAGCTGCAGGGAGAAGGGGGCTGGTGGAGCACATCGCACCTTCAGAAGTCGCGTGGGAGCGGGTGCGGACGGCAGCTCGCGCGGCTGGGGGAGGCAGGCAGCCTCTGCCGGCGCTGGGAGAACACGATGCTTCGCACCGTTACGCTTCCTCCAGAGATGCTCTGCACCGCGGGGCTAGAGGCGGTTATAAGCCTAGCTTAGTACAGACACGCATGTGAATTACTTGCTGAATTTAAGCGTAGCTTTCCAAACTAACCCAGCAATCTACCTTTCTGCTGCTTTCGTGGGCAGCAGACGCCCGGGAGGCTGCAGACCTTCCTGTAGCCAAAACTGAAACGTGGTCTGAATTGTTGGGTGCTGCTCGGGGTTGTCACTTGATTGAGGTAAGTGTCACCTGGGATCCAGCCGCTGATTAAATCAGCGCAGGGGGTGCTCGCCACCTGGGTCAGGCCACGTCACACTTTGCTGTTTATAACCAGAGCGCCGTGTGGGTGTCAGGCACGTGGGTTTCAACAACCGGCCCCATCTCTCTTCTGCTCTGCACTGATCCGACCGGGCAGTGCACGTGCGTGAGGTTACTGCCCGCTCTGATACCCGTGCTGTGACTCTGGAGAGCCAAGTGACTTAAGCCTAAAGCGTTTTTTACTACGTTTCACTGCAAATTTCATTTCTTTGTGATCAGTTGTGACTGATTTTTTTTGTCAGCCTGTCTATTCTAAATAGAGGCTCGAAGGCTTTTATGCTGGCTAAGGAAGTAATGATTTTCTCTGCAAAGAATCCTGTGGTTTCCTGCAGCGGGAACTTTATCAGAATAAAATCAGAAGCAGCTAATGGTGGCTGCAGGATTCATAACAAGCGTGTGAGCCGGGATTGAAAGCAGCATTGGGGTTTTTTTCTTCCTTAGCTTTGAAATTTTTCCTGGTTCGGTGGATTCTTGTTTCCATTTACTAGATTCATTTGGATTTTCAATATGGAGCATTAGTCTGCAAAGAATATTTTCCTCTTAGAGTTATTCTAAACTGGAAAGCCCCTAAGTGCGTTTGCAGTATTTCTGTGTAGCACTGGTATTTTTGCCTGGCAGGACTCCCTCCACCCAAGGCGAAATCTTGCAGCCCCCTACGCACGTCACACAGTGCCTTCTGGAGGGGAGGGCAACACAGAAGACATACTGAATTGAGAGGTGAACTCTTGCACGGTTGCTGCAGAAGCCTCATCTCGTGGCTAAAATCCTCCCCAGACGGAGGGGTGCCGAGAGGCAGGAGAAGGGCTGCGACCTGCCACTGCTCCTCTGCCCCGCGTGGTCTGGGAGCAGACACCCCCCTGCCCCAGACCTGGTTCTGCTGCTCCAAATGGCTCAGGATGGAGAGTTCCCGTTTCCCATAGGTCTGCAAGAATCTTAGCAGTTAAATCTTTCTTACGTTTCTTTCTTCCTTTCCTGCGGCGACAAAGGGAAGCTTCCAGTGACTGCATGCGGTGCCTTCGAAGAAGCGGAATTCTGCCTTGTTTAGACACATTGATATTGATGTCTGTGAAATAGTTGGGTAATTTTCTGTAATTTTCCTTTCTGCTGCTGTCTTCCAGGTGCACACGTTCAGGGGCCCGCACTGGTGTGAATACTGCGCCAACTTTATGTGGGGCCTCATTGCTCAGGGAGTAAAATGTGCAGGTAACAGTCATTTCAGTCTTCTTTTCCTAAGACGGTCCTGCTGTTTTAACTATTTAATGTGCTGCCTGCTCCACCGTAACGCTGCGTGGCAAGGGTCTGATCTGACCCCGGTTAAAATCTGAGAAGGGAACGCACCCACTCTGCTCCTGATGGTTTCCAGTACCATTTCCATAGCGTCACTGCAGTGATACAGAGCACCTCTCGAGCACGCCCAGAGGGGAAATGATAGTCATCATTAAGGGATTCCCCCCACCTGCCCCTTTCAGAACGGAGGAGACAATAGGTGGATGTGTTGTTAGCTTTATTTCCTCTGTAACACTTGCATATATTGGTAGGTGTGAGAAATTCACTGAGGGTCTCGGTGTGCAACGTGGGCCATCATCAAATTTCACATCGCTGCTGTGAAACAGGCAGTCGGGTTAATTTTCTGTATAAGCCAGCGGACTCCCAACGTGCCGGAGACCCTAAGTCACGTCTTCTACTTGCAAACTTAAAGTAAGGGAAGGGGTGACCGATAAGGGATGTGTACTGAAATGTTCCATAAACATTCAGGTGCTGATAGAAATGTATTACACGCATGGGTGTCACTGCAGGCATTTCTGGGATAAAGCCACTCTGAAGTAAAACAATTTGACAGTTTTATTGATATGATTCTTCTGAAAAGAAAGGACAGTCAGCTTTTTTCAAAGGCAAAAAAAAAAAAAGGATCAAAGTGATCAAAATAGTTTACTGTACTTAAAAAGTATTTTATGACATTCTAGCAAGCAACCGCATTTATAAAAATGGTGCAAAGAAATGTTGATGTATGAAGACCGGTGTATGTTGCCCTGGAAACTGAATTTTCAAGCTAATTTAAGAAAATCTGCTCTGTCTAAAGCTTTCTGAAATCCTGTCTCAAGCAAATAAGAGGGCTTTTTATCACAGAACTGCAAAATAATGTAGAACTTAAAATAATTTGTAGCCAAGTGAGATTAAAATATTTAAAACTCTTTCCCCAGTAATTATTTGAATGCAATGTTCTGTCATTATCAATAGACTTCACTGTCCAGGACGTATTAGAGAGTGCAGCTCTGTTTTAAATAATGATTATGTAAAAATGGCGTTTTCTTTGTCAGTATTTTCCCCCTACTAAGTACTTAGGGTCGCAGCCACATCCCTCGCTTATGAATGAAGATTGTGAGTACTTTTTACTGCTGTTGATTTTGCACAGGGTGTACAGTGCTAGAAAAGAAAGAGGAAGCTTGATTTTTTTTCTTGAATTGTTTTCTGATTAAAGTAGTCCTTTTTTGGTGACAAGTGAGCCAGTAAGTGTGCCATCTTCCTTTCTTGCCTGAAGTAGGTTCCTCAGTTTGGGCATTTTGGAGAAATATCAGGAATCTTTCAGATTTATGTTAAGTAACTTTGATCCAGAAAATCAATAAAAACGAACAGTGTGAAGGCTCGCAGTGCTGCATGGCACTGCGGAATGAACAAATATATTGCTTTTAGAATTAAACCCAAAGTGCTTTTGATTTTATACTGCCTTTTTTTTTTTTTTTTTTAACTGAAGTAGAGTTGCTTTTCTGGTTTTATGCAGATTTTTCTCAATTATGAGTTTCCAAAAGCTTCCAAAGTCTGGTTTTCTTTCCTCCTTATGAGGATGGTAATAAGTACTGCATGTCTCCTTTTCTCCTCCTTGCAGTGTAGAGGAACATATGTGTATTAGATGACTTCATAGGTTCAGAAACTATAATTAGGTCTTTCTGTCTTGTGCAGGGTTTCATAGCAGTGTTGGTAGCTTCCAGTAATTTCAGTGATCTTATTTATATTTTTAAATCCCATGTTGTATGCCCACACTTGCTTGCTGAAGCATTAGCGAGGCGTAGGGGGAGGCTGAGGATTTTTGGGCCGTGCTCGAGGTCGCTGGGCACGACCGGATGAGCTGCTGATGCGCAGCAGCAGCAGCTGGGATGCACGGAGGAGCCAGGCGAGGAGCCGTGTGGTGGCGAGGCGGCCAAGCAGTGTTCCTTCAGCCTGGCAAACCTGGTCGCTGGGGTTGAGGAGCAGGAGAGTTGGGCTTTTCTGGGGGCATGGGTTGCAGCTGACCCACCTTGCTTGTCCTCCCCTCACCACAAGGCTGCCTTTTAGCCACTGGCCAACCTCAGCAATAGCTGATAGAGATCTAGGGGCTTCCCAGATGATTTTGTTCTCATAAATTTCATAGAAATCAGCAGCTGGGTAGAGGAGAGGGACTCCAGGCAGAGCCCCATGGAGGTGGAGATGGAGATGGCAGGACAGGTTCAGCAGTTCCCCGGTCTGCCTTGTCTGTGCCTCACCTTCAGCAGTGTCTACCCGCTGCCGTCAGCTGAGGCTCTGCAAGCCATCAGCACGAGAAGCTGTACAAATCTGGGTATACTGGATGAAAGTCGGAGGCGCACAGATATATAGTGAGGACCCGCGTAACCAGCGTTAACATACTAGTATGGAAGAGCTCAGGCTTGAGTGCCGTGAGTTTGGCTGAGTTTACACAGGTCTTAGGGCAGGGGGGGTGGGGGGTTTTGAAAAAAAGTAATCATTTTGCTTCTGAACTGAGCCATTTTAATATGGAAACAATGAGGCACAGTAAACAAGGAGCCACATGAGGCCATTGCTTTTCAGAGTGGGTTCGTACTTCAAAAAAATTACAGCTTTTAGCAGGAGGCAGCCCACTTGCATTCAAATGGGGTTCAATGCCACTCCAGGGAAATCCAGAAAATCTGTTTGGTGGTCTGTATGATCATTTTATTGAAAATACCTAGGAGTGAAACTGCACTGATCACATGTAATTTTATACTTTTTAAAGCATTTGCTTTTTATAGCAAACAGTTGCACATCTCAAGAGGACTCCATTTGCTGTACAGAAGTGATAAGTTTAACAAATACAAATGGATTACTGCATGGGCTACTCTCAGCCATTTTAAATCCTCTACTCTGCAGAAGCACAAAAACATGCAAGAAGAGAAGTGTGGGACAGTCCAAGACTGGACAACAAAGATAAATCTCCCCCGTTTCAGAAAAGACGAGGAGCTGGAGGAAAAAATGCAGCTTATTTCTAATGGCTGATAGATTAGTTTATGTTACACAAACTAAGCCAATCCTTTGAAAAATAAAAACCAGAACCAAACATTCATATCAGTACACATGGCATAGCAACCAGCAAGGATGCCTTAGCAACTTGAGCTGCCTTGACTCAGGCTTTGTTGCAGTCTGGCATGACAAAGTGTGTCCCTCTCTGCCAAATTACAGCCTCGAGGGCATTCAGTATCTTGTCAGGTACAGTCCTGTATGATTAACCCCTGGAAGATGGGTTCTCCCTAGCTTATCCTTGTTTGGGTTTTATGGCAGATAAAGGAGGAGGAGTATGTCTTTTCCTTCCGTAAAGACAAGAGGTAAATTTAAGCACCGTGTTTGCCACCTGAAGGTGGTTATTGGTTGAAGTAAGATGTTGGCTGTCATTTTGACTACAAAAGTTTTGAGATTAATGCAAGCCACCAAACGTGGGAAGGCTTTATTGTCTTCCAAAATTAAGACTTAGGGTGATGTCCAGGATTTGGAACCTGTAAGAATGGTGCAAAATGTTGCTATAGGAAGACTGGTGGACTTAGTCTGACTTCCGCTGGAGGTATATCCAGCAGAACAGGAATAATTTCTTTTTCCTTAAATGTTATTCTCTCAAATTTGATGTTTATTTCATCAACTTCTTTAACGTCAAATTTGCTTCCTTGGAATGAATCCTTATATTAGGCATCTGCCCTACTGCCTCGGAGGGTCGTGCTTCCAATTTTTGCATCCTAGCCACAGGCCCTTAAAATTGTTGTGAAATGAAGACTCATCAGTATGCAAGGAATCTGCCTTTTCTGACGGCATGCTCTGTCTCCAGCACGCTTTCCTGCAGGCTTTTGCCATAAGTAGAAATGACTGAAGAAGTGTTTGAAATTATAATGCCACCAGCTTGTGTAAACGTTGAAGCTCAGCAGAAGCTAATGAAGACATAAGAGTTTACCCCAGCTCAAAATCCAATGCATGAACTTAAAAAAATGTATTCTTAATTACATTCCTCCTATGTAAGGCTCCCCTGTGCTCACAGAGCTCATCCATTGCCCAGAATGTGTTCAGGAGAGAAACTATAACAACATCCAAAGAAAATTTGCAGATAAGCACCAGGGAGTCCATTTTATGAATGATACAAACACGTAACACCCTGTAGCATTAATGGAGAATACGTGTGTTCTCAGAGACTAGAGCATGGCATTAACCACGCTGTTGGTGTACTACCCGAGCAGACTTGTAGACTAGCAGACTAGTAGACTTGCCAAGCTGCTGCGTGTCCTGTCCCCTTCCCCAGCCCATCAGAGCTGTTTTAAGTTACTGTAAAGTCTGCTCCTTCTTCTGTACCCTTTTGCTTGTTGTTCTTAATGAATAAGTGATTTACCCAGAAGATTTTTTGGAACGGGCTGATTTACGAGCATTAATTAGCTTATCTTAAAGGAAATATTTTTTTTTTTTTTACTGTTTCACTAGATGCTTTTGATACTGTTCTGGGCTGCTCCTTTTAACACCAGGCAGCACGACCCTCTGAGGCTCTACATGAAACACCATTTCTCCTGCCTTGATAGATGAGCTCTGAACTATCTCAGCCTGCCACCCACGTAGCAGTTGCCTATCTTTTGTTTCCCTTGGAGTAGGTAACTTCTCTCCGAAGAACTGATAGAAATAAACTTGCAGCTGAACTCTCAGTGTGGGGGCAACCAGCTGCCACTGGCTGAGGGCAATATTGCTGCCAGCCCTGACCCCAGTAAGCCCCAGGAGTTCATTTTCAGAAAAGTTAAGGTACGGTCTCAAAGCAGGATTGTTTTGTGAATTACTGCTGAAGTGTTTTAATTTCCCCATTTCATCCGTTCCCGCCTCCAGCGGCTGAAAAACGTACAACTGCCCCGTTTCCTCTGCTGTTTTGTTTTGCCTTGCTGTTAAATTCCTTGTGTTGGACAGCCCTGGGCTCCACTGGTGTGTAAGGATGAAG
Source organism: Ibidorhyncha struthersii (assembly GCA_013398815.1). Taxonomy (NCBI): domain Eukaryota; kingdom Metazoa; phylum Chordata; class Aves; order Charadriiformes; family Charadriidae; genus Ibidorhyncha; species Ibidorhyncha struthersii. Next base: position 248,712 of record VZSZ01012211.1, on the reverse strand, counting down.
GAGACCACAAAGGAGCCTGCCCATCCTCAGGCATTAGTTGTGCAGGCACAGAGTGTTCGCGCTTTTAGTGCCTGGAAGAACGGCTGATGCTCTTGTGACAGGAGCTCAGCAAAGGGGAAGGCAAGGTGTTGCCCACACTCAAGGTTTTTTGCATGCCTCAGGTGTGATGAGCTCCCGTTCTGCCCACACCTGTACTTAAAAACACATCCAGGCTTCTTCTGAGATGTGCACCCAGACTCTGCTGGTTTCCCTGACCGCGTAGGGCACAATCGGCCCAAAAAGGGAACAAGAGCAAAGCGAAGGCGCAAGAGGTCAGGGCTGTGGGAAGAGGACTGTTTGGAGAACAGCCCCCTGCCCACCTCAGGCAGGTGGTGGTGCTGTTGGAGGAGATGCATGCTGCCTGGCAGGCTGTTCCACCAGCTCAGGATCTGGTGATGTTCCTGCGAGAAATGAGCTCCAAAATTCGGAAATGCTAATCAGGCAGCAGGGCCTTGCTTCAGAGCCGTTCCCATGGGGAAGCTGTTCTGGAGCTATATATTCTTGAAACTGGAAGTCCTAAAAGCGGCTTTATCTCGAAGCCCACACAGACCTGGAAGCCTTGAGCAAGCCAGCGGCCCGTCAGGGGAGCTGTCGAGGAGGTAGGCAGGTGTCGTGGCAGGGGGCTGGGGAAGTTTTTGAAGAAACTGTCTGTGATCTTTCAAAACTTCCATAAAAATCAACCCATTGCCACAAAACGTGTTCTGCTGAAAGAACATTTCACCTGTGTTTTCCAACCAGGTTTTGGAGGCACAGACAGATGTATTCTTTTGATTCGGGGTAAGGGGGGATTGGCTTGTTGGATGGGATTTTTTTTCTTTTTATTTCATAAGCCCTGATTTTTCTGTAGTATTAGGTAATTTTGTTGCCAAGTAACTAGCTGCCCTCTAGAAATTCCTTCCTAAAGAATAACGTACCCAGTAGTGCATGATACAGTAGTATGGGTGACAGCAGGCTTAGGCGAGCATACACATATGTTTGGAACCAATTTTTGCCTTGATGCTGCTTAATAAAGTGGCTTAAGAGTCTGGTGGGACTGAGGATGCTCCCAGATGTGCACTGCACGTTAACAAACGGCATGTACGTAAGGCAGCGTAGCAGCTCCAGTGTTGCCACCCGGACAGGAGTGCCACTGCTGAGGAGGAGGAAGGGGTCAGACCTTCACAGCACCCCTTAGCCTTGTGCTTGGAAGCACAAAGTGCAGCACGCGGGGCCGTTCACATGCTTGTTCGCACACACTGCATCCAAGGGAACAGAAAACATTGCTTCCTCTGCTACGGAAAAGAGCGTTAAATTATTAAAGGAAAGCTACTAGCTCATGATTGATTTATGAGAGCAAATTCCTTTATAACCTTTTCACCCTTGGAAAAGTAACGATGCCAATACTTTGTGCTTGCGTAGAACCCGTCGTCTTCCTATGTCAGCTTACCAAAGGCGGCGGTGTTACCCCGTCAGGCAGGTGCCGCAGCGGACCTGCCCGAGGCAACACACGGCGCCGACACCCCAGCTCCACGCTTCCCGTAAACCTCAGAAGGGTCTTTCAGAGGTTTATGCAGATAATGTAAATCTACCTTTTAGCTCTTAAAGCTGCTTCTCAGAGTGACAAAATGCATAAATTTTCTTTGGGATAATTCAAAAATATAATTAGAGTGATGTATGTAGCGTACGGTATTGTTCCAATGGAGCGTGATCAGCAGCCATGTCAGCCAGTAAATCATAAACCAAAGGAAATCTAAAATTGACTAAAATCAAATCAGCGCTATAACAAAAAGCGACAGCTAAGTATTTTTTAGTCTTTGCAAATATTTATAATATGTGCTCATGGGGCGGTATTAACGTACATATATCTTTTGGCTCAGCTCGTGCATTAATATGAACACGTTATTTGTTCTTTTAGCCCAGTGGACTAACATCAGTATTAGCTGTTTCTAAAACATTACCAAACCTTTTTGTATGTATCAGAGGAAAGTATTGTCAAGCTAGTTTTAAATTTAATACCTCTCATAGAAGTAATGTCACAGTCCACCTGAACTCCTAGATCAATATGCTATTAAAGTCAGGGCAGCTTATCACAGACTTTTAAACCTGTCATCTAAAATTACTCTTTTTTTTTTCTTTTTCTAAATTTCCAAACTTCCTATAAACTCTGGAATTTATGACTGCGTTTTTTCTGGTCATATTTGGTATATTTGAAAGGTGGCCAGTTTGATAGCACTGTAAAAAGGAATAGTATGCGTGACTTACTTTTCCAGTCCTGACAAATCATCTCTGTCTAAGTTGAAATTCTGATTAACTGAAGTCAGCAGAAGTTTTCCCATTGACCTGCAAGGGTCCACAACTACGTCTTTTAAATCTGTCCTGTATTATTATAGGATTTATCAGCAGATACGATGCTTTAGGAGGATTTTTCTTTAGCTCCTCTCCAATTTGTATAGCCAGCCAGCAGATAAGCTCTGATGAACTTCTGTAAGAAATGGATAAGGCTCCTGGTTACTTTAGATCCAGAGTAAAGCTGCTAACACCAACTTCGCTATTCTGGATTTATTTTGATATAACCAGAAGTAAATAGACCCTAAATTTGAAATCAAATGAATCCTCTTGGTCTTAACGAACCCAGCCAAATCATGACGCTTGTGTGTGTGAACAAGGCAAGCAGTCCTAAAGCTTCACCGCGTGGCAGGACGCAGAGAGATTCGGGACTCGGCTTTCTTGTTCCTTCCTAGTTTATTCTATAATAATGGGTTTTGAAGCTTTCATGAAGCATCTGCAATGAGAACAGAGGGCATTTTTATTTAATAATATGCAATTTGCAGCATAATTCCTGTCTTTTAGTACTAAGAAGTAAGCTGAGTATAGAGTAGAAGGTTGGCACGTTCCCAGTGCTCAGTGGAGAGGAGGGCTGACCTCCTGCCCGGGCGCCTTTTACCTTGTTGCAGTTAGCAAGAGCGATGATCATCCTTCATCCATGCGTGGGTTCTGGTTATCAACTGAACCAGAGACCAGTGACTGAGACGTGGCTGTGCTGCCTTTCCCGAGGTATTGTTAGCTCAGGAGAGGGGCCCACCCGGTAGGAAGCGCAGCACTGGTGAGTTTCAGCTTCTTTATTGGAAAAAGTACAAATTTTCTGTTGCAAAGTCACTGAAGTCTTCTAGAAGTGTATATTGATGCAGAATTGCTAAAGTGAGGTGCTCTGCTACTTAAGAGGTAAAGAGCCCTGATTGTTAGGAGGATACCACACAGCCCAGTAATATTGAACCTAGTGCTCATGCATTTTCTAAGCATTAAGTATCTGAAATATTTCTAGGTTTTAAATGTTTCTCAGGAGCGTTTGTAAGCCCTTAAGCAGAGGGCCGGTGCATAAACTCTAATCAAATGCAAAGGAAGAACAACCGAGAGAGGAGGAAAATTGACTTCTGCATTTGTAATTATTATTCTGGTATTAATGAGGTCAGATCCAAAGCCCATTTGAATCTATGGGATTAGCAATAACACAATTATTTTCAGAAGCGAGGCTTTCACATTGAAAACATCTCTGTAAGTTAGCTATTTTAATGAAATGAAACTTTCTTGTATATAAATATAATTAGGATGATCTCAGTGAACGCGATAATTGTTTTAAGTCAAATATCAGATACTTTGAAGCATGTTTTTCCTTTTGTGTATATTTTAGTCTTAATTATCCTTGGATTCCCAGAAACATTCCTCTGAGCTGTATTGCTGTCTGTGTGAAGCAGCTAATTTGCACTCACAAAATCACTAGTGAGTCTTCATGAGCGAGACACTGCCATTCCAGTCTTGTAGACGTCATTTTTGACAGACATACCAGACTGTTTCACGCATGTAGGAATAGGTGCTTCTTGCAGCAATTGTAGGAATTCTAGATATAATAATTATATTTGCATTCATAAATACTATTATTGCAAAGTTAGGGTTGCGAAATAAAGAATTAAGACTGCCTATGTGGTCTTAATTTGCTTCCCTTCTTTGTGTGCGTTAAGATGTTGCCTCTAATTATTTGACTACTTACTATTTTTACTCCACAACTTCATCCTTATTCTGAAAGCAGAATGGATGGTACTTGCTTAGTAGCACCTATTCGGTATTTTGTCTTCTTGTTGTTAAAAGTGTAGCCGTTGGTCTTCTTAATGGCACAGTATTCAAACCTTACACCGAAGATGAGTCATTTCTCCTCTGTATTTCCACATTTAATGCATTTGTTTCTACAAGACCCAGAGGAGGCAAGAAGAGCTTCTCCTTCCCATCCTACAGCTGAAGCACCAAGACGCTAAATGATTCAAGTCACCTGTTTCCAATGAATTTGGGTTCCCCGTTTAAAGCCCAGAGGGACCTGATTTCTCAACATGCAGGCAAACTGTGGCACTGGTGGTAGCTAGTTAAAGCATAGGTGGAGGTCCTGTGGCTTTGCCCAAGGTGGGGTTCGCCACCCAAAATCACAACCAGGTGGGAAATTCAGCGCTCGCAGCTCCCTGTCTTGTGCGTTAACTGCTCCTCACGAGGACGGGAGTCGCTCCTGCAGAGAAATAGCTAAAGAGAATTTTAATCAGCCATTTCATCTGGATTGGGGTCTGCGCGCGTTTTGACTGATTGAAGGTGACGTGCCGAACTTTAATTGCAACCAGAGATTGGATGTTTTACAGAGGGTCCTAAGTGACAGAGCTGGTTGCTTTACAGGCCTGTTAAGTAAACAAAGTGCTTTTAGCAGCAGGCTCCAGCTGACTTTGTGGAAATTAAACCTAGTGATGGATTCTGGGCTTTACTGTTTCAAAAAGAACAAAATCAAATAATCTGTGGAGCATTAATGAAAATACGAGTATTGGCAACATTGGCAGGAATGAAATTTGAAGGGAACCTATATAAACAGATACTCAGTATTGCAGTGGGAGAGGAAAGTACAGATTTTCATCAAGGCATTGATCCTTCAAGCTCCTGCATCCCTTAATTCTGCAGGAATCCAGGGCACTCCGTATGGCAGTGCAGCGGTGTAGAGAAATGCTTGCAGAACTGGAGTCTCGGTGCATACCGAGTGCACGTCAGAGCACAGCAGATGCCCTGACTGCCAAGTGCCGCCTTTCTTGCTGGTTAGTAGTTCTTCGGAAGCGGCTGTGAGTCTCCGTTGCCAAACAGGAGGAATGGCAGTCACCATGGAGTCACTGGGGGCTGCGCTGCGCTTCGGGCAGGGCAGGAGGCTGCCTGGTAGTGTTGGCTGCAGTGTGTGCTTAGCTTAAAGGGGACTGTATTGCTCTTCCCATCCTCACTGTGTAATTGGTGGTGTTTTCCAAGTTTGGTTTTTTTTTTCCCAAACCCCGAGTATTACGGTTTTGAATGGTCTTGGGCAGAAGAAATATTTTTCTGTAACCTGATTTCAATTAAGTGTCACTTGAACTAAATCTCATTCTCAGTATGTTTACAACAAAGCTGTGGAGTTGTTTGTTTATGCTTTTTTTTAAAAAAAAAGCCAACAAATTTTCCCTAAGTCATTTTTAAAGTAAACAGACTTGTTCTGATGCCTGCCAACACTTTGTTTCAGAAACACCCTGTTGAAACGGCATCAGAATTGCAGCCGCTGTGATTTAGAAAAGTCCTTTGTAAACTGCTCTGTTGCAAGAAACCACCAACCAGCTTGGTGACCCCTGCGTCTGGGGAACGGGCCCTGTCACTGGCAATGCTACGCATCGGCTGCCACATCTGGCAAGAGCGTGGGGGTCCCTGAAGCGGTTCACATCTCGGGGCTGTCTTGCCAGGGGTCATAGCCTTCTGAGACCCCGTCCCTACCTTCATCTCCCCCAGGAGGTGTCTGAGTGCCACAGTCCAGCACTACATTAGAACCGTAAGCGTTAGGAAATCGGCAGCAACTTGGGAAGAAAGTTTAGATCATGGTAGCAAAGCGTGTGATAGTGGTGGGGAACATAATTAGATCCTGATTCAAAAAAACATATGGAAAGTTTGTCACTTTGTGCTAAATCTTCTAGGGGTAGAAGAAATGCCTCGGGTAGAAAAGTCTGTCTTACTTTGGGCCTGTTTCTACCTCATGCATTTGATAGTTAAGAGGTCCCAACAGAAGCAGTAGTTGCGAGATCAGGTCAGATCCTGCAGGAGCCGTATGTACTCCCCAGCACTGACCTTGCGGTACACACTTTCACCAACCACCAGCCTAATCATCTTTTCATTTTTCGCTCAGATTGTGGTTTAAATGTGCACAAGCAGTGTTCCAAGATGGTCCCAAATGACTGCAAGCCAGACCTGAAGCATGTCAAAAAAGTGTACAGCTGTGACCTTACAACGCTAGTAAAAGCACACTTCACGAAGAGACCAATGGTAGTAGACATGTGCATTAGGGAAATTGAATCTAGAGGTAAGGCATGGTTAATGGACTTTGGTTGCTTTACTGATAATCCGTTTAGATTGATCTGGGTCATCTGGGTTTCTGCTGAATGTATGATTGCTCAGAACAGATTTGCACAGGACATTTTATGACTGCCAATTACCCTGCGCAGCTAATATTCTACTTTGCATTATTTCATGGTTCATACCCATTTATAATTTTTATAGATTCTGCTAGAAATTGCTTAATGGACAATTACTGCTTTATAGTTATATGTTGGCACCTATCTTTCCAGTAATATTTTTATTAAAAAAATTAAGTGAATGTGCTGAAAAAAAGGCAGTATTGATGAGTTTCCTCTTGCTAGTTCCCCTAGCCCACACGGAGTATCCTTTTCTAGAATTAGAGTATTTGTTTTCATTCTGAAATAATGACTGAACATCAAGTATGCTAATCTCAGTTATTTTTAAATCGGTTGCAATTGGTTTAATATGTTTCTTCAGCTCTGAAATCGTTTGTGTAAACATAATTTAGCGCTGATATAACAAGGCAGCTAATGCAAGGGTCAGGGTTAAAAGGCCAGGATAAGATTTCATTCTGAAAGAAAAGCCTGATAAGGCTTTTAAAATGTGCCTGCTTTTTCTGCCTCAAATGAAGAACCCGGCAAAGGAAGAACTGGGTGGAAGGAAACTGTAAAACTAAGAATAATTTTAATCTTGTTAAAATATTCCTTGCAGGTCTTAATTCCGAAGGACTATACAGAGTCTCAGGATTTAGTGATCTTATTGAAGATGTCAAAATGGCATTTGACAGAGGTAGAGTCTTTCCTGCATGCTGGATGTATTAAATACAGAGGATTTTCTTGTGCAGCCCCTGTCTGTCTCATGCTCCACTGCATCAGTGGGCTGAAGGAGTCCAGCTGCTGTGCTTGCAGAAGGGGAGTCTCCCCATCAGAAAAGCGTTATCAGCTTCACTTTGGCCTTTATTACCAGAATCTACTTTTCTCCTTCCATCAGTATCTGTGCTTCAGTAATGATGTATACAGGAAAGGACGAAGCTTTCTGAACTACTGCCCTAGTTTGCAAGTAAAACTGCGCTCGGGGGGTGGGGGAGAGATAGAGGGCAAGTGGTGAAGTGCCTTAAGAGGGCTGTGCAACTTAAATCCATCTTTCTGGATGAAAGCTCAAAAATAATAAGATGAATACAATAGTGCGAACCAAGTTTGAATTGCTACAGTCTAAAAGAAGGTCAGTGAGAACAAACTCTTCTCTCTGAGGAAAGGCAGTGGGAAAATTAAAGGCTTTCCAGCTGCAGTCCCCCTGTCCCAGTAGAAATGAAGGCCAAAACCCATGCTGGAAACTCTCTCTCCAGTTTTTCCGGAGGACTGGACCTATTCAGACAACATCTGCCTCCTCTGCAGCATTAGCAGGGTGGAGATGTGCTGGAGAAGCCAAGTTCTGGATCTGTGTCCGCTGTGGTCAGGAGTAGGTAGTATATGCTGTAGCGAAATGGTGAACACATGTTTTTCCTATAAAATGAAGAGGCTGTGGACTACGTTGGTTTTCTTTCTTTTACTTTTTTTCCCAGACTCCCCTGATTTCTCATTCAGTGCTGACAAATGTGTTGTTTGGCAACGCAATGTGTTCAGAAATAGCTAAACTTCCACACATTTCTACCAGATAGATACTGCTAGATCGGGCAGATTTCCCCCCCCCCCAAAAAAACCCTGCATTTTTGTAATAATTTGAAATGAAGAAAGGATAGATTTCTTTGTAAAATGCTTGAGGTTTTCACCCTCAAACGGTGAATTTCCCAGCCCAGTAAATCTCTGCTTTGCTTACAAAAGCCACAATCTATAGTTGTGTCCTTTTTAATAATGGTTGCTTAAGCAACTTATTATTTTTCTTTTGAATGCTGTTTCATATCTGTTTACATTTCCAAGGCTTTAATGTCAGTGCCTTCTCCACACAGATGGGGAAAAAGCTGATATTTCTGTGAATATGTATGAAGATATCAATATTATCACTGGTGCACTTAAACTGTACTTCAGGGATTTGCCAATTCCACTCATCACGTATGATGCCTACCCAAAGTTTATAGAGTCTGCAAGTAAGTATAACGCATTTTCCTCCTAGTTTTCATTCTCATCCTTTTCTTCTCTTTTTTGTGCAGTACTTGCTTATCGATTTAATAGCTGTCCCATCAGCTCTTACCCTGTGTGCCCTACTTAGTAAGGAGTGCAGGAGTGGATATGCACTGCACATTACGACATGACCACGTGGTGCTACGTGATCATGGTTACATTTTTCTTTGCTTTTGTCACTAAGAATGCTTCCTTTTCATCACACATCGTGGATTACATCGCTTTTTATGTCTTGCATGAATCCCTAGTGCTTGACAGTAACATTTAAAGTCTGTTGGGTTTGCGTTGCCAGAAAGAAGGTGATTTATGAAAATGTTTGGAAATAAGATAAGAAGTCATTTGTTTCTAGAGGTGTCCATTTTGAGTGTTTTCACAAGCTGATAAGGAGTCATCCTAAGGCCACCTTCAAGGCTGACCTTGCAGACAGTGAGTCTGCAAGCGCAGCGGTAAGCCCAGCCAGAACGTCTCTCCAAAGCATCCTGGCTGCCTGAAGCATCTCTGCAATGTAGCAGTCACACCAGCCACACCTGGAAAGGTGTGAGGTAGCCATGGGCAGAAAACAAGGGCCAGATGCTGGGCTTACCGCTCCTCTGGAGAAGGCTCTTTCCAAGTAGTATGGACACAGCCAAAGACGCTGATGGCAAAGTTCCCAGTACCTTCTGCTGTCCCAGGGTTGCATCTGTAGATTATTTGTGCAAAACTAGTCCAGTCAGCAAGGATTTCCAGGGGATTTTTTTTTTTTTAGTAGACTGCAGGGAATCTTTTGGTGGAGTGCAGTTTGCTTTGGGGAGTTTTCTTTGTCCAAAACCAGTCACATCCTGACTGTGCTCTCAGCACCTCTCTCAACAGGCAAATCTTCCACTATGAGGTTTGGATAGGTCCTGGAAATCAGTAATCCAGCAGAGCTGCAAGACCCTGTCTCCTCTGCAGGCCACCACTGTTGTCTTTCTGTGTGTGATTCGGACTGTACGTGTGGTGACAGTTGAACATCTGTGTTTCAGAAACCACCGATCCGGATGAACAGCTGGAAATTCTCCATGAGGCGCTGAAACTGCTGCCACCTGCACACTGTGAAACATTGCGGTATCTCATGGCACATCTGAAGAGGTGGGTGGACTAGCTGGAGAGAACTCTGAGCCAAACTCGTTTTTAGCAAAGTCCGTGTTAGGACCTCCAGAAAAGTCTGGGCAAGGCCCACCAAATCCTGGAGACGGACTGTGGTGGGGAATGATATTCTGCACAACAGCAAATACCCAAATGCTGGTTTTTATCCTACTTAAAGCACTCACAAAGTACTTAAAGGAAATAAATAAAAAATCCACAGTTTTGAAACACAGAAGTCATCTGCCGAACAAATTTGCACTGTATCTAAGGTTACAGTGAATACTTATGGTAAAAAAAGCCTTTAGTACCTCTGGGAGTAATAAATCACTCCTTGGGCAAGGAACTAATAGAACTTAATGGCTACAGACTGGTGTCTTTTTCTGCTAAGTCTTGTCTACCATGGTCATCCCCGACACCCTAAAAAAGACAGCACACACTAGGCTCGAGCTGATGCCACTTAGGCACGGTGTTAATTAGCCTTCACACGTCCGGTAAGGTCTGCCAGTCATTCGTCATCAGCGTGGAACCCCTCATTCCACCTGCCACCTTCTCAAAACTGTAGGAGCATAAATTCTGCCTGAAGTTTCTCCTTCTCCCCGGAATACGATTGAAGTTGGTCAGTAGGCTGAAAAATTATTGGAGAGAGACTGACGGATGAATATCCAGTACAACAGGACAGGTTCTATTTCTTTGAGGAAAGCTGGGGAAAAAAATCAATGTGGTGTGTTAGAGTACCCATTTTACTTTCTCAAGTAACATGAAGTTATTGTCGATATATAAGAATCATTCGCTTTCCTTAAAAAAATACTTTATTTTAAGCTCCCTTCTGCTTTTTTCTTTTATAGTTCTTCTATAAGTAGGAATACGGTTACTCTGCTGAGTGCCTCAGGCAAAATTCAGCTACAGGGTTTCTGCCTGACTTGTCCATTTATTTCAATGACATATCTAATGGGTCTTTCACAACAGACACAGGGATGAGAGACTCGGGAACAAAAAAAGCCCCACCTTACTGTTTGTGAAGTGTGAAGTTGGGTTTTCGTTACCCTGTTCAAGAGCAGCTGTTGCTGCTCTAGTTAGCAAGTTGCTTTTGCACATCGTGTTTCTGGTATAGTTGAATGATAAGGTAGAAGGGTGACAAAATTCACTCATTTTTAAACTTCCTTTTAATCCATTTGCTAAAAAGAGCTGTGGTGCTCGACAGGCTGTTGTCTTGCTGCTGAATTCAGGTAATCAGACGCAGCTCCCTTATCTGGAATAACTACAAACTGAAGACACGGCAGCTTGGAAACATCAGTCTGACTTGTTTGAAAATAAAAATTAAGACAGAAGGGTAAAAAAGGAAGAAAAATCTTGACATTTTCATTGTATATACCAAAGGATTTGTTCATGCAACAGAAGATGTCACAGTGGTGAAAAGAGAAATAATTTAGCCAGACTTCTTCTGTTGCTCTCCCTGGATTTTTCATTGTTTCTGAGAATCCTTATGGATTCTTTAAACCATAGTGTGTATTATCCGCAGAATCTGAATTTGTTTCCCTGAGCGAGGCAGTTCACCAGAGTAAACCAAGGCAGAAGCTCGGGCTTCGAGGCACATTTGTGTCTCCTGCATCCGTGGCAGTGGGCAGCAGCGATGGGCGCAGTCCGTGTCAGGATACCCCTGGCAGGCTGTCCTCCTCCCGCTCCCGCCGTGTGGGACCACGTGTTCTCCGTGCTGAGGCAGAGCAGCGCAGGAGACCACAACCTGCCTCTGAGCCCACACTGGGACATACCATCCCATGATCCTGGACACGGCCATGGTTGGGCAGCAGTGATCCTTCTGGCATTTGCTGAGCAGACGTGTTTCTGTAGAGGGTACCTCTCCTGTAGGTATAATTCTTGGGCAAATCGTTTCGGGAGGTGGCCAGCAAACCTGCCCCGCAGCTTTGAACAGGTCAGATTCCTGCGGAGCAGCAAAATGTGGCTGCTGCCTCCTCCTCCTCTGCAGATGGGAACCAGGCGGCGGGAGGCTTCCCTGAGCTGGGGGCTCAGCTGCTCGGCAGCTGCTGAGGACCCCAGAAGAAGAAAGGGTGGAAGGGGGCCCATCAGAGCACAGGTTTAATGACCTGCTCAGACTGCTGTGCGAGTGAGGTTACAGCGAGACCCTGGTGGTTTCAAAGCCACCCCAAACTGATGAGTCACTGTTTTTTAGTACACGCCACAGGACATAATTTGTCTTGAAGGGGAACTAGGCGTCCCGCGTAGCACAGTTAACCTGTAGTGCCTAAAGGCAGGGAATTCACATGTGCTGTGCTTCGCCCCCATTGCCGTCGTACGCACCAGGGGAACCTGGGCTGAATCCCACCTGGGCGGGCACAACAGCACCTCTCTGCTGACCATAAAACTGCTAACGTAATAACAAACACGGTCTGCTCCCCGTAGGAACGGCCTCTGAATGGTGCCGCTGTAAAGAGCGAGAGCAAAATTATTCCAATTTATCTGAATTCACCCCTCAGCCCCCTCCCGCGCCGCGGAGTACCAACCCCTCTTGCAAGTAAACACGGTCTGTGTGCGTGGTGGGAGGACAGAGACATCTGACTCACTGTAAACCCGCACAGCATTTGCACTCGCCAACTTCCGAGCGTTTCACCCGACGCCTCCGAATATATCTCGCTGGAAACGGCAGCCTCTCCTGAGCTTTAGGGAGAGGCAAACATTTCTGTCCAGTTTCCCTGGTTTTCGAGCATATGCAGGCATAGTTTGGCACCGCAGGAATGTGAAAAACACTGTCCTTTTTTTACAGAGTAACGCTCCATGAAAAGGAAAATCTGATGAGTGCAGAGAATCTGGGCATAGTTTTTGGACCAACTCTTATGAGAGCGCCAGAACTGGATGCGATGGCTGCATTGAATGACATCCGTTATCAGAGACTTGTGGTGGAGATGCTTATAAAAAATGAAGACATTTTATTTTGAATATTTTGGGGGTTTTGTAATAAAAAGGAAGCAACAGTGTTCTATGGATGAAGGAATATTTTAAAGTAATTTAATGGCTCTTGTCGCTGAATTCCATATTTGCTAGAGCTTTCGATGTATTCAGGATAAAAATGAAGGAACTCTTTGTCGTTTCTGTAGTGCCATTCAGCTGATGTTCAAAAAGGTTAACACATACTTTCCAGTACTAGTAATCCTGGGTGTTTATCATGTTAAAATAAAAAACAAAAAGGCTAAAGCTATTGCATGATTTGCTCCCTGTTCTCCCTGTTCTGGTGAGACTCATTCCATGAAGAAAACAACTGAGCTGGTGCAGCATCTTTGTTCTGGATAGTTTGTGGTTGTAATTCAGCATGTTTCTCCGTGTAAACCTGTTGTGAATTTGCTTTTATGTTCTATGTAATTGGTTTCTGATACTAAAAAGAAAGCCGACTTATGTGAAATGGAGCCTCTGGCAGTTTACTGACATTTCATATCATTCTCTGCCACTTTGGGGGCTGATTTCTTCTTGGGTTTCTTTCAGTTTTTTCCTCATATAGTAATTTGGTTTTAACAGAAACAAAATGTGTACTTTAAATGTTACTTTAAGTAATTCTCCATGATGTTTATGGTGGTTGCAGTGAAATCTGCAATGCTGAGCAGTGTTCCTTTATTATTATTGCTATTTCAATTGTAATTTTGTATTTTTATCTGGCATGCATATATTAATTTATTAAATTTTGCTTTTAGAACTCTAACATTAAGCTATTTATTTTTACTTAACAAAAATGTTTCCAAAATACTGGTTTTTGTCATTTTTGACAGTGTCACTTTAACCGTGAACAACCTCTGACTTAAAAGAAGTGAGTCACGAGTTTTACTGGTTTTGACAAACCCGTTCTGATCGAAATACTTTGGAGCCTGACACTTTGCGAATTCACACAAATTCCTCTTTAGTTTGAAAATGTCTGTCTTCATTGTCCAAGATGCCTCTCGAGAATGCTTCAGAACTCTTAAACCAAAAAGTATTGCCATCTACTACTTAATATTTTTTTATATGTATATAGTTATAATTACCAATATATGGACTGGAATTGCAGTTTACCATTAGGCATTTGTAGCTGCCCAGAGTGGATGGATACACTGCTGAATTTCGAATGCAGATGCATCACAGAACAGTTGCTCTGCACTTATTAAAGTGTTCAGCGCTGGTGCAAGCCCTTTGGCCTGTCCTGCGGACGTTTCTTCGCTGCTACTGGGCTTCAACCGTGACACCACGTGAAAGGAAAATGACAAAGTCTTATAAACAATTTCTCTGTTTGCTCTGATAAAGCAATGCGTAAAAAAATCACTTGTCATCAGCCTCGCTGCTGCCCCTCTGATGGAGACACTCCATCTGTTGATGGTCTGTCCCCCGGAGCGCTTCCCAGCGTGGCAGAAACATCCACCCCAGCGGAGTAGTACCTGTCACTGGGCACATGGAGTTTCACACTGGGATGGTTGATGGTCCTTACAAGTGTTCATTTCTACAATTTCTGACACCCCCCCAAAAAAAAAAAAAAATGTTTGCCGGGGGGGTGGTTTGGCATTATAAGAATTTTCTGTGCTGTAATCCTCCTGACTCTAAACACTCCCTCTCCTGTTGGGGTTTCTGGAGACCCTGCTGCAGCCGGGAGTGGCAGATGAGGCAGTGGCATTGCTTGTCACGGAACGGTGTCTCCATGTCACTCACCTGGCTCTTATCTTCATTGCCTTGTGCGTGGGAAAATACTAACATCAGAGAAGATCAATGGCACATTGATTCACTTCAAAACTTTTGAGGAACGCTTTGGAGCCTAATTATTTTGACAAACAGTGGAAACGCCTTATTATCAAGGAAAGCAGAACCCCCTGGCAGAAGACAGAGTGGAGGAACCAGGGTAAACAGAGGTAGAAAAGAGGGGTGAGAATGAAACAGCAGGTCTTGGAAAAGTGGCGTAGCTGCGCTGGGAGAGGCAAGGGCTGGCAATAAAAGCGGGGAAAAAAGAGAAAGGAGTGAGAGAGTGTGGGACCTGCAGGGAAGAAAGACATAGGAGATGCTTTGGTTGCCACCTTCCCTAATACCAGCCCCAAAGGAGAGCAGCCAGGTGATGCTGCTTGGGCAGCTTGGAGGTTTTGCCCTCTCCCCCCTCTCAGGTAGCCAACACCGTCCAGAGGAGGAGGAGGAGGAGGAAGAATCCCCTGGCAATTGCAACCAGCTGTGCTCCCTGCCTGTCAGCACCAGGGTGCCTCCCTGCATCCCAGGCCTTCCCTGGCGTGCCCAGCCAGGAGGGGAGGGGAGGGGAGAGGAGAGGAGAGGAGACGAGACGAGACGAGACGAGACTAGACTAGACGAGACGGTGGCTCTCTCTACAGCTCCCCTGGAAGTGGGGAACGGAGGATCCCAGGACGGAAAGGGTGCGCACTGGTAAGTGTGGGGAGAGCTGCTCTGGGCTGGGGGGCTGCTGGGAAGGCAGAGCAGGGGGAGGGTTTAAGAAAATCTAAAGAAGTGTCATCCTTTTCTTCTGCCCCCCTCCCATCCCTTTTTTTAAATCATATGTAGCACTAGAAGTGACTTTCTGCTATAATTCACATATTAATTAGTACATGTTATCACTCTATCCCAATGAACTGACACAGCTGGAAAACTGTTTGTCTCCGACCACAGTCTTGCCCTTCCCGCCCCGGCCCAGCCCAAGGGCAATGGTCCATATGCTCCCCAGACACATCTGCCTTGTGCTCTCCAGCAGCTACATATGTTCACGGCTACCTTGCTCTGAGCCAGCTCCTAAACACTCTGCACTCCCCCCTGCTTCCTCAACAGCATGAGATGTGTTTCCTCACTCCCATGTTGCCTAATGGCCTGGACCATCCATCACTCCTGCCATCCCTTCCCCAGGGTACCTCACAGGGACCTTGTGGCTCTGGCTGTCCCTGTCTCTGCAGTCAGGTCCCTGGTGTGGCACTGTCCCATGGTTCTATTCCTAAGATCATCGGGTCTGTCATCAGGAGATAGGCTTTTTTTCTAAATAATGCTGGCGAGGTGTTTTCATTCCTTGTTGCATGCTTGTCCCTGACACCTAATGCCACCACCTCCAGCTGTGGCAAAAGCGTCCTTTTCTCAAAGCACCTGGCAGTGGCTGCTGGGGGGCACGGCCGGAGGAGGGCACGGCTCTGCCTCAGCAGCTCTGGCTGCGGTGGTGGCACGCTGTGTCCTTTGGCAGCCCGGGTGAGCCAGAGCAGCACTCGGCTTATGGGAGCAAAAGGCATCCGCTGTTCCTCGTTGCTGCACAAGAAAACCTGAACCAGGTAGCTGAGGTCCCACTCCTAGTGTACAGCAGCAAGCATGTAGTAAATAGGAGTAATTGGGGTAATTAAATTATCTCCTTGTGTGAAATAGCCATCTCCTCCCTCTCAGTGGACCGCAGATGGGTGCTGCTGACAATAATGGCTGCTGCCCTCACTCTACCGGTGCTTTCAACTGCCTTTAGAAGCAACGATGATAGGTGCAAAATTGGATCAGAGTCAGAGGAAAAACACCCAAAACAGCAAGCCTAGATTCGCTCTGGGGATAATCAACCTCTCCAACGCACGCAGGGCAAACAAGGTTTGCTAGCTACTGCCAAGCGCTGGGCTCCTGCTGGAGATGCCTATTTTCCAGCAGGGTTTAAAAAGTGACTTATGATCATGGAAGTTCCTGCAGGAAAGGAGAAAACCTAAACAGGGGCCCACTGCTGAGAGAAGAGCAGTCAGTTTGCTTACCAACTAAAAAACAACAAAAAAAGGCAAACAAACAAAAAAAAAAACCACAAAATCCCCCCAAACCCCAGCTCAAGAAGCATAGCTTTTCTTTAATGCCTGTACATGCCCTCTCCTGGGAGCTCCCTAATGAGGAGTTACGGCAGCTGGTAGGCACAGGAGCTTAGAGGTCAGGCAGCCGAGTCCCTGCCGTAATAAGCACGCTTTATTTTCCTCAAGTCTCAAATTGTGATGAGATATGAAGGAAACTGCGTGCCAAGTGATGATAAAACTTCCGAGTATGTTTAATACCAAATAATCTCAATATTCAAATAATGAGGGCTGAGAGTGTCCGATAGCCACGCTGCTCATCCATCGCAGGACAAAACTGATCCCCACCGAGCACGTGTCTCGGAGTCAAATACACACGTCGTGTTGCTTTAGGGACAGGAATGTGGGATGGAGGAGCCCAATGGGCAATGAAATACTTGCTTGACTTTGAATCCCTGGAATTTGTTTCCAGTGACTTTTTTTTTTTTTAATCTCTTTAATTTAATTGTGATTTCCCATTAAGTGTGTGAGCAAAGCCTCCATTTTAATCTTGGTTTTGTTACTACGCTAATGAAACTCCGGTCTTTCCTGAGTGGTAACCATGAAAGCAGGTAGTGTGGAAATAAATGTTGTCTTTGCAGTAAATTTTATACTTCTTTTTGCTAACCAGGAAGATACTTTGCATGGGCTTATAAGCAATTGCATGATTTAAGATACATTTATTCAAATTTTTAATTAGATGCAGAAAACTAGTATTTTTAGTACTTGTGTTAGTTAACTGACAATACAATAAATAACATAGGTCTATAAAAACTAGAGGTTATCATTAAGTTGATTTGTTCTCTAAACAAATTGATTTCCATGATGAATGCATGTTATCTCTAGTTCAGGAGTTGACCTTGTTGTCTCCAGTGCCGCAGGCTACATGTCGACAGCACAGCATGGGGATGGGTGCACACGGGAGCCACTTCACTGGCAACATCTTACCGAAAGACAGTTGACCTCAGTCAAAAAGATGGGAAAGGGATTAAATGGGGAAAAACTTCTTTCTTGGACTTCTAAGGGAGAAAAGAGGGGCACCAGCAAGAAGTACGAGTCAGCAGCAGTCAAGGAACTTGCACAGAGTATGAAGGAAAGCACGTCTTCAACGGGGATAAAGGAAGGCAAAATTATTAAAAATTATGGAGATAGTGAATAACTTAAAAATATATGTCTAGTGAAAGTTAAATGTCAGAACTATTGGGGGAAAAAGATATTTAGGACAGTGCTTGGGGGCATAATTAGGAGCTTTAAGATGAAAAGAGAAAAATGGAAAAAAAATTTGTGGCAATTTCAGGAAAACGTCCCCGCAGTGATTTAGCTCAGCAGTTTGGCCCAGGGTTACTTGACCTCTTATCAGCCAGGCCAGGTCTCTGCATCGCGGTGGGAAAGATGTCTCAGCTGGAGGCAGGCTGGGCACAGCACCCCTCGGTCCAGGCCTCTGTCCTGGCAGACCCGCAGGGATGCACGGCAGTCTGGCACGTGCATGGCGCGTTGGACCCACTGTCCATGGCACGCGGGACACGTGCACCCCCCCAGGACAGCAGCACATGTGCTCCCCACATCTGTGGCCCAGGTGCAAGGCTCCTACCTGGATGGGGGCCACGTCTGCCCCCCAGCTCCCTGCCGCTGGGATGAGTCACTGTCCCCAATTCCGACCGTGGGGCAGGGGGAAAGACGCCACTGCGTGCTGCGGCCATACGCGGGCAGCCTCTGCCCAGGCTTCGGGAGAGCTCTGCGACGAGGGAAGCAAGCTGCCTTCTGAAACAAGAATGTGAACTTCTGTTTATGCCAGATTAGCTGACAGGGTGGAAAAACCTGTTATTTATGATTTTGTGCAATACCAAACTTTTCCTGCCCTTCCCCCTCCGATGGCGAAGGAAGAAGTAAAGGCTTCTAAAAGGCATAGATTATATCCTTGCTCTGTTCCTGACCTAATTTTTGCATGCTGATGAATGTTCTGCAATGTTTTTGTTATAGCTATAATTATATTGCAATAAGGGGAAAAAAAAACATTTAGTGAACCTAGCAATCAAGGATTTCTTTTTTAGTCGTGCAAAATTACTGCTTAGCAACTGCACATTGGCCCTAGAAAGCTTATGTAATGCAAGAGAAGGAGGGTTAGGAAACGCGTTGTGAATTAAAGCGATTGCTGAGCAAACCATGTAAGGCGAGAGTGCCTTCTGCTTCAGTCACACGCCAGCAGGAGCGTAACGGGCAGAGGGCACGTGCCTGAGAGCAGGGTGAGAAGCTGGGTGCGGGGCTTCTTATTGCACCTCCATCACCCCTCCCCGGGGTCCACTCTTTGCGGCACTGGGCTGATTAGCGCTGCGAGCTCTGCCTGCAACAGAACACGAGGACCCCGGGCTGATGTGCCGAGAGGAGGAAGCCTTACATTAAGCAATCCAGCTCTTCTTCAGTTCTTCAGTACGCTCTGCCTCTGGTCACGGGCATTTCAGGTTATACCGTTCTCCAGAGGCCTTGCATAGACTGATTGTTTCTTCATGCGGGCCTGATTTGCTCTCTACCTGATCTGGGCCACACCACAGAGATAATCTTCTTGATGCCACCTTCTGTATCTCCATTTGGACAGCACAATTCATGAACTTCTCTAACGTCTGTTGCTGGTTGCATAGACAGAGTGCCATTGTTTCGTATTTGATCTCTCCCAAGAGTGATGTCAATAAGCTGCTCAAGGAATTTCTTTAGGAGCTTTTAGTTAGGTATCCTTTCCTATTTCTCCTATAAGTATTTTGTCTCGAGGACATATGTAGCTCCTTGTATTACTCAGGTCTTTATCGCTACTCTGCTTTGGTGGATTGGAGCAAAGGGTTCTTAGGCCTCTGGGAGCCTTTGATTAATGTATTTCCTGAGGCAATTAGGCATTGTTTTGAAAAATACATTTGGCAGCCAACCAGGATTCATTTTCAAGCACTATGTTGCCTGTAATTTTTGCTTCTTGCATTCGAACTCTAGGCTTGATAGCTAAGCTTTTTTTTTCTTTCTTTCTTTTTGCCTCTTTTTGCCTCTTTTTTTCATGCCTTATTACTAACTGTGTCAGTAATGCAAATAGGATTGTCCAAACTATTAAAACTACTCATTTTGTAGATTAATATTCATAAGGTGCTGTATCCTAGAGCTTACTTGAAGGATCGCTCACTAAACCCAGAAGAACTTGGCACAGCATGATGCTGTTGCTCACTGCTCATCTCCAGCACCTACTCTGGTCTCAAAAAGAGGAAGGAGAGAGACTCCTTTAATTACTTTTGTTCTTTTACCCCCTTTCATGTTCTCCAGCATCGTGATGTTGTTTGTACCATGCAATAACTCTCACATGACATCTTCCAGCAAACTAGTGGAATTCAGGTACACTGACATTGCTGCAAGCCGGGATAGGCACCATCAACGTGGTGCGGTACAAGATACCTCCCAAAAAAAGAGGTTCAAAGCCCAGCTGGGCACCTTTGTTGGAAGTAGGCAGAGGCCAGTAATCAAATACATGTGGAGGAGTCTGTCACAAGCTGTTCGCTAGGTGAGTCGCAATGACGCTTGCAAATCACTTCCTCACAGAAAACTGTGAACTTCTCCTGGAAGTAGTTCCCCAACCCACACATAATCTTGCCTTTCAGAGAAAAGGCATCGTTTCCAAATGTGTCACAATACAGCAGATGCATTGTTTTTTAATCTTGTTTAAAAAACAAACAAACAAAAGAAAACAACAGTCCATGTGCAGCAATCCGGATGCTCACCCTTCTTAATAATTTCCAATATGGTGCAATGCCGAGTGTCTACAGCTCCTTCATGCCCCCTCATTTGGAGGAAGAGTTGTGGTCTGCCCACGGCTTACTCAGAAATACTCTCTCTGTAATGTAAATCAAGAAGGGTTGGTCTGAAGTTACAGCAAAGAAGTGACTTGCATTTCCTGGTGAGGGTATTGGCAGTGGAGGAGGCTAAAGGAGGAGTTGGAGGTACTGCCGTGGAAAGCGTGAGCTGGCTTGTTCTGCGGTCTGTGTCCACCCTTGGGTTGGAAAATTCTCCCGGCATTAGGAGGGATCTGACATTCTCTTTCTCTTGGGTTGGTGGGAGGAAAACCCCCACTAATGTTCACTTTTCCATCTGCAGTTCTGGTACTGGGTTTAGCCTTGCTCCTAAGCCATCATGTCAGTTTGCTAATAGTGCTAATTAAGACCAGAAACCTAATCTGCCAGTGCAGATTACTGCACCCAAATCTCCTTCTGTTACAAGTAACCTGAACAGTGAGCTGAACACTCTCCTAAAGCTGCTTTGGGCTCCAGTCAAAGACAAACGAAGAGGCAAATACACTTTGGAAGGTGAAGGTAACAATCCAAACGCTTTGCTTCACCTCACCGTGCCAGCTGAGAGCTTCCCAAGTGGCCATGGCTGCTGGTAGATAGGCACCAGAAGCAGTGTGGGTATACCGGCACCGTTCTTTGATCTCTCCTTTAGTGGTCGGAAAGCGGCCAGCACAGTGTCGGTGGGGCAGCCCACCCTACACCTGCCCACATCTCGTAGGTGCGTTAATTTTGTAACCGGGTGGAAACTCATGGAGAGCCAGCAGTCAGCGTAGCATCCCTCTCAACACCCATCCCAGTACATCACCAGTGACCTGCAAGTGCAGGGGGCACAGAAAGAGAAGAAAGGAAAGATAGCATAAAGTTTTCAGGATTTATTATCTAAAGTGGCCAGGAAAACTGATCCAGGAAAATGGTCACGTGGAGTATTCTCTCGTTTCTTAGTTGTTGTGGTTTAGGCCAAATTGGCCACTGGGGACATGGGGCACCCCAGATGGGACCGACAGATGCTCCGCCCCACCTCTCTTCAAAGGCATTCCTTGGCATCGACTATAAACCCAGGTCTCATCACTCTGAGAGCAAACAGTGTCTCCAAAATAGGCTGTTAATTCCAGTAGTTAGAAGAGGCCCAGCTAAGAAGCAAAGTTACTGAACAAAATTGGTCCTGTTTCACCTCAAACCAGGATGCTTAGTGAAGGCAGATTGAGCTGGCTGGGCTCCATACACGGTGACACGTATCATGGGGACACGAAGGGCTGCTGGCACCAGAAAGCCACTTGCCGTGCTACACTTCAGTGCGCTGTAAGCTGCCAGATGTGAAGGCAGACTGTTTGCCTGAAAACAAAACGCAAACTCTAGGGCTGAGTGACAAGTCGGTGTAGATGTGGCCTTCATCTGCTAGGAGGATGAATTTCACAATTAGGCTAATCTGAAAACTAGACTTGGTTAGTAATCATTAAGCTGGAACTCTCCTCTCTGTTTCATCGCCAGTTTCTCTTAGGTGGCTGTTACTCGTCCTGCTTTTGCTCCTGCGCTGTGAGTGTTATGCTTAGGTCGCTCCCCTTGCTGCCTTGTGTGTTTACCAAGATATTCCCCCAACTGTCCGGAGAGGGGTGTTTTGAATGCCTGTCAAGTCCCAAATACAGGTGAGGAGGGAGATCTGGAATTTGGCTTCATGTTCCATCCCCAGTACAAAGTTAGTGTGAGCTGTCAGAGGAGTGGGAACCACCTCCTGACTCCTGCCTGGTCTTCAGTCCCACCAAAACGTGCCTCTCCGCTGCAATCCTCCCCCCCCGCCCCGCTTCCTGTGGGAACCCAGAGCCCCCATGCACTGCAAAATATACTCAAAAAAATTGGAGGTTTTAATACTTTAGTTAGCACTTTGAAGGTGTTTCTTGAGTTGAGGGTCTGGTTTTTGTTTTCCTGTTTTATCAGTTATAAACTTAAGTTTGTAAGTTTCCTGTTGTCCAACACAAGAGGAATGGGGCAAAGCTCTTGCAAGCCTACGAAGGAGGCAAAATAAACTTCGTGTGACAGGTGAGAGCTACGCACCAAGAACCGCAGAAGTCAGTATTTTCCATTAATTACCCACAAAATGTTGTGCGTGTGCTGGCAAAGATCCCAACATAAGCAATAAAAATGAGTATTTTGGCATGAGGTCAGTCCTGGGCAAAGCACACATCAACAAATCTGAGTGTGTCATGTGCAGGAGCGGAAATCCATCCCTGGGACGAGTAGAAGACGGTGTTTCCTGCTCTAAAACGCTGTGGTGGCTCAGGTAGCACGGTGAGGTAAATGTTGACTTTTTAAAGGCGACCACTGCAGCTCTAGGTGAGAGGGATGCTTTGCAGAGATCTCCGTTAAGTGTTTTTTGGGATCAGCGACGGCTTAGGGAGGGGAAGCACTGTGTGTGAAGGGAGAGAGTGCTCTGCTGCTTGGCCTAGTTGCAGAATTTAAAAATAAAATAAACTTGTTTCTATGTGTCTGTCCAGCTAATGCTAGCGATGAGAGAATCTGCACCTCAAAGCTAGAAATCCCAGGGCTCTCGCGGGGTTACGGAGGCGTTCTCAGGGTTGCAAAAGTTTATCCTAGTTGCACTTACCGCAGGTGTGATGTGGGATGATGGCTTAGCGTGCCTGCCTCTCGCCACGGTGCGAGCCTTCCATGGGGAGCAGATGATGTCCAGATGGATGTTTGTACTCTCGTCCCGTAGCCGGGGCTATGTGGGGAATGTGCCGTGGGGTGCTCCTTGTTCCAGGAGTTAATTGCTTTTGTATTTGGGAGTGATGACATTGCAAAAGGGTTGTACTCAATTATATCCTTATGCCAGCAATCAGAGAACAGCCTGCGTCCGTCAGCTAAGAGGTAAGTTGTGATTTTTATCTTTTCTTTTTGTTCCCTGTGAAGTGGATGAGAGCAGCAGCTAACCAGTGAATCAGCTTTTAAGCACTAAAACATACTTCCCACATTGCCAGTTCTTCGTTCCACTGGCTACGTAGTGGAGCTCTCCCCAGCATGTCTTCAGGAAAACTTTGAATCACAGAATACTGGCCAAAATGTGTCAGACCTCACAGGAGCTGAACGAGGGGCTTGCTTTTATATAAAGCTAAAATTGAACAGTCTGCACTGCAATTACTCCAATGGAGAATTACCTGCATTTAAAAACAGATCTGTGTATTTAAGCACGTAATCATGAGCATCCAGAGATCTACTTCAGGCTACATGCTGTCTGTGGTCCCAGTCATGAGAGCCACTGTATGAAATGGGGTAGGGCTATGCTATGCATTTCCAAAAGTCAGGCAATGCCAGGGTCTACTTTCTGCACTTGTAGTAGCTCAACTATATACTTACAAAAGCAAATCAGCATCAGAATATGTACCCAAAGTATAATATGAAGATACAATGACATGTCCAGGGGCAGACACTTCCAGGAGGGCACTTGAGAGCTCAACACTCACGTAAGCGTTGCCTTGGATGTCTCCACTATCAGTACGTGGCAGAGCTGGCAGTGCCCACCTGGGTCCCCACTTTGACACCGAGGCCACTGTCCCTGGCCAGTTTTACTATCAGTTGTCAGCCTTGTGCCTCACAGAGCTTTTCAGCATCTACAGAGAGAAAACTTCTGCCTGGTGGCTGCAGATGAAGTTCAGAGCAAACTGCAAGAATGGCTTTGCAGGTGCTGAACCTACACTTGCCTTGGCACTGGTTTGTCACCGTCTTCCAAATATGTTTAAATCTAGTGAAGCCTGGCTGTGTTTTCTACCTCACTAACCAAGGCTGTGTAGTCATACGCTGCTTAGACTGGGCATTGGTGGAATAGTGCTTCTGCGCATAGGGAGGAGGGGGTTCCTGTTTCAGTTATAGAATGACAGTTCAGAACAAATTGCTCTTTCCCCCTCTTTTAATATGTCTAGGACAAATGTCTTGCATGGGATTTTTTTCTGTAGTAACAGGTAGCAGTAGTGGTGCGTACCAGGCTGAGTGCATTTTCCAGCTGGTGATTTGTGCTACTGAGAAAGGGCAGAGTTTTAATAACTTTAATACAGGTGTCATCTAACTGCATCTGAGTATAAGTGAGACTTTCCTGGGTATAGAAACAGAGTATCTGAGGAGTCCTGCTGTGCAGGAAGGTCTTCATGAGGGGATGGACCAGCAAAGCTGTCCCTTTGCTGTCCTTGCCACTCTAGCATGGCTCATGCAAGCTGCTCTGCTGACAGAGTAGCCCACAGGAACAGGGCAGAGCAAACATCGTGTCTAACGGACTTGTCCTCTTTCGCTGTCTTGTTTGGCTCTCCAGCATGACTCACCTAGGTCCCAGAGATAAGCCCTCCTCAGATAGAAGCCCTAGAAGCCACCTTGTCAGGGATGATAGCTGGAGATGAATTTACCGCTGCTTTATTCAGCAACTTTATTCAGCTCCAGGGCTGGCTTCCTGGGGTTCCATACAGAAAGGCAATGTGAAGCTGCAGCCGCCTTCTCACCAATTCCTCTGACACTTCTTGCTGGTCAGCTTGTGCCTGTCATCTCAGTCGATTGTGTTGGCAGCTGCTTCTGGTCTCCATTTTCACTGCTGCACATGCCTTGCTCACGCTGGGTAAACGGGTGTCTGTAGCCAGTGTCGTTTTTATCTGAGCAGCTTGACCATGAGGATTGATGCCCCTTTAAAGGGGAGCAGTGTTTCTCCTCACCTGCAATAGTTAACACTTGTGCCACTGATCTAACTATGTATTTTGTGGTTGTGGTTTCTCTTTTTGACTGTGGACCTTTTCCATCCTCTTTCTTCCCAGACTCAAAGTCCTTTTTTTCAGAAGCATCCTTCTAATTAGGTAAATGTGCACCATGTCTATGTTATAATATGTAAGCTCTTTAACAGCAGAGGTTATGTTCACCACTTTTGAGTGAGTTTTTGATGGTTTTAATTCCTTTGGCCTGTATAATAGAAAAAAAAGAAAAGAGATGCTGAAAACAAATTTGCTACAAACATCCATGGGGCTAAAACATATTTGCAGGATGGTTGAGGTCTGTCTCAGTATGCAAAACTGCAACTTTGAATTTTTTGATTTGTGGAATTAAATCCTACCCATCGATGCCGACTAATGTGTATACTAATGATTAGCACGTTCTTATGGGCACTGGAATAAACAGGGGAAGTCCAGCTCATGAGTGTCTCAAGACTGTCGTTAATTCCTCGACTGCATTTCTTCCTGAAAATATTTACTCCCTCTGTTTTGCTCTTGCAAGGAGTTGTTTGCGATCGTTCTCTCTCAAATGCCCGCCGTGCGCCCACTGCATCTTTTTTAGCCATCTGTTGCCATCTGGTGGCAGCAGCGTTGAGCCGCCAGACTGGTGCGAGATGGCTTCCAGCGGGAAATGTGTGCCGTGCTGTCTATAACTAGGGGCAATCTGGTAACAAACACATGGCAAATTCGCAAATTGCTTGTCTAACCATCTGCCTTCTCTTACCCAGTGCTGCCATAATCTACTGTCACCAGCAATGCCGTTTTTTCTGATACCAAAATGCATTAAAAACGTGCATATACTGCATTTGGAAGCTAAAAAAAAAACCAAAACCCAAATGAGCACTGCTATTATTTTTCAGCTTTCGTGCCCTTATTTCTCCTGATGTAATATCCACCTTTTCTCTCTTCTTTTTACTAATTTCACTTCTGCATCCCACACACAGACCCTGCAGTCCCCGCAGCTGTCGGGGCCTCCTGCATCTGCTCTTTCTAGCCGGTCATTGAGTTTATGAATGCAGTTCTGTGACAAAGATTTCGGTGAAAATCTTGTATTCCTCACTCTGCCAAAAGCATTAGGTATTCTGCTCACTTGTAACTTGGCTGTATGATATCACCCTGCCAAAAAGACTTATCTGCAGTAGTATTTGTTCACGGCTGACTTCCTTCAGGCTGGAGTGGGCAGAAGCCCCCGCAGCACTTGTTCCTGGTACATGAATGGAAGGAGCGATGCCCTAAATTCAGCTGGCAGTGAGTTCTGCTTCTTTCCAGTTGAGATGGATGTAGACCTGATCTGCCAGGTTAGCAGGGTGGGAAGTGGGTTTGGCTGAGGTCTGAGGGGGTGGGGGGTATCTCATAAACCAAGCCAGAAAGCTCAGAGTTGAGATAGACGTGAAAAGGGTTTTTCTGTGTGGGAATAAAACATTTGCCAAAAAAATCTCTGAATACTCTGAAGGCAAAAAAGAAAAGACCCTTCTTAGCAATGGATCAAATTCAGGCACTTGGTATACTCCCTTTGCTTTTTCATCTCGGTCATGACGGGTCACATTCCCCAGTTAATAACAAGCAGCATTCACTTCTCTGTCCATATTTAACCGCAGCAGCTTGGGTTGCCTTGATTTTTTGGGGAGGGAAAGAGTCTTGTGTCTCTGCCAGTGAACGTTCCTTGCAGCCAGGCTGTCGCTCCCCAAAGGCCTTCTCCAAATACCTGCTCCTGCCTCTTCCAGCCTGAGCTCTGACTTCCAGCCAGCGAGGTGGAGCTGGCTCCCAGGTGAGGGGGTGGCTCTCGGGTCAGCCCAGTGGCAAGAGAAACAACCCACCCGAAGGCTGCAGACTTTCGGGGGCTCCCACAGATTCTGCATCCTGCTGATTCCAAGCAGCTAGACCTCTTTTTTTTTTT
>VZSZ01012211.1:203890-221826 GCA_013398815.1 Ibidorhyncha struthersii | reverse complement strand
GGAGAGGGGAGGCAGAAACTTATGTTATCCAAGAGCTATAATTTGCCAAAGACCACGGTAACACTCTCCTACATCTGTTTCGGAGCGAACCTGCCAGCCCTGCCTCGGGTGGGCAGGAATGCTTTGAGAGACCCCGAGAGGATCCAGAGGGGCATTGTCAGCATTCCTGCAATGCCTCTGTGCAATTGTATCTCCGCTGGGCACGGCAGCTGCCTGGCTTGGGATAAAGGTTGGAAGCAGCCGGCTGCCTGCTTGAAATAAGATACCTGCAACAATGGGAGCTGCTGGCCAAGGCACAGGCCGGGGACAAGGCCAGAGTCATGGAGGTGGAGAGTTTTTACTGGAGGATATATGTAAACGCAGAGGCTGAATGCTTAGTGGAGGCTGGTGAGTGAGGGGGAGTGATTTTAAAAAATGATAATAATAATTACAATAATAATAAAGGTATCCAGCAAGAAACACCAAACCAGCTGGCAGACAGCACAAAGGATATCCAGCAGAAATAGAAAGTACATCTGGTGTCACCCAGAGGCAAAGCTAAGAAATGTTTCTGTGGGGAATGTTTTCTGGAAAAGGAAATTTGGAGTAGTGTGTAAGAATGGCTGTGGCAAGTCACCGAGTGCAGTGTCCTGCCTCCAAACAGCGGGTGCCTGGGGAAAAGTGCAACAATAGCTTAAGCATTAGGCAATATTTCCCCAGGACACTACCCCAGCCTCCCGTGACTTGTGACTCTGGGACTTCTGTGACAGACTTCTTGGGGGGTGGGGGGGTGGCATTTGATAGCATGAAATTAATTTATCAAACTAATTTTTCTGAATACACACAAACTTCTGGCAGCCAGACGCTCCTGTGGCACTGAGTCCCACTGCAGATATACTGTGTGAAGGAGGGTCTTGGTTGAGCCTGCCAACTCTAACTTTCCCCTGATGCCCTCTACTTTTTTGCACTGGGACAGCGAGTGAATCCAAATCTGCCTTGTCCAGACCATTTGGGATTTTACAGACCCTACTAAAGCTCTTTCTCTGGCTTCTCTTCCATTCTGAAGGTTCATACTATCTATCTGTTCCAGGTACGGAAGCCAGTTTTTACCGTGGATGTCACCATCATTTTCTCCTGGGCCTTTTCCAAGTCTCCTTTTGAAACCAGAGGACCAGAACTGCAAAGAGCACTCAGGACACCATGGATTTATAGTGACATCTTTCCTGTTTGCTTCATCTCCTTTCCTAGGAACTGATGGACTTGCTTTTCTCACGCTGCTGAGCACTCCACAGAACCTTCTATCTCAAGATTTTGTTCCTGAGGGATATCCGTGAGCTCAGAGGTCATCATATATATAGATAGATAAAAATTCTTCACAGTTGGTTGTTTTCTTTGCTAGCTTGATTAACTGAGTATTATTACCAAACACCTCACTTTTCACCCCTTTTCCAGGTTTTCTATGACAATAACAAGCAAGCACTACCATGCCCTACAGGAATCCACCGTTCCTGCCCTGCTCTAGAAACCAATCATATTCCTACCACTTGCCTTTCACAGTTCAGTAAGTCTATAGGTATCATGAGAGGGTTTTCCCTCTTACTTCAGGTTACTTAGGTCAGTTAACAGCTTTTCAAGGGGATGACTCTACAGAGCACCTCCTGAAAATCCCAGGATATTCAAGGAGATGGATCTCTCTTGAACGTATTTGTTCAGTTCTTCAAAGATTTCCGATCCATCTGTGAAGCAAAGGGCGGGAGCAGCTGCGTCCCAGCGCAGTCTGTACGCTGGCGAGGGTGCATCAGAAATAAATGACTGAGAGCTGTTTTCCTTCGGAGAAACAAAATCCCAAATCTGGCAAGTTGCTCTGGTCACAAAGGGTAACGCACAGCTTTGGGTCTCCAGCTTGGGAAGTTTCTGAGATCTCACCGAAATGTTCACTTACTCTACAGATATTTCTTTCTTATCTTCATTTATATATTTATTTGTTTATGAAGTCACAGATCACATTGCCACTTAGAAAAAAATGACCTTCTGTAAACTGCAGAAGATACTTGACTGGTGACACACATTGTGCTCTCATTTCCAACCCGGCAGAGCAGTGGCCCTCAGCTGTCATTCCCCAAAACAGGTGCTGGAAATCAATACCTCAGTGGTTATATTTCACCCGCACCCTGGCAGGAGGCAGCACAATCCTCCTCTGAAGAGACTTTAAAGGCGCTTTGTTCGTGCCTCTGTCTGCACGGCTGCAGCAAGTGGGATTTGGGATGATGAAGGTCCATCGCATACTCCTCCTCATCTCCACAGGTAAAGGTGTTCCAGCCATTGCCTTGAACAGGGGTCGGCTCCCTCTGGAGCGTGCAGGACCAGGGCTTTGCATATACATTGATATGAGCGAATGCGTGTTCTGGGAGCAGCCTGTCCTGCTGATAAGGTTTTATAAACACACCAAATCATTTAAATGAGAGCTTTGGAGTGCATTGGTAACAGCTCAGGTATTTGTAATTTCAGACATTGAGTATTTTGAAGTGAGAAGTTGTTGTGTTTAATTGTTTTTCTCTCTGTCATCTTTTTGCCATGCCCCCATTTACTCTGGTGCTATACGTATTTCAAAATGTGTGAAAGGATCTAGTAAACATGGCTTGAAATGTAAGAATTCATTATGAGAAATGTTATTAAGATGTGGGACTACTGACAAGGAACCAGAATTGATTTGCAGCTGCATGTATTGTACCAGGATAATTCTTTTTAAGCTGTCCCTTAATAAGTATTTTGTGGAAAACTTTTCAACAAATTCCAGCAGTATACTAAATTCCTACCAAGCCACAACAGAAGGTAGCAATGTGAAGGACTTAAATTGGATTAATAAAGCATAGCAAAGAGCTTGACTTAGATATGATGCTGTGATCATATAAAAATTGAAAGCTGAGTCCTGCCCACCCCAGCCCAGCCCCTGGCAGGGGAAGCAAGCAGTGCTTGTCTGCGGCGGACAGCTTTTCTCAACGGCATCCAAGTATCTTAATATCACCTCATGGCAGGACAAGGCTGAGACAGAATCCTTGGCATCTCAGCTCAACTGTATAAAAGGTGCCAATGAAAAGGCAGTTAGGAAACAAGGGGAAATCCTGGCTTAGGTTGGAGTCAGCAGCAAAGTTCTTGTTGACGTCAATGGCCCCAGAGTCAAACTAAGAGAGGGGAAGGCAAGGATGGGATCTGCCAAAAATGCTTGCGGCGAGGCTCAGCTGTTCTGTTCCCTCTCACTGCCTTCAAGAGGGAGTAGATACAAAAACATCCCCAAGCCCCTGCTTCCATTTGCTTTTCTGCCCTGTAACAGTGAAGGAGCTACAGGCTGGGCACATGATGCACCTGGTTGTTCTGCGCCAGGCTATCTGGAGACAGGGTTCGTCTGGTTTTCAGTGAGGTGGGAATCTGAGCCCTCACCCCTTGGGAGTACAGTGACATGGATGTGCACTGCTGAAGCTGCACTGAAACAAAGCTGCTACCTGCCATTTGCACTCCTGATGCTCTTCTTCCAAGGGCTCTTCCGCGTAGCACTGCCAAGTTGCGCTGAGCAGTCTGTGGACAGGTTGAGACAAGGAGAGGGTGAGACCTTCCCTGAGGAGACGGAAATACAAGACCACGTTGTGAATGTTTTCCTTCTCTCTCAGCATGAGCACAACCCGAGCAACTCCAGTCATGGAGAGGAGCTCTTGCTCTGCTTAGACTTCAGATGCAAGGAGTCCATGACTGCTGTGCTTGGCCCTGTCCTTTAATGTTACCGTTACAGGCAAGTCCGTGGAATTCAAGGTGGAGAAGACCACATTAAAAATCCCCAATATATGGCTATTCTCTGTGCTTAACTGTCCACAAGTATTGCGTGTAAGCACAGTTGTGTGTTGGAAGAGCCTGGAGGAGATTCCTAACGCTCATTCTGATGTCCACAATGGTGGCTATTTGTTTTTGTTCATCTCCTGGTTGGAGGCTGTTGTTGCCTTACTCCTAAGCTGACCTCCAGATCAGATAGGTCGTTAGCCCTGCTGATGGTATTTGCAACGCACATAATGCACACCTGACATGAGGAGTAACACAGAGGTCTCGGCGTTAACCCACTGCCAGCAGCTTGCTGTTGACAGTATTTCCTTAAACCCCACCTCAGCCTGATGGTGCCGTAGCCTGTTCCCTGTCCCATCTCACTGATGCCACCCGCACTGTTCTGCAGCTGGGCTGGCCCTGTGCTACGAAGATGAGACTCGCCTCGTCGAGGACTTGTTCCAGGACTACAACAAGGTGGTGCGCCCAGTGGAGGACCATCGGGATGCCGTCGTTGTCACCGTCGGGCTGCAGCTCATTCAGCTTATTAGCGTGGTACAGTATGAACATGTAATACATGTCGAACCGCTGACTTACATGATAGTGCCAAACTGTGTCATTTTTCTAAGGAAACAATTTTTCTCCTTTAATCCTGATGTTTGCTGTTATTGCCTTCTGTTCTTTATTTTTTAAGGATGAAGTAAATCAGATTGTGACAACCAACGTACGCCTGAAACAGGTAACTCTAAAGATTGCTGTTTCACCCAATTCAAATAAATGCTCTGGACACAGCCAGGAACTAACTGCTCTGTTATACTTTCAGGGGCAATTGGGACAGGTGGGTCAGTTAGCGGAGCATTTCTTCTTTCCGGGGTCTCAAGAACAAAACTCTCTAGACACTAAGAGCCTTAAGAAAAGCATTTTGCATTGTATTTCAAACAGTAGGCCTCTGGCATATTTGTGTTTTATATTATTTTTATAAGCTTCTTAAACCAAAATCTAAGTTAATGTAAAAAATTAGCTGGAGGTCACACTGGCATATGTTTATGCATGCTTACCTACACGTCCCAAAGCAAGGGAAGTTCATGTTTCTAGAAAGTACCAAACCTACCCCCAGAAGTGCTGGAAGAGGCTCTCAGAGGCTGAAATCCTCCCTCTTTAGCAATGGACAGATGTCAACCTCAAGTGGAATCCAGACGACTACGGTGGCGTGAAAAAAATCCGCATCCCCTCAGATGATATCTGGAGGCCAGACCTTGTTCTTTACAACAAGTAAGGGGTGTCGGCTGCCTGGGGAGGGAGGGGTAGCTCTGCTCCGTGGCACCACTATGATGGGGCTGCTTTCCCATGACATCTGGGCCAGTGGGTAGCATGCCTCGACGCAGGCGTCTCCAGGAGCAGGCACGATGGCACTGCGGGGACCAGTCGATCCGCAGCCAGAGAAATCCTTTTGTGACTATGTTAATTATGCTGTCCATATTGCTGTTAATATCCTTGTTCCTTTTGCAGTGCAGATGGTGATTTTGCCATCGTTAAAAACACCAAAGTCCTTCTGGAGCACACAGGCCTGATCACCTGGACACCACCAGCTATTTTTAAAAGTTACTGTGAAATTATAGTCACGCACTTCCCATTTGACCAGCAGAACTGCAGTATGAAGTTGGGAACCTGGACGTATGATGGTACAGTGGTTGTCATTAACCCGGTAAGCAAGGAGTTTGTAATCGGCAAACGCTGTGAAGACCTGGATACGTTTTTAGGGAAATCTCAGATTTAGAACGGAATGTAACCTTTGTTTTGACTGAAAAATAAGCAGGTACTACCCATAAAATATAAAAGACCCATTTGTAGATCTAGCACAAAATTTCCTGGTTTGGCTTCTAAAATTCTGCACGCTCACGATTCCTGTGCTCCCACAGTCTCCTACCTGTCTATCCTCTGACAGCTTCACACCGTTGCTTATGNTTTCCATTTCCAAGGACTCTTTCCCTGTCCCCTCAGGTATGTCACTGTTTGCAAATATTTAATCAGTCTTTCTCTTTAGTCAACTATCCTGGACTGTTTCTGTAAAATATTTAGTTGAACGCTCTGTGCAGGATGATATTCTAAGGCAAAATAACATAGACAAGAGTATTTTGCTCACAAAAATGCCTGAAGTGCCTGAGTTATCGGCAATCCTGTTCCTGAGTGACAGCCAAGTTTTGATTTTGTTCAGAACATCTAATATTAAGAATTTGTATTTTTTTTTGCTGTCAGGAGAGTGATCGTCCAGATCTGAGCAACTTCATGGAGAGTGGGGAGTGGGTGATGAAGGACTACCGTGGCTGGAAGCACTGGGTTTACTACACTTGCTGCCCTGACACCCCCTACCTGGATATCACCTACCACTTCCTTATGCAGCGCCTGCCCCTCTACTTCATCGTGAATGTCATCATTCCCTGCTTGCTCTTCTCCTTTCTTACCGGCTTAGTTTTTTACCTACCCACAGATTCAGGTATGTAAATTTAGTCATTCTACTGCCATAGAAATTGGTCTTCTAACAAGTTTCTGAGAACTTCTCGCTATTTGAAATCACCAGCCAACTTGAAGGGCAGCCCTTACTAAAATTGGACATTTCAGCTCAAAATAACGGCTCTAAACATTCTGCAAATAAAGGGTAAGCACTGAAAGCTGAAACTATTGATATAAAAAAATTGGGCTGATTTCCCCCAGAAATCACTGATTAACTATCCAGTTAACTTCTGCAAAACAAAGATTTAGCTAGCTGACTCTCCTGTTTTGCCGTAGGCAGGTAGTTAGTGTGTTAGTACGTCACGCAGTAGCTGAGCACACAGGGGTGACTGAAGCCCTTCTGCACCGTGTCAGAGCAGAGCACTTGTTATCTGTTCACGCACGTTACCTCCTGTGACACAAAGAGTAATCCTGGCCTATTCTGGCCTCCTTTGTCTCTGCTGAGCAGCTCTTGCTCCCTGTAACCGTTTTCTCTCCTTCATTTATTTTACTAGTGTCAGCTATTCATGCTGCTTAATTTCATTAAGCCCCTTCTATGAAATACTTGATGTATTTTTTTTTTCAGTGGAAAAATTACTAGAAAGTTGAACTGAATAGAAAAAAAGATGTGTCAATCATGTTTTGTGGTTCAGTTTTGACATCCTACATACTGAAAGATCTCAAATAGCAACTGACCTCTGGTGTCAGACATGATTTTTGCCCACTCAGCCCAGGATGAGCCTGCCAGAGAGTGAGGCAAGCAAACCCCCAGGAGGCTGTGGAGCAAGCATTAGTCAGGTGCATATACTTGATCATTCAAAATGCACAGCCCATGAGGTGCTCCTGGCAAGTAAGCGTTCCATATCCATCACCCATACCTCAGCCCAGTCATAGCTGGTCATTCCCACCTTAATGCTGGAGCTGATGCTATGTTAGGCTCTCAGGTTCAGCCAGCCTGGTGGATGCTGGGAGAGATGATAGCACTCCAGATGCACACAGGTGTACTTGTGTGAATAACCATTGCCCACATCCTATCTTCTCAAAGAAAAACTCTCTGTACTGAACGATAGGAGCAGCAATGGTATTTTCTTTGTTTTTTCTTTTTCTTTTTTCTTTTTTTTTAACATGGCAGGTGAGAAAATGACTCTCAGCATCTCTGTCCTGCTGTCTTTGACTGTGTTCCTTCTGGTCATTGTGGAGCTGATTCCCTCCACCTCCAGCGCAGTGCCTCTGATAGGCAAATACATGTTGTTTACAATGGTGTTTGTCATCGCTTCAATCATCATCACGGTCATCGTCATCAACACCCACCACCGCTCCCCAAGCACTCACACCATGCCGCACTGGGTCAGGAAGGTGAGCTCTATGGCTTTGCACGTTTCCCGATTTCCACTGAGCACTCCATATTTTATTGGCAGGTTTTCTAATAAAAGTCAACAGGAATTGGGGAAGTACATGCATCACGCTAAATCTCTCTAAGCACAAGAGCCAGTGTTTACTGCTTAGCTGTGCATAAAGTCAGCAAGACTGCTAAAGTGCTCCTTTAAGTAAGAAAATTGTCCACTGGGGTAGAATTTTGCAGGGAGAAGATGAGGCAAAACATGGGCAGCTGAACGCACAGGGAAAAGAAAATGTCCAGCCGGAATCAAATTACATTTCCTGGTCTAATTCTCCATCTGACTGCAAACACTGCTGCCTGCCAGTGGCCAAGTTCGCCGGCCCCTGTGAGTGCAGAGCACAAAGGCCGTCGGGGATACCTGCGTTCAGCATCCCAGTTTACAAAAGGCAGTTTGGCAAAAGCTATGATCTTCTCTGTACTTCTGCAGTAAACGCAGCTGCTTTGCAGTCCTTGGGAAGCGAGGAGATCCTTGCACGGTAGTCTAGATGATAACCACAAGATGTAGAAAAAACTGGATAGCTGTCATTACAAGTTCTTTGCCAGGGAGACGGTACCAAAGTGGAGCCGTTCAGTTATTCTTGCCTTTTTTTAAGCCTGCCTGGGTTCATAGTAACATATGACATGAATAGGAGATCGTTCTGTGTATTTCTAATTATACTTTTAAGGCCACAGCTTACATCAGATTCACTCTGCAGCACAAACAATCCCTGCAGAAGGGAGATTTTAGCAGGCAAACACTGCATGTGCTTAAAATTCCTCTGGCAGCAAGCCTCTGTTACTCCGAAAGAAATTAATGTAAACATTATATGCACGTATAACAAATAGTTGTAATAGCAAAGTCGAACCTAAGTAGCCAAAAGAGATCCTTTGTAGTCCATTCTTCAAGCCAGATTCATAAGCAATGTGTTCCAAATTAGATGAGATTGATAGAGCACACACCAGCTGAGGGTCTGCTCCGGGACGTCTCACCCCCCTTCACGTGTAGATGTGCGTATGGCAGCGGGAAATGGTTTCCAGAAAACACGTGACGGGCCTGCGGGTGACTCCATCTGCCCCAGGACATAAGGCTGACAAAAGCCCCAGTGTGACTGAGGCGCAGGCTGTGACATACTCCAAGAGGGAATCTGTAGCTGTTCCAGGGCGGGAAGCGATTTGGGAGTGGAGAGGCTTGTCTTTGTTCAGTACACAGCTGCATCTGTAACACAGCCCCGCAGACCGGCAACTGTCATCTTCTCCCCCTTTGTTTTCAGATCTTTATTGACACAATCCCAAATGTCATGTTTTTCTCTACGATGAAACGACCGTCCAGGGATAAACAAGACAAAAATATTTTTGCAGAAGATATCGATATTTCTGAAATTTCTGGGAAGCCAGGTTCTGTGCCTGTCAACTTCTACTCCCCACTTACCAAAAATCCAGATGTGAAAAATGCTATAGAGGGAATCAAATACATTGCAGAAACGATGAAATCGGACCAAGAAGCCAGTAATGTAAGGCATTTTTTGTGCATGATTCATTTCTTGCTTTCAAAATGCTGGGGTTTTGGCAAAATATCCCCACCTCGCAAAAACACTCCAAGCCGTGGTTTGGCTTTGGCGGGGGACAGTCTTCTCCCCTTGATGCAGTCAACAAGGAGTGGCAGACAATTGTCACAGAAGGCAATTGACTCTTGGCTCCAAAAAAAAAAAGAAAAGGAAAAATAAAAGTGTCAGTGCTAAGGTTTTGTAAATGTAGTATGTGAAGCTGTAGAGATGGAGTGTCTGTGAGTAGCAAAGCAGTTTGGGGAACTGTAAGCAAATTCCAAAACACATTCCTCCCGTCTCCCACTCGGGCATCTTCCCCCTGCAGTAAGCAAGCTCCTGTCGCTTTTGAAAAGCCAGGAAGCAAGCCAAACTCCAAAAGGCTAGTAGTTTTATCTGAGAAGTGTTACATGTAACTTACAAATGATAATTCCAATTTTGATAAGGTTTTGGTTTATTCCTGAATGCTACAAGTAGTCCCTGCAAGCAATGCTCGTCATGAGCTACTCTGATTACTGACTTTTTCCACATTGCAAGCCAAAGGAAGGATAAATGCGTGTGGAGTCACATATGGCAGTGTTCCCCAGGAAAACCTAGCTCGGCCTCCTCCTAGCACATTCAATGCAATTAACCCCCTCTTTTATTTCAGTTATCACAGCTCACACAGCTTTTGCGTGGGTAATTCAGTCCCGGTACTTTGCCTTTCTAAATGATCGCAGACCTTCCGTGTTGAGCTGCAGGCTAGCCTGAAGATGCGGGGAGAGTTCTCCAGGACAATAATTTGGCCATCCTCTTGAAAAGGAGGCGCCTCCTTCCCACGAGCAGGATTTACACCACGGTGTTTGTTCCTGTGACCAAATTCCTGGAGCGTGTGGAATGGCTCTGGCTGTAGTCTCATGTTCCCCATGACTCCTATGCCTCTCTGCAGATAAAGTGTTACCTTCAGCAGCGCTGGCGTGGCTTCAGCGCCTCTAGGCTACGCTTCCTCCTAGGCTTACAAGGAGGCTCTTCGGGTTACTGGCAAGTGTTCCCTTCGGAAGTGGAGCCCAGCTGCTTGTGTCATCTGGGCACCACTCGTACCATTTCCAGGGGGTTTCAGAAGTCAAGTTCCCCAAATAAACTGAAGGTTGTGGCTTCTGAAGGCTGCCACTTCATTGCATTCACTTATGAACCACCTCAAAATGGTACTGGTTATCAGCGTCCTCTAGATAATTTACAACAGCCTCTTCTACTTGTGGGGCAACTAAGGCAAAAGTAGAGGGCATCTTAGGCCAGTACGTCTCACTGCGTAAGGCAGAGTTACAGGGTGGAAATCCTGAGCCCTGCTGGACTTA
The DNA here is from genome assembly GCA_013398815.1 of Ibidorhyncha struthersii. Lineage (NCBI taxonomy): Eukaryota > Metazoa > Chordata > Aves > Charadriiformes > Charadriidae > Ibidorhyncha > Ibidorhyncha struthersii. Next base: position 211,297 of record VZSZ01012211.1, on the reverse strand, counting down.
GCACCTCACACTCTGCTTGCTCTTAAGGTGCTGGGTTCCCACAAAAACATCCAGTGAAAACGTGGTCGCAGAGCAAGTGGTTCACGGTGTCCCACGGCTGGAAAAAAGACTAAGGGAGCTACAGAGAAGGTTTTCCCAGACCTTCGAGTGTATATGAGGCATGGAAAGCAGGGACTAGAGCTAAATTAACATCAATTGCTTCGATATCCCAAGAGAATGAAAAAGGAAAAGGAAAACAAATCCAGTTGGGTCAAAATAAGTGTTTTGCTGTCAACATTTTAAACTGTCTTTCAAATCAACTATTTGACTAAAAATTAAGCTTTTCAATGTTTCTTTTTAATGAAATTGTTCACCGAATTGCCAGGGTTTCTAAACAGTTTAGTCTCGAAACTTGCAGTTCTAGGTAGCTTAGGCTTTCTCAACCACTGACCTGCTTTTGAGAAGAAAATGAGTATTTTTTGCATAATAATAGTAGATCTTAAGGCAGAGCCTTTCCCTTGCTCAAGACAGTAAGTTACAAGAATGCCCATAACAAACATGGCTCTGCAGAGACTTTACCATCTCCTTTGTTTCTTTCCCAGGCTGCAGAAGAATGGAAGTTTGTTGCAATGGTGGTTGACCATCTTCTCCTTGGCATATTTATGCTAGTTTGTATTATAGGAACATTAGCTGTATTCGCCGGTCGCCTTATTGAATTAAATCAGCAAGGATGAACATCAGCTGGAAACTATTTGCTACCCTGGTCAGCATCTGAAAGCATCTTAACCATCAAAACCTGGCCAGCCTCCGCAGCTTCCGAAAGTGTCACAGACAGGAATTGGTCCCTGCTGGGAAAGAGCAGGGATAATAAAATGTAAGGCTCCATACTTAGCACTTCTGAGCTGCTGCTCAGTGGCATTTCGTTGCCAACAAGAAACACTTGGCGTTACTGGTAGACTGAATGGGTGTCAGCCAGGTTTTGATCCATTTTACCATTTATTAAAAATGCTAATGTATTAATAAGACTGTCTGGCTTTGTAACCCACAGATACAATTCCAGTGAAATCAATAGCAGTGTGTAATAAGCTTTAGCTGAGCTGTAAATCTGTATCCAACTTTAGCATTCAAGCTGGTTTCAATATCTGCTCTGTGGTTTTTGTATTGGCAGAGTCACAAATGACTCCTCTTGTAACACTAGATGTAACGAGCAGAAATCTCCCAAACACCATGCTTAAGCACTTGATTTTTATACACGAATCTGAAATGACTGACTGTCATACGTGACTCTACCTGTGGAAACTCTTGATGCAGCAAAGGGGAGGGACAGTTCTTTACTGTGGGAAGGATCCAGCCTCAGCCGGTTGGGCGCCGCATGTATTTTTTGCTATCAAGTCCCACGCTAAAGGACTTGTAGTGGAGGATTTTTTGCCCTGTTTTTTCACCGAGCCCTGCTCTGTGACCATCAGGTATCCCAGTGACTATGTTGCCGTTGCTGCCCTCTTATTTTTACCTGCTAATACTCTTTATAAGAAGCCCCACACTCATTATGTATTAATGCTCAGGATTTTCAGTTGTCAACAGAGATGTTCTGCAATTCCATCCTCAAGGAAAAGTTTAGGCTGGAGCAGAAGGAATGGTATCCATAGGATAACCTCTGTACTCGGTTACTCTGCTCCAGGAAGGTTGGTTTCCACTCTCCATTTTGAGTGATGCCTAACGTGGGGGCAGTTTCAAATTTGGGGGTGCTCAGTATGACATCTTAAACACCATTCTCTCTGTTTGCTGAAAACTGTCCCCTGCCCTGCTGAAATAGATCGTGAGCGTTAAAGCCAGACGCAGCACCACCAAGATCATTCCTAGAGCAAGTGTGCATCTCAGTTTTACTTATGTATGACAAACCGACGGGACCCCTCCTTCTCTAAGCAATACAAATAATCACCCAAACTTTATTCAAATGTTGAGCAACAGCTCGCTCTAGTGGCTAAAACAAAGTAGTGCTGCTTTGGGCCCAAGACCTTTGGGGTTTAGTAAATATTCAGCATAAGCAATAAACCTATGCGTGTTTCAATAATACAGCGTGGAAATATTAGCACTGCTGCCAATTTTTCTCAAAAAAAAATTGAGAGGTGGGGCAACTGACACAAGTTACTCATCTTTCCCAGCTGGTTGTCCAAGCCAATAGGACTACTTTGCTAACAGCTGTAAATAATTTGCTGTGAGTTTAATAAAATAATTTGTATTATGTTAATGCTCTACAGGAATGTGTCATGTCTGTGGAGGACGGGCATTTGAAACGCTCTATAGGGAAAATTAGGCACTTGTGCAATACTTCCATCATTGCGTAGTGTTTGCCGGACAGTGTTTTGGTGAGCTGTAGTCCTAAGCAAAGCAAACAGTTTGTCTGGGGCAATCGATCACTTGTAACGCTCTGCTCAGCTCATATGGTTTAGATGATGGTAATCTTTGTCTCCCTGGATGATCATTAACCCTGTAAACGATTGCTGAAGATGTATGCTGGGCAAAACCTCTGCTGACAGATGGAGTGCTTGCTGCAGCTCTGTTTATCTTCAGTGTAAGTTTTCCACTCTCAGCCCTTGGAGAGAGTCACGCAGTTCCCCGGCTCTCGATGAGCTAAACTGCAGCATAACGGTGCCTGGGACTTAATTTGGGAGACTGTGATTGGCACTAAAATTGACAGAACAATCCTCTTAGAGCAGCATGTGGTTGAATCTTAGCATTAAAAATAAACATCAAGTAACAAGATTCATGGTGAGCGTCCCCAGTATCTTTGTTTAGCTTCCCCAGCTTCCTCAAGGCATATCTGGGGCTTAGCCTCCAAATTCCACCTATTTGCGTGCCGGGGGGGCGTGCCTGCCTGCTCGCTTCTCCAGCTCTTGTTATACACAGCTAGCTACCACGTTGCAGTGTTTTCCTTCCACTTCCTCAGGAAAAAAATTTGGGATTATTTATCTGAAAATTTTTATTTGTGATAGTTTAATCTGTCTTACGGGCACAGCAAATCTTCTGCCTTCCTGTCGCTCTGAGTCTTGATGAACTACCCGTGTCTCAAAATATGTGACACCAGGCAAAAATAAATGCTAACTACTTCCCTTCTTAGGTTGCGGAATCTGGGCATTGTACGCTGACTCTCCAAACAGATGGTCCTCCAAACATCAATCAGCACACTTCAGGAGACAGTCCATCGGCATCTTTTTTTTGCTTTGCTTTAGACACTCAGACTGTCCCAGCCTTTATTCTCTGTTCCTAGCTCACCTTTGTGATACATTTTTCTTACGTACCACTAACATCCCCTGTTACCAGTTTCCACCTACTGAAAGAGTACCCTTATCTACACACAGACTAGTCCTTCTCATCTGCTACTGTCCTTTTAACATGTCAGCACATCTGTACACCTGCTAAAATAGCAGCTTTGGAGGTTGTAAATATGCTGTCTCAGTCACTGTCAAAGCTAATTTGCTGTCAGCATGTTAAGTACGTATTGTCTAACGATTTCTCATTTACAGCACTGTAGCCTCTCCCTGCAATCTTAATGCTAAACCCTCCTCTCTCCTATGTGGGTAGCACCAGCAGTCCCAGGGAGGTGGCCCTGGATGGATAATACTTGTGCCACCCACACATGCACCTCTGCTGCCTGGTTGCCTTCAACAGGCAAATTTCGTCTCTCAGCTTCAAGTGACAATTCTCTTGAGAAGCAAAACAAGAAATAGGCCTCACACGCTCATTATTATATTTCTCTAATAAGTGTAAAAAATAATGAAATGTGAACACCATGGCAGTGAAGTAAGCAAATGAGGGCAGACCAGGGGCCTCTGGGTGAGAATGTGTCGCTTTGACAGTGATGGTCCCCCAAGCAGTTAACTTGTCCCTCTTTTAACTGCCACCTTCTCGCTATTAAAGATGCTTTTGTTCGCTTCGAGCTTGTAGATAACACCCTACTTATGTCCTTAATAGAATAGCTCTCTGGAACATCTCCATCTTCTTCAGTCTGATTCTCTTTCCAATTTTTAAACAATTTGGCAATTAACTTTCCCCTTCCCATCCCTTTAGCTGACCTTCAGCTACTTTCTACTGTGCCATGGATATTTTGCTCCCAGAGATGCGGTCACCCCCAAATCTCTTTTCCTTATGGCACTCCTGCTGTTCAGGAGACCTGACCTTTCTGAGGGGCTTATTTGAATTTTTAAAAGTCCGTTACCCTGTACCAGCTCCAAGGGAGCAATTTCACCTCTGCGTGAACCTGTAATCAGAACAGGCTGCCGTTCTCCAACGTCACCATGCAGATGAGCTAAATTTGATGGCCTTATTTTGTCTATTCAGCTAGTTGCATCTCGGCTTTGTAAAACATTGTTGAGTTGATCAACAGAGCGAGCAGAAAAAATGACATTCACTGAACTCTAAACGCTTGATCACGAGCTTACGTATGCCAGGTGTCATCAGTCACCGGCAACTAGTGCTCGGGTCCCGAAGCCTCCTTCAGTTTGAGAGATTTTAAGAAAACAGATTACTGAGGCACTTGTAAGACAATTTAAGTACTCATTTTTTCTCCAGGATGTAAGTTGCTGCTAATCTCCTTGCTGTGGCCATCTCCCCAGAGATGTGTGAAAGCAGTCTGAGTTTCATCAGTGTGCTGACTCAGCAGTTCCTGTTTCCACAGCTGAAGCAAACCGCAGTGGGCAAGGACAGCAGGGCAAAAGAGTGTGTGTAGCACAGGACCCACAAAGTGCATAAATATTGTGCTGCTGTTGGAGAAAGGGAGCATGTTACCTCCCTGAAAAGTTTGTTTTCTGGTATGGTGGCATGCAAGATGTCGCCTTTGAAGTCACCAATAGTTTAGCACATCAGAAATGCTTTTGACTTTGGACACTTTTAGGTTTCTGTGCTTGGATCCAGTTGCAAGACCTCACATTTTCATATGTTTGCTAGTGCTAGATAAAGTCTAGCACAGCCTCCATGCCCCTAGGCATGCTCCTGGGTGTAAATTCCCTCCCTCCCTCTTTTTCTTCCTGAAAAATTGTGAAGTTGGTCCGAAGTTTCCCAAGCTCCTCTCAGATGAATGTTGGACAAGCTTCTAACAAAGCTCTGGAGTACTTTCTCCCTTTCTGGAAATGAAATCCCAACTACAGTTGGGGCAATCACGCACTGCTTTGCAAAATATTCTCTAAAACAATTGTACTTCAGCCCCTGATAAAGTATGAGAGACTGGCAGAGATATGGTAAACAGTCAACCTGCAAGCCACTATTTCCGTGCTCATTCCGAGAGCCCCGCTGAGTTCCCTCAGCCGTAGGTGGGTTATTTACAACACAGACAGGGCAATTTCACTTGTTACCGTGCGACAGGCTGGACTGACCAGCAGGCAAGAGTCCAAAGCAGTTTGCAGGCTACCGCAGCACGGTGATGATGGGTCGCTCGGCAGACTCCCCGTAAAGGGGGAACTCTTTGCTTGCAAGGGTTGTCATTGTTTCCTGTCATCCCAGCACAGATGTCCCACCGCAGCACGTCTTCCCAACTTCTAGCAGCCGAGCAGATCTGTATCGGTGTTTGTTATTTATCCCATATGGAGCCTGGAATAAACACACCACATGGTATTTCTCCAGTACATAGTCAAGAGGAAGCTGTTTGCCTCTACGTGACTTTTCAGCTAACCAATGACCCAAATGCAGTATGCCGTGCTTAGGAAGCTCATGTGGATTTGTGACCCTCTTTAGGGAGCTTTAGGTCTCTAAAGACAGCAAACACAGAGTACCTGCAGTTTTTCCATTTGTGAGCGCCATAATTTTTGCTTGCAAGCTAAGCTAGGTTGCGTGCATGGGTCAGAAGAAGGTAGAGAGGAAAAATTGTACCTGTTTTTGTGTCCATCTTGTAATGCTCCAAGCATGCAATGACACAGAAACAGAGAAATGACCTACATAAAAGCCTGGCAAGGTTTGAAACCTCACACTGAAGGCAAATCAGTAATGCCATTGGCTCTTAGGACAGCGTGTCTCAACATAACACTGTGTCTTTGGGCAACTGGTCATCTCCTGGTCAAAACATGAAAGTAAGTCGTAGCAGGTTCGCTCAGCACACAGGTTATTCAGTCTTTGACCTTGCTGGGACATGTTGCTACAACTGAATCAAGAACATATTTCAGTTCTTTGGGACACCTGTCCCTAACATTCATATATTTCAGACAACAGTGTGATGTAGCTGCTGGGCTAGACCATGTTCATGCATGGAGTAAACAAAAAACTTCCAAATACCTCCAAAATGTGATATCCTACAGAGACAAAAGCATGTGGGATCAATGTGTCGGCTCAAACAGGCGCTCAGGACACAGCTCTCACCCTTCAAACCTCGCTCCTATCTGCCCAGGCTACTCCATTACATACACTTTGGCCATTTTTCCATTCAAGACCTCAGTGCTGGACCCAAAAACATTAACAGAAGTTTTGTTTCTAGTTAAGCTGAGAGGGAAAAGAAAGCAGAATCTATTGCTTGTCTGGCAAAGCAATCTCTGCGTGAGCTAATTGAGGTAAGAAGCACAAATGCCTTTTGGGGCATCATGTAGAGAGGGGTAATTGACCTTCCCACACCTCGGCGTACTGCAAACCTTAAAAGGGAAAAAGCAAGTACCTCTTTCCCACTGTTTAATTACGTTTCTACTCCACTGTGTGTGTCTCTGCCTGCTGCCTTGCCATTCCCCGAGCTCCACTACCCCTCCCCTGCTGGCTGCTATCAAGGCCATGGGAGGCAGGTAGGGAAAATGAAGCGTGTTGAGAGCTTTGCGGACAAACAGAGCATCAGGAGCTGGGGTGAGGAGGAGACCCCATTGAACGGCCTTTGGGGCTTGGGCCTTTCCCAGAAGACTGGGGCGGTGCTGAGCAGGAGCGGGAGGGTGCAGCACCCCTCTGCCAGCAGGTGCACCGGAGGCCCAAATGTTGCAGAAAGTAGAGCTGCCGATGGAGGCCAGAAGGTTGCAGATGCAGGAAATGGGTATAGGCAGGGAAACGATGAGGGTTTGGAGGACAGGGTGAACCCAGAGAAGCTGTGGATGCCCCATCCCTGGAGGCATTTAGGGCCGAGCTGGATGGGGCTTTGAGCAACCTGGTCTAGTGGGAGGTGTCCCTGCCCATGGCAGGGGGGTGGAACTCGATGATCTTCCAACCTAAACCATTCTATGATTCTATAACCCCTGGAAAAGTTACCAGTATCGCACAGCTCAGGCCGTTTGCACCCGGGGAGCCAAAAACCCTTCCACGTAACGCCCTTATCTCGTTAACACTGATTGGCTTTAACTCCCATCGGAACACCTGGGACAAGAAGGACCAGCACCCCGACGCCACCGGGGAAGGACAATCCCACGGGGAACCCTCGATTCACCGGCCGAGCCGGGGCGGGGGGCGACATCCCGGGGAAGGGGGGAGAAG
>VZSZ01012211.1:186948-203333 GCA_013398815.1 Ibidorhyncha struthersii | reverse complement strand
GCTGGTGGCATCCATGTCCATCCCTGCCGAGGCTGTGAAACGCCGGCTGGGTGGGGAGAGCCATGGCTGGGGCCGTGGCAGGCACCGCTGCCCACACGTGTGGCACCCAAGTAGGTTGCCGTTAGGGTCGCTCTCTCATGGAGGTGTTTGCATTGCAGCCTTCCTCCGTCAAGTGCCGTCATCTGCAGCAAATGTTGAGGTGGACCTTGTAATTAGGCTTTGACGGTGGCAGCAACCCAAGCGGGTCTCTGCCTTCCAAGCTGGTTCTTGGGAACGTTTTGAAGGAGTCGAGTTTGGGAACCTCAAGTGAACAGGCTTAAAGTTTTAGCTTGTCTTCCCCTTTGTTTGCCTCTGCTACGCTAATGGCTGTGCTTCGTCTTTTAATAAACACCTTTTTGTGGTGTGGGACTATATCTCTTTTCTGAGAGTAGGTGTTCTTCAGCTGCTTCCACATGCCCTGCTCAGGCCTCGTATCTAAAACAAAAGCAATACAGCACTTATCTCTGGCACTGAGGCGTGCTTGTTCAGGAACCCACTGTGAGATACTTTTAAACTGCTCTCTTATTCTTGAAATGCTTCCTCAAAGAGAGGGCTGTGATAAGCAGCTAGCTGTTCTCAGTTGTCTTGACCCCCAGAGGATGGGCAGTGTGTTTTGCTCCTTGTTTGCACCATTTTTCACTCTCTGCTTTTTCCCTCTGTTTCTTCTGTCCTCCAGCTCCTCCAAGCCCAGTTTGGGAGCACAGTGCAGAGGCCCAAGAGGTCATGAGAAAAAGAAGAGGGCCTCTCAGAGTCTGTTTGGCCTCTCCGCGTTACCCACAGTGTGCCCAGCTTGGGAGCCTTGTCTGCAAGAAAGGCAGGAGGGATGGCAGCACTGCTGTGGAGGGACCTGCTCTGACAGGGCACCTTTCCGAGTGCTGTGGAGCACAAGGCAGGCTGAGCTGGTTTGTACTTTCCCCTCTGCTGGAGCAGGCCAGGGGAAGGAGCATGCGAGGAGGAAATACAGCTGTTGCAGAGTACTTCTGCCCTCCGTGCAGCGGGAGCACGTGAGGGGAGGACAGACGCAGAAAGGGAGATTCAGGAAGAGAGTACAAGAGAACTGGGGGGGACCGAGGAAAAGCTTTTTATGCGTGCACAAATTTTGTTTAAACATCTAGTTTAGCTAGGGCAAGAGCAAATACACTAAAAATGTGAGATTGTGTCTCTTGAATCTCTGTTACTCCAGAAAGTGCTGTTTTTCATTCCTCAGGTATCGTGTGTGTTTTTCTCCCTCACTTTTCTAGGTGCTTCAGCATCCTCTGACCTCAGGCTGCGCAGGACATTGCCCTTAGCATCTGCCTGTGAAATGTGTAGTTCTCCGTGTTGCACATGAAATTATTATTTCCATAGTTGGTTAAGGCAAGTTTCTAAGGAATGTGAAGCGAGAGGCACGCCAGTTCTTGTGGTTGGCCTTGACTGGGGTGCGAGCTCTTTGGGGCAGGGGTTGTGCCTCAGAGGCTGCGGTTACTCTACACGTTGCCCTTGGCAGCTTAGGGGTTTCTGCCTCCACTCCCGTCCGTCCCACCCCTCTCTTATCTCTTATTGCTGGTCACCTGTTCCTCCCCCTGTGCTGCATCTCGTTCAGCCTTTCCCAGTTATCTGTGGTGGTTGTGCTGTAAACTGAATGCTGAAAGGTTCAGCAATCTGGGTTAAAAACCTCAGGAAAAGGAGAGTGGGGAGGAGGAGGAGCAGCAGCTACTCCCTCTGTCTGTACAAGTGTCCCCGATCAGCCCTGTGCTGCCTCTCCCCTGCCTCCTGCTTTGAGATCACTTACCCCAGCAAATGGGGATTAAGGCAGTTTAAGCTCTCTAGCTGTGTCCTAACTTCTGCTGCTGCCTTAGTGTTTCTACTGAAATTACACTTTTAACTTCCTAAAGCATCACATTACCCTCTGAACAGCATCAGGTAGCAAGGTGCTGCCTTTGGGGGCTGCATAACCCAGAGTTATCACAAAATTACATCAGGGCTTCAGCGCTTTTACTCATGCAGTAGAGTCAGAGTTGAAAGAAAAGGTATTAGCTAAAAAGGAGCAATTTCCCACCTGCGACAAGAGGTATGACCTTTATATTGGATGATCTCCAGACCCCTTCTGGTGGAGAGGCCACTGAGGAGCAGGAGCAACAACACTAATCCCCTTGTGAAGGAACCACACTGCAGTATTGCTCTCCATTACCTACAGTGCACAAAGTACTAACAGCTAGTAGATTTTCTGCCTTGCTGGTATAAACACCAAGCTTTTTTGGAGAAAGAAAAGAGTGTGTTTTGGTGTTGTCTGACAAATGTGGCACGAGGACAGGAATTCATAGATTTCCTTTAGAGGCGCATTTATTGTTCTTGGTACGTGTGCATTTTAGTAGAATGACTTTATGCAACAGCCTTTAGAAACATTCTGTGCTTTTTAACTACATTGAATTTCCACCTGGATAAAGGACTTGTGTATAGAAACCATGAGAAATAGTGATGCAATGGAGAGGGGAGGATTTCTTTAAAGTTCATGCTTTTGCCAAGGCAAACATATCTGTGGCTTCTTCACAACAATGAAGTGTTATCAAAATTAAAATCTAATTAAATGCTTTTGTGTTCTTTCTACTGACTTCTCTTATTCTTGGCTTGAATGAGGACACTTTCTCCTTTTCTTTGTGTGGTGCACTCTAACACTTGGTCTGTTGGATCTGTTATAAAAAGGGTCTGTTGAGTATCGTGGTTCAAAATCCATGGTGGTAGCTGTATTTGAGCAGGGGTGGGAAAGCATTCTTTATATTGCGAGACAGTTAAGTTTTGGGCTGGTAGAGCAGACCTTGGTAGTACCAAAGAAGAGGACAATGGAAGTGGCCACAAATCCTCAAGGCACTCGTCTGTTCTAGGCGCTGTTGGGTGTGCAGTTAACACCTACTTGTTTAGCTCCTTACTCCAAAGATGTACGTGAAAATCTGTCTGTTATTGAATAATAACTGCTGAACTGTTAGCTGGCAAATGGCCCAGAAAAGGGATTATTAAAAACTAAATTTAATAAAGATGTCTAGAATCGTGCTTTAGTAGAAGGTTTCGTTTAAAATATTTTGGAGCCTTGTGGTGACCAGTATGATAGCAGTGTAGTGCTCTCACGTAGCACGAGCTACATGCACGTGTATGTCAAGATATCTGAAGAGGAGCAAGGGGAAGGACATCAATGAACTGTTTACTATGTTAATACTCTGTTGTAACTCTGTGCAAGCACTATGCCGCTGCTGCTGAGTTTGTAAGGGAAATCTGAATTGTGAAAAGATTATTTTTTTCAGTGGAAATAACACAGTATCAGGTCTCTGAAAGATACTGTGGTGGCTGTTCAGCCTTGCAGGCACGCAGGTCTGAAAGAGCAGCTGTCCTTGGGTCTCGGCCAACTCGGTTCACAAAGATCAGTGAAGAGTGTCTCTAAGGCTGGAGCTGCAAGTGGCAAGGGAGCATTTTCATCTAAATCTGAGAGATCAAAGGCGTTCAGAATAGAAAGTTTTTCCTTATTCCTGGAAGGAGATAAACGGGAAGCGCAAAGAGTAGTTCAAGAGTCTGTTTTGTAACACTTAACTCTGCTGTACCCTCATTAATGTTCTGTGTTTGGTTCCAATTACACATAAGTACACTTCGGAGTTAAAATGTATAGTTTTGTAACTCCTTAAACTACTAATGTTGCAGAAGGAAAAGTTCCTAAGATTTCAGCTGTTTCTGGCACCCATCATCTTTAGTCTCTTCAGTGTGTGTGTGTATGCGTGTAGCTCCTGCCATTTCCTTCCTGGGACTGAGTCCACATGAAGGGCCCTCCTGTCCTCTAATGCATGTTTTTGCGAGAGGGCTCTCCTTGTCTGAGCTAAACTTGAGTACACCTCCCCTGCTGAAGAATGCAGGATAATCTTTAATGGGAAGTAATGCAGAGGTTAAAGTAAATGCTCTTAGCAGCTTCAGTGAGCCCAAAATAGCTTGTGCATGTTTCTCCTGTGATAACTTCAGGAAGCGGGGTGATTCCCTCTTCCTCCCTCTCTTTCATATTTTTGGTGAATGCTGTCCTTGAGCACTGAAATCCCCTTGCCATGAAGAGCGGGCAGTGTGGAGCTGGTTTCTCTCTGAATTTTCCTGGATGCTGACTTAAGAGGACCAGAAGTGAGCCCTGAGAAGAAATTGCATTCCTCTGCTCGTTGTACCGTTTCCCACAAAAATTGCTACTAAGGTCCTCCATGGTGAGGGTGGCCAACCACTGGAACTGGTTGTCCAGAGAGATTGTGGAGTCTCTGTCCCTGGAGATGGTCTAAAAACTGGACTGGACAAGGCCCAAGCAATCTGCTTTAAGCCAGGTTAGCCCTGCTCTGAACTAGGTGAGATCCAGCGGTTCCTTCCAGCTGGCTGTATGCTGTGTTTCTTCATTATTGGATAAGCACGGCTGCTTTCGTCTGTCCCTAGAACATCTGGGAATAAAAGTGGTCTCAGAGCATCCAAAAATGGCCTTGAGAAGTCTGAATAAAGACTTTGAAAAGTGGAGCGCCTAAAGAATCATAGTATGGGGAAGTGACTTCACCCAAAGTCTCATAGCAGTGGGTCGGTAATAGTGCTGGGAGAGAATCATAAATCTCCTGACTGGCAGACTAGTGCCTTAGTAGCTAAAAGATGTTGTCTTTAAGCATAAAACCATCTCCTTTCCCTACTCAACTACTTTCAGATCACTCGGCAATAGAGACTACTTTTACCCTCTGAAAGACCATTTTCTTTTTTTTCTGTATCTGTCATATTCATAGGTTTTTTAGTACTAAAGAACAGTTTATTGCATTGGCTTTTTCAGGAAACACTCAGAACATCAGATCTGGAAAAGAATTTGGTGAAATAAAGACAAGAGCTGCAAAGGAAATTTTTAGAAAGTGATGTTATTCCCAGTTTGCTGCATAACAATTAGTCTCTTATTTTTAAAAGAGGAAAAGAGCAGAGGAAGCTGTACACTGAATCCAAGTTTGAATCTCTCTTTGTTTAAAAAATAAAAATTGCTTGAAGAAAACTTCTTAAAATCTGGAAGCTGAGAATGCAGATCAGCATTTTAAAGAGTACCATGGAAGGAGTTAAGCTGTGAGTTAACTGCATCTGTGTTTCAAATCCAAATGCTATGAACAAGGCACCATTCAGATCTTCTGTTAAAAGTTATGCTGAATTCGTTATGCTGTGTTTGCTTGAATTCTGTTGCAAGGAGAAAAAGAAAATCATGGCAGATTTAAAAAAAAAAAAAATCATTACTCTTGTTTTGGTAGCTTGTTGCTGAAGTGATGAAGCAGGATTCTCCTTTCCCGTTTTTGTGTTGGTTTGGTTTGGTGTGTTTTGTTTTGTTTTTTTTTTGTCTAGCACTTATGCAGGTCATCTGCTAATTATTAGCAGCTGTGAGACTATGGAGTTACATAAGCATAACTAAAAGTCAGTGGAGCCTTGCATCATTCAGCAGATCTGCCCATCACTTACCACAATAACAGATAGGTTTTGTAACTTGCTTGACACGGGTATCTAAATACTAACATGGCATCAGCAGGCACGGAAAGTTGCAAAATCCTTTAAGTCATAGAAATTGGATATGATAATACGTTATTTTATTGTTGCCACAACCTGTTGTCCAATTATACATGTGCGTTGCTGTTCCGTGAAGAGAGCTGTGTGTCAGGGTAATGCCCTGAAACAGCTGAGCCTGCCAGCTACATAAAGCTGAATTGTCTGGGCAGCTTCGCTTGGATGATAGATATGGGTGCTATGCCTGGCTGCTGCGGAGGCACAAGTGTGAATGCTTGTGAATGTATCCCAAATTAGCCATGCTCAGTGATATGGCTGAATACAACAAACTGTCTTAAACCTTAGAAAGAGGTGTCTTTACAATGGGACATGTGTAGACCTGAGAACTTGGGATTTTGTAGCAAGGGCAATACCTGCCGTCCACATAAGAGCACGTTGGCACCGACAGCCCAAGGCTGGCAGGTCCAGACTCTACCCCCAGGTTTTTAACACTGGCTCAGTACGCCGCAGGATTTGGTTAGCAGCACGAGTTTCTTCCCACTTAAACTTGAGGGTGTATAAAGCTTAATCTCCTGTAGTCCTCAGTATTAAATCATAGGCTAAGTAATGAATTTTCTGATCCAGTCTCTGGCTTTGTTTTCAGATTGTTTTTTTTTTTTTTTGTCTTGTCTTCTCTTTTGCTGGTTTAAAGATCTCTGTAGGCAAAACAGACTGAAAGGATGAGTGCAGTGTTGTCAAATGTGCAAAATACGATCCTTAATATACTTGTTCTTGACAATTAAGAAGGTAAAATGAGTTACAGCAGATACAATGTCCTTCCAAACTAGTCTGTGCACCCAGTGGCTCAGAGCTGTGCCCTGGCCCCTTTTTCAAGAAGTGAAAGAGGAGTTTGCCTGCGCTTCCATTATTTTTTTTCTTCCCCAGCTCTTTTCTCTCTTCTTTCCTTTTTTTTTTTTCTTTTTCTTTTCTAAAGCAGTGATGTGAGCAGTTAAGTTTGAGAGCTGCTGCCCTAGATCAGTGGTGTCTTTGCTATTTCTGCTGGGAACAACAGACAGTGCCTCATTAGCTCACCTCACTGCCAGGCTCCGAAAGTGCTGGGACCTTATAGCTACCCTTAAATTACCCTGGTCCCTGAGGAAACATATAGGTGTTTGGAGGCAGCTTGCAACCTTCAGCTGCTGGGGTAGCATGCCAGAGCCGTAAGAGGGTGGCATGACTCGTGAACCTTCCTTTTATGAGTAGCCTCAACAGGATGGTAACTGGTTTTGTAACTAGAATCAGCTAAGTAGCTTTTTCATAGAAAGACACGGATGATGAAAAATACTTGGGGGAAGGATTGGTTGTTCTCCCCCTCACCTCTTACCTGAGGAAATGTTCCTCAGCCAGTAATTCAAGGGTACTACTTTGACACTCTTGGATCAATTTGGATTGCAGTTTGGCAAACATGGACAGCATCAGCCACGCAGTACAAAGCTCTGCAGTCTTCAGTTTACCTCAACTCACCAGTCCTCACATGGCCAATACGTCAGTCACTGCTCTCCTCATATCCCGATTTACCCAACATTGACTGACCCGCTTTGCCTAATGTAGTTCCAAAATATTTTTTTTTTCTGCCATGGAAATGCAAAATAGAGAATTTTCACTTTTTGCTTTCACATCTGAAGCTACTGAAAACTTTTTTTTAAAGGAAGGATTAAATGTAAACCATAAAGGGTGCTGTGTGTTGCATATGTTGTAAGTAAACAAACCACCTGCTCACCTGCATAAGTAAGTTTGCATGACTCAATGTATCAATCTCTTTAAATGTATCTCTCTTTGGTCAGATGCTGCTTCTTGTTTTCCATATGGTCATACATCTTCCCGTTGATTTTAAGGGAATGCATTTGGCCAATGACCATTAGAATACATTTTCCATTCCAATGGGATGAATTGAAAAATGAAATGATAGCAATGTGGTGGTAAGGAAAGTATGCAAGTATGACTGTTTCAGTTTTGGAGAGAATGCCATTCATCTGAGGCCACAGCAGCAGCACGTACCGGTATATCATCATTCCTGTCTGCAGGTTGCATTTTCAAACCACTCCAGACTAATACTACTTTGAAACTGAGAGAAAGATATTCCTTAAATGTACAACTTTTCCAGTCAATAGTTCTGGTGGCGTCTTGGAACCTGAAGTTCTCAAATGGCAGCAGACAGCCCCAAAACTTTTTTCGTTTTAATACTAGGCAGCAACAAACCACAAGAAAATAATTCTTCCTTGGACCTTCCTACTGTATTTTCAAATACAAATTCTGGATTTGATCTGAATAGGTGGCTTAGGGAGGGACAGAATACTTGTTTCATGGCACAACTTACTTTTAAATAGATTATTCTTAATTGAATTGCCTAGTGTCTCTTGGGTATAAATGAACAGCTCATGTTCTCATCTTGTTTAGTCTTCATTTCAAATAAGATGATGCTTTTCAAAGTGAAGCATCTTACTCTGAAGAGTAGCTGCATACTTATACTTACTCGTCCAGTTTAGTGGAACCAGAGCAATATTTATTTCCTCATTTGTTGGTTATCCTCTTCCTAGCAGCTCTCTGCAGGATCAGTGTATCCAAGTTTTATTATAGCTTTTTCTTTTTTTCATTTGTGCATCCTTAAAAATGTGTGCATGCTGACTGGAGTCAAGAGGAAGACAAATTAACTTAAGCTGCTATAGGGAACTAGAAAATGAAGTGTTCCATAACTGACAAACAGCTTGAGATGACCGGACAAGTTCCCTCTTTATTCATCTAAAATGTGCCAGTTGTTTAGCAGAACATCCCTGATAATGCGAGTGAATTGCAGGGTAAAACCCAGTTGGATGTCATCATGTGCAGTACTTAAATGAGAACACTGAGGGATTTTGTGCTTCCAAGGGAAAGAACTGTCATTGTTGTCTTCTCGTTTGTGTTACTTTAAAAGTTCCCCAAGAAAGTTTCCTCTTAGGAGGAATAGTGGAGTTTACAGTTGTTTACAGTAAGAGTGGTATATGACTTCTCTTTTTTGCTTAGACTGAAAGCTTTTATTATTCTCACAAATATGTTTGTTTACCATCCACTCACTAATCAGTGAGACTGATGAGGCATTAAGGATATGATACCACATGGTATATAATATCACAGTATTTACAGCTTCCAAGGTTTTTGTTCCAGGCCATCAGCTGTGAGGTATGAACAGAAGCAAATGAAAATAGAATGGAAAAAACCCGCAAGAAGGGAAAGTTTAAAAAAACAAAACAAAAAAAAATTTAGTGTGTTTTCACCTTCTTCCCTTTATATAGAGATAAGGAAGTCTTCTACTGCCATTTCTTAGCTAGGCGTGGCTTTATGCCCTAGGAAGTGAGATCAGAGATGCACAACAAAAAAAGAATCACTCTGGACTAACAAAAGAGCTGGTAGGTGCGACCCTGGGTCCAGTCCTGCCCTGAAGTAAGGTTGCTGTGGGGGATCAGCGCTGAGGAGAGACCAGTGGAGCAGGATTGTTCCAGGCAGGGTCAGGATGGTGTTCTCCAGGTTTTCCTCTGGGCTGTTTTCCATTAGGCTTCCAGAGGTGCTCTCTCTGTTCTCTGGTGGAGACTGCTGGTTATTTTTGGAAATCATCATTCTGAAGGTAGGATCGCTCTTTCTTCTGCTCTAAAGCTCCTGTGCCCTTCACATCTTCCTTCTAAAGTTTTGGAGGGTCGTTGTGATGTGACGGTACCAGGGAGGAAAAAACCCAGAGTATCCGCAGGCATGTTTGGTGCAATAAACCTCATTTCTATCCTGCAGTTGTCACAAATTGCAGTCTCACTTCTGTGTTTAACACTGGCACGTTCAGGTTTCTTCATTTCTCAATGACACACATGACCCTTAGTATCACTGCCATTTTCTGTAGCGTGCATCAGTGCAGGATCTCGGACCCTGTAACTAAGGAATCCAGTGTGGTATAAGGGCAAGTAGAAAATTAGGGATTTTTTTTATTAAACAGTTCTTGAGGATATAATTACGGAAATATCCTCATGGGCATTGAAAGGCCTTCAAAAATGGAATTCCCAAGAGCGATGTGAGGTGCTGGCTTTGGCATTAGAAGTTGAGAGAACAGTCCTTGTCCCATTTAGCAGCAAAAAGCCCAAAGTTAAATATGTCACAAAGTTTACTTAAATCCAAACTATTAACATCATGAAACCTCAGGTAGGTATAAACAGCCTGTATCACAGCTGGTGTAGCTGAGCCCCTGCTGGCAGCACATAGTGACAGGGAAGCGGGTGAAGAAACACCTTTAGACTCCCGCAGCGTGTGGGGATGCTTCAAGGCATCACCAATGAGAGCTGAGGAGTATCGGCTAGCAATTCATCCTCCATGTGGGACCGTGCCGGGACATGCTGGCTCTGCTGGGACGTGGCCCACAGACCAACTGGAAGCACGGGATCTACTGAAATGCCCGTGACTAATCGTCCTGCCTCCCCCAAGGGGCCCATGCTGTAGTGTCCCCCCCTTTACTCTGGGGCAGCTGTAATTTTTCAGGCTGTGCAGGAGGGTTTTAGGAAGCCCCTGCTGCTTTCCTCTGCCCTGTTTTCTTAGGTCACTGCCACGGTGCAGCCTCGCAGGGGAGCCGGCCAGCTTTGCTGAATAGTCTAGAAATTGGACAGTAAGGCATTTCTGCTCTGTTAGCAGCAACTTTTCAGATGGCCATGCTTCAAAACACGTAGAGCCAGGGTTTTCTATTGTGCATAGGTAACGCCCTCAGAGCCCTAAGCCATATACTTAGCTATAGATTTAATTATTCAGTTATAGTCTTGTATGGAACTTCTGCTAACGAGGGAGACCTGGTGCCAAGCTGTTTTGAGCTAGAATACCAAACTGCTGCCTCCACTCTCAACTTCAACCTGCACATTCAGGGGCTGATCCTGATTGCCAGTTCCTAAGCATGTTACAGGAACTTGCATAGCCAAGGCATCAGAAGCCCAGCTCCTTTTATTTGACTAGCTGTGGGGACAACAGGGTGCCCCATACCCATTTGAGGTAGAAGTGTTGCACTGTCCTGTGAGTGCAGTCTGCTGATGGTAATTGACTTGGCTTCAGCACTTGATGAAACCAGGTTTTGGTGATTGGTGATATAGGGCATTTTATTTCTACATCACTAGTTTGCCTCTAAGCCAGGTGAGCTGTGACAAAATATTGTTTTCTGGCAGTTTTAGTGTAGTCTAAGTGCAAAGAGTCAGTAATCCCAAATCTACGAGACAGAAGTTCCTGCTCAAAATGGTGTTGACTGACTTCCATGGTGAATGAGGATTGCAACTGTTCCAGGCTGGCTAGCGAGTGCTCCTTTCAGACCAAGGCCAACACTGGGCATGGTGTTGCGAGCAATCTCACTTTGATGTGTGCCATGTAGCTACCCCTTATGTATGAGTGAGATGTCAGATCTCTCAATGGGGCTGAATTTTCCATTAAGGAAACAGAGACCTTTAGCCTCCAAGGCTGTTATCTGGATGCTTTTCATGGACCCTGCAATTCCTTGTTAGTTTCTTAACTATTGCTCTCCTATTCATAGTAATTGCATAGATAATTAAATGAGAATGTGGCATGCAGTGGATATACATATTCATATACTTAGCCTCCCTTCCTCGTGTTTATTCTTGAGAGAATATTGTTTTCAATAAATATTAATGAAAGAAAAATGCATGATCTGATCTTGCACACGATCTGATCTTGCTCTCCTCCCTCAGGCATAATTCCAGTCAGTATGGGATTGCTGGCACTTGTACCTAAGCAAGGAATAAAAGATCTCATCCATTATACAGCAGAGAAGCTGCTTCTATTTTATAATCACCCAGCAAGTATGCACAGACTCTGTGTCTGTATTTGGCATCCAAATATTCCTGATGTGGAATATACCACCCATGGGAAGAATGCAAGAAATGGACTAAAGTTCCCACTGATTGGAATCTACTTTCCCTTTAAAAAAAAAAAAGGTAAAAGGGTATGAACTTTGGATAGGATGCTCCTACGATAAAACAGTGCTCAGCTATTTTGACTCCAGTGAAATGCCAATATATACTCCCATATTAACCTGCTTGTAGCTAGCTCCCTTTCTATTTCCTACCTAATCAAAAGTTTTCAGTGCTTCCAGTATGAAGATTCATAGCGGGAAGGGGAAGTCAACTGAGCAGAAGTAACAGCTTGAAACTGTATGGCCTGTGTCAGATGTGACATTGCTTTTGTCAATGAATATTGTTTTTGTGGCTTTAAGGTATGTGGATGTTGTGGTAGGTCATGATTTCTAAGGTGCAGATTTGTTTAATTTTTTTCACTTGTACGTATATATATGTGTACACATGCTGATGGGGCATTTTGGACATGAAGTATTACTTGGATTTAAGTGCGATCTTTTGAAAGAGTTGATGCTTCCTACTGAAATAACCAAGTATATACAAAATTTTCATATTGTTCATGCCTGAAACTTTGTAAACTCTAAGACTCAGGCTAATAGCTAAAGACAACTTGTTCAGTAATAAATGTCTTTTAATATCATCATCATAGCAATGTTCATATATTGAAAAAGATACTTAAAGACTAGACATGCCATTGGCAAGGATTTAAAAAAAAAAAAAAAAAACAAAAAAAAAACACCCCAAAAACCCCAAAACTGCTCTAGAAAAACAGCTAGGCAATTTTTACTGAGCATAAATTGTTGAAAATACTCTTTGGAAAGACAGCATACATTGTTTCTTATGTTGGTGGACTTCTTGAGTAACCCCGTTTTCTTTGACCAGGTCAAAGAGAAACTGTGTCTCAATCTTACTGTGTAAAAAGGCTGCAAACTAAGAAATTAGGCTTTATGTGAAATTGAGTATTGTAAGCAGTCACCAGTGACATTCCTTTTAATGGAAGTTCTTTTTTTGGTTCCTGAGAACAAATTAAGGTTCTCTGAAATATCTCTAATGATATGAAGAGACTTCCACAAAGATACATTTCTAAAACAAGAACTCTATCTTATGATATATTTCATAATACACATGCAGTGCAGGACTTTTCTTCAGGAGTCTTAGTATCTATATTATTGCAGCAGGGAGAACAAGTAACTTTCTGAGAGCAAGCTTTGTCAGATCAGCAGCTTTCACTTGAGTTAAGAAATCTGTAGGCGTTTCTAGGCATTTTGTTAGTAATGGCTTTTATTTACATGCCTGTCCTCTGAAAGGGTAACGTGTCACCAAAATCAAGGGTGATAGCTGACAATCTCATGGCTCATATGCATGTAGTTGTGTAAAGGTTTTTGTTCCAGAATTTCTTTTTTCCTGTTTCAGACAGTACTGGAGCAGTATGAAAACTCTTCATCTTCCACACTCACGTAGGGGGGATTTGCCAGCAAATTTTTGACCATCAGATTTTGTTCACATCCCAGATGAAGGTCAAGATAGACTCCGTTTTATCTGATATGATTCTCCCATCCCCAAGGAATGCATTAATACTTCATCGTTCTGAAGAAATGTAGTGGGCAACATTAAATATTTAATCTTTCTACGAAGTCACACAGATGCCACCAGGATACCTAGCTCTACATCACACATGCTCTAATTCACCCCAAACACCCACTGTTTACTAATCTTCAGCCCCCGTCTGTGCTGATAATGAGCAAGAGGAAATGGAAACAGCAGGGATTATATGCTACTGAGAAGTCCCAGTTTCCATGCCTAGTTGTAATTCTTTCAACAAACTCTTGCCGACTGTGCTCCTGCTTTGAAGTTTGAACACCTCTGTATTAGTGCTTGGCTCTGGTGATTTGGCAAACAGATTGGATTGTTTTGTTTTGTTTTTTTTTTTTTGTAGTTGCATATTAGTGGCTTCGTGTGATGGCTTACTTTTGCACTCGCATGTGTTGTGCCTGCTTGAGGTCAGGAGCAGTACAGATTGTTTTGCCCAGTCACTGAGATGTTAATTGCTCATATTTGCTGGTGACAGGTACCAGATAGAAAACAGTCCCCACCATATCCACTATTCTGTGTGCGTATAGTCTTAGCCATATCGGTAAAGGGGGTGAGTTTTCATATAACAAACTGGGCTGATTTTTATATGGCAAGTGATACACGTGGGTTTGAACCACTGGGATTCAGCATGCTCCGTTAGCCTGGATCACCATGTCCAGTATACTCAAATGCGGGGATGCAGGGTAGTGCACGTTTCTAATCTAAACCAAAAACCTCAGAGCCTGTGAATGATTTTTTTTCTTTTTCTATCCCCATAGCACAGGCCAGCAAATTATTTGTGTAAATAGCTTTAGAGCTGTGTTTGTTAACATCCCTGTGTAGCTTATCTGTCAGGCCACTGTGCAACTAGTTATTGCTGCCGGGGTGGTCCTTTATCCATAAATCAAACACTGTTTGATCTCATGGCAAGTGAGGGGAAGTCAATTTATGGTCTTAAAAGCAACTTGTGCCATCCGCAGGGCTACTAGCACATGTCTCCATTAGGTACCCAGATGTACATAAGGAAGAGCTTCAGGTATCTTTTCCACTTGCAAAATAAAGAGATGGTTTTGTCTTGTGTATATACAAGGTGAGATACAGCATTAGTTACAAGTGGTTGGCTTATCATGTAGGATTACTGCTGAAAAACCTGTCAAGGCTTCAGTCCTCTGGAAGGTGCCAGTCAACAGATTCCTCATCTGTGACAAAGGATGGAGAAATAAGCAGTTTGTTTAGAGAGGACACAATTTATCAAGCTTCAGATGTTTCCCTTCACACCTTAATGGTCTGTGGTCAGAGCTGCCAGATCCTCTCGTGTCTGTGGTGGCTCAGCAAACCCATCTGCGTGAGGGCTCCGCAGAGGCAGCGAGTCCCCCCCCCGGTGTCACGCAGCTGCCTTTGCTGTCCCTGCAGCACTGTCTCCTTCTCCGTGGCCCCGCTGAAGGGCACGCTGAGGTGCCCCTGCACTCCGGCCTCGGCCAGCGTGGTGCCCGGGGAGGCCATTTTCCTTGAGCATAGCTTAAAAGCGGCTGGGAGATTGCTGTGAGTTACCTGCTGGGGGAACAAATTCCTCCCCTCTTGAACAACCCCGGAGTATCTGTGGGGATATAAACGTACATTTGCCCCACCAGTGACTCCAAGCACAGCTCTGGCACGGTCCGATATACGCCATTAGAGCATCACGTGGCAGCTGACACATTAAAAGTGATTTTGTAAACGTAGCCCCTTCTTAAAACACAGAGAAATAACCTATCTCCTGTGAGGGATTCAGGCTGTCTGCAGGCCCCTGGGCGAGCAGCTGTGGGAGGACAAAGAGGCAGTGTGCTGAGAGCAAACATGGCCGCTTTCTGAACTCTTCAACTTCCCCTCGGTGCCTCTGAAGCTCGGGGTCCAGCGTGTCGCCTCTCTGCACGCTTACCGAGGGGAAAACGCTGAAGCGGCACGCGTCTCCCAGTGGTCTCGAGTGTCTTCCAGTGTAAATAATACCTCGGCCACTTGGCCCAGAACTTTAAATGGGGGGCAAAGCAGGTGCACCTGCCGATATGTATTTGCACATGCGCTTCTGCCACCACCGCAGGAGCTCCGGCCTGCGTGCACGAGTCAGCGTGTGTGCACCCGAAAAGAGTCTGATGCGAAAGCATCCATCTTGTGGACTAGCCTTTTTTTCAGTCATGCGTGTATTTCCTTCTGCGTGGGTATCCTCTGTGTGTTTACACTTAAAATACTTCCATCTCATCTTCAGGCTGAGAGAGTTGGGGTTGTTCAGCCTGGAGAAGAGAAGGCTCCGGGGAGACCTTATTGCGGCCTTTCGGTACCTAAAGGGGGGCTACAGGAGAGCTGAGGAAGGACTCTTTACAAGGGCATGTAGTGATAGGATGAGGGGGAATGGCTTTAAACTGGAAGAGGGCAGATTTAGATTAGATATTAGGAAGAAATCTTTCACTCTGAGGGTGGTGATACACTGGCACAGGTTGCCCAGAGAAGCTTGGAAGCTCCATCCCTGGAGGTGTTCAAGGCCAGGCTGGATGGGGCTTTGAGCAACCTGGTCTGGTGGGAGGTGTCCCTGCCCATGGCAGGGGGGTTGGAACTCGATGATCCTCAAGGTTGCTTCCAGCCTAAACCATTCTATGATCCTATGGGTGTGATTTGTTCAGTACTTAGCTGCTGAAGTTACTTGCATTGGGAAGGTTTGTGCTGGTCTCACCTTGTCAGCTTGAATGGATCCTCCCTTTTCCTGAGTTCGTGCCTTTATCCGGCAGCTTTTTGTACTGTGTCTGCCAGCTTCCAGGAGCGGCGGGATTACCCTTGCACCGTTACTCTTGCAGAAGCACAGAACTTGGCAGCCAGCGACCCCGGCAGCGGGCACGTCTTCCTCTCTGAAATCCTCTTGTTAGTGGCTGCCTCTTTGCCAGAGGTCGCTTTTCCTGCATCTCTATGGGTAGGAGGGATCCTCGAAATCGTTGCAACTCAATTTCCAGCGGCATCAGTCAGGTTACTTTAGCCCGCNCCGCCGATAAAAATTGTTGGAGCTAATTTGCTTCGTTTGATAGTGGTAAACTAGTGAGCAGTGGTAGGAAGCCCTGAGGCAGCAGCCGGGGAGGTAATCCCTGTCTGGTGGTCACTGGGACGCTGCTCACAACAATGATGCCTTTATCTGGCACAGTCTAATTTAAAAAAAATGACATTTTTAGTGGAAACCCCTAATTCACACAGAAATTGCACAGAATGCATCAACCAATGGGCAAAGAAGCAGCTCCCACTGGTTTGCTCTGGGCCTCTCACTGTAAGCTGTGGTTTTGTGTTACAGCCTGGGTAGCAGTAGAGCCAGCTTCATGCTAGCAGTTGTCCCCTGCTGCCTGAGAGTGAGAAAAA
>VZSZ01012211.1:157272-186784 GCA_013398815.1 Ibidorhyncha struthersii | reverse complement strand
GTGGCGGTGGGAGGACAGCCATAAACAAGTGTTGCTGCTGAAAGTTTTGCATCCCAAATGTGCTGTCTGTTTGTTTACTCTCTTCCTGTCTTCAGGTTCTTCACACCCACACTTAGCTAAGACCATCCATGCCCCAGCACAGATGTTTGCAATCAATCTGCAAGGGAGCCCCTCTGGCTGTGTAACCCATCAGCCTTCACTCAGTCCTTGCCAGGCTGATCAGTGCCCCAGGCATTGGCTGTTGTTATTTCAGTGCTTGCTGAATAAAGGGATGTTTAATTGATCTCTGCCCCCTCACACCCTCCAGCTGAACTGAAGGGTGATTAACATGCTCCACAAGGAGCATCTTCCAGCAGAGCAGTCTCCTTGCTGATCCTAGTAAGACCATTCTGCCTCTCCTCTGACATGGTAGTCTTCAAACTTTATCTTTAGGCTGTGTCACTATTGGTACAGTTTAGGATTAGATTGTCTTTCTAAAATTCACGTGTCTTTAAAAAAAAAAATCTGCTAAAGCACCACCTATTGACTAATCCTGTAAACATACTCTTCTAATCCAGGACTTTATTGTCCTTCCTTTTGTGACATGTATGTTCAGGCCTGTTTGTCCCATCACTAGATGGGACATATATGGATGCACATTGCTACACCTAAGAGGACATCTACTCTTCTTAAGTCATAAACTATTTTTCATCGGACTCAAACTCCTATGAAAGCTATTTGCCATGCTCAAATGAAAAATATTTCTGAAAATTGCCAAAAACTGCATCTATTCACATACATCAATTCATTACTGCTCTGAAAATTTAATAAACAAGTATCCTGGAACTGAAATTTCCCACGCCTGGAGTGTAATTACATTCTCCACCATTGCATTTGTTTCCTCCTTAAAAGAAAATGGGGGGGCACTGCACATACTGTAACAGAATCACATTCAGCGTTTGGTATTAATACAAAGAAATAGTACAAAAAGGTCCATTGAATCATGGAGTGATTCAGAAGGCAATAGAGGGGGGCTCTTTGACTATGTAGAAATGTCAGCGGTTCGACATGAGAGCAGAAAGCTCCTAAACATGCTGTAAAGGACAGTTAGCATCTTCATCTGGTTTTAAAAAGTAAGCGAAGTGAGTCTAGCAAGGTGCGGTGAGGAAGTGTGGTGTCACATGCAGCTCTCCGGAAATGAGACTGAAGCTGCTGGGGAAGTTCAGAACCGGGTGACCTCCAACGGATTCAAATAGCACAGGTTAGTCCTTTTAAAATGTCTCTCAGCATCCTACTGGGGTTCTGTGTATGTGTTTTCATAGATTTGGGGTGGTGGTGGTGGGGGGTGGCGATAAGAAGTGGTCCATGGGGCACTTGTGTTAGCAGGTAGCGAGCGACAGGGGCTTTCAGAGCAGAACTTAAGGGGCAAAAATAGGAAATTCTTCTGTGAGTTAGCCTGGTTTGTGAGAACCTTGGAGCCTGCCTCAATGCAGCATGGACCTGAATCACGTTAGAAGTGTGAATGAAATCTTCTCCATCTCGTTAAGACTTTCATGTAATGAGCAAAAGGTCTGGATTTTTAATTGGAAGTGTTCAATGTTAATAAATACCAGAACATGCTTTCCCAAGCACAGGTTAAAGCTATTGACTATAGCGCAAACTTCACTTTGTTTGATTTGGCTGTACCAAGTATATGGCTGTTCTGTTTGATTTTATTAGTGTAGTCTCTTGTTAAAGTTTTCTCTCATTCCTGGTGATTTCTGTTGAGAAACTCCATCCCAGCTTTTTTGTGCTGGAGGGTTTTGGCTTGGGAATGTGCCATATCAGAAATGGAATGGTACCGGTTTGGTGCTGGAGAACTTGGGAGCTCTCAGAGGGAGGCTGTTTAATGGGATGTACATTTTGCATTCCTGCACAAAAGTACATTTGTTACTTTTAAATATTACTAGGCAATTGTGATTAATTAAAAATTTTGAATGCAATGTCAGAGTGAAAGTTAGAAAGAAAACAAACTTCAGGATGATAAAATGTAGAATATTGTAGTAGTGCATCACAGAATCTGAACTAAAACTCAGTGAGGGGCACACATGGTGCTGGGAGAGTGTGGGGGGGAAGAGGAGGTAACGGCTGTGCAGCCTGTGCTGGCAGTGGCAGTGGATGGCAAAGGTGCTTGCGCTGTGCAGAGACTCCCTGGCTCGCTAGGCAAGGGCACAGCTTGCCAGGCTGGGCAGTGGATGTGGTCGTGATCTAGCACGAAATGGGGCTGTTGGGTATGAGAAGTGCTGAACCAAGGGCATGCCAGACATGAAAATCGGAGATTTGAGTGTCGGGCAAGGATTCCTAAAACTGTCCATACTTCTTCCCAAATCTGTTTTAAAACACTTCCCTGATTCTGTAGAAAAACAGACTTAAGTTGCACTACTGTTTTACCCTCCTCATACCACCTAGTGCATTCATCGTGATCTCAGCATAAAAACATCTATGTAAAATGAACGCAGCGGCAGAGGAAGGACCAGGCTGCGTGAGCGGGGAGGTCCTCACCTCCTCCTGCCCAGGGAGGTGGAGGCTGGGTCTGGCTCTGCTGCGGGGTGCCGAGGGTCTCTGCAATTTGGGAATAGCAGGGCCCTGTTTCTGGCAGTTTACAGCTCTGTGTCTGTCACTCTCTGCAGCCTTGCAAAGCTTGCTCTCGGGTTTTGAGCTTTGCAGTTTCACACGCAGAAGGCGCTGGGCTTCTCTGCTTCTGTAAAACTGGCAAGTTTTGTAAAGACGGCAAAATTCTGCCTAAAGTAGGCCTTTCTGCTTTATTAGGGTTTTAGGTTTATAGCCTTCACCAGACCACTGTGAAATTCAACTCTGTTTAACTGAGAATGTGATGTAGAACCAATTTAATAAAATCCCGCTGCAGACAGTTTCATTTTGGTCTAATCCCACTTTATAGCGGCTTATCTCAAATAGATTATGAGTTGTTTTAAGCTAAATATAATGGCTCATAAATAATATATTTGAGCCCCACACAGTGGTTTGCACCAGGAATTTGAAATTGAATTAAAAAATAAACTGATAACACTGTCTTAAATAAATAAAGCCAAACACTTTGCTACTGAGAGTGAGCACAGACAACCAACACTGAAAGAGGAGGAGAGTGGGAGAGGGGGAATTTCTGAATGGGCCGGTTCCACCAGCTTGCATTATGAAAACCAGGGAAAGAATGTTTCTTTCCCAAACAAATTTAAAAGGAAATCTGCAAAAAGAGGGAAGGGAATAAAGAGTACAGACTAAACAAAAGGAAATAAATATGGATTGGAATGAGAGAGAAGGAAACCAAAAAAAGAAAATAGTAAAAAATGGAAACAGATGGGGACAAATTCTGTGCTCAGGAAAAAACCCTCCTCTTTTACTGCACTCCAGAAGGAAGGGAGAATGCGTGTCTGTTTGCATACATGCATAGCATCTATGGAAAAAAAATACATTTTTCTGTATTTTTTTAAAAATTATTTATTTTGGTTTCTTTCCCTTGGGCAGTATTAGTATAAAAATGCGTAAGTTTGAGAGTGCTTCAAAGTTAGATGAAAGTGACTTTAAAGTATCCTCAATTTTGCAAATAAACAGAATAAACCACTCAGAATGCCACATTAATCGCTGGCCAGTTTTGCTCCTCAAAACGTACTCATCCGCATTGCTCTGTTGACTTCGTGTCCGCTGTGCACTTGGATCCACGGCACAGGGTTGTCCTACTCTCTGCAAGGGAAAAAACAGGAGTTAAGATGTATAACACCAAAGAATATAAAGATGAACTGCACGGGCCAGCTTCAGAGAGTTTCTAGCAGGATCCTCTTGTGGATTTCATTTCACCACATAGTGTATGCAAAGGTTTCACACCAGTGAAGGACTGGAGTCTCGAGACTTTTATCTCTAAATAGAAGTAAATCCATAAAATGCTGAATAGTTAGTGTTCTGATATTTTATTTTACATTGACTGGATTGTTAAAGACATTTTGTTGTTTGAATATGAAATACATCAAATGGACAAGGGTATCTTTTGCTGGGATGTTATTTGGAGCATGTCTCCATCACATCTTGCTGGTCATTCCCTCCCCCTTTCTCCCTACCCCCCCCACCCAATGCAAGTTCTGCAAATCGTTTCTGTAATTAGCTGTTAAGAGCATCTAGAGGTTGAAGGAGGTTGGTTTTACTTTTGTTTAGTTGATTTGTTTCAGCTTTTGCATGCATTTTTCTCTAGCCTAAATTATGGAAACCTCCTTATTACAAAGCTGGTCAGTGAACCATGGCTCTTTTAAGAGGAGCAACTGTAGCAGTGGGTAACTCTGTTCAGTCTTACCACCACGTCCATCCACACATGTTTTTAGGCTTTTCTGCTTTCACTCCACTATTTATATTGCCTTTTATGATGTTATGCTGAAGTAAGGGGAATTATCTTAAATTTGTTTGAGAACAAATCGGGCCCTTTGGCCTCGGGGACTGATATGGAGAGCACAGGCAGTGTATTTTCCTGTTCTGATTCCTCTTTAGATGGGGGGGAACTGCCTTTACATGCCGTGAGTTTCTCATGCAGAATTTCTACTTACGCAAGGAAATGCATAGTAGATATGTACCCAGGCTCTGTGGTCCCCAATGTTTCGGTTTCACAATTAATAGTTTGTTTTTTTTTCTTCCTTGCAGGAATGTGCAACCTGGGAAATGTTATTGCACTCTAACAGCAAGTGTATTTGGGACTGAATTTGCCTGGCCTCCTATTCTGTGCAAGCATCTCTCCTGCTGGTGACAAGGTACAGAGCTCGAGGGGTTTGCACCAGGAGAGGGGCAGGAGTGGGGAGGAGTCACCGTGTGAGCAGCAGCGGGGGAAACACATATCCGGCATGTGTCATCTCTGGCCTATAACAGCCAGAAGGCACAGAGCCATCTCATGTCTTGATTTGCAGTCTGACAATACAGGAGTCATTCTTCTCCGGGGCAGGATTAATGGCAATGCCAGTTTACTGACATGCTCTGATGTGGCACACCTTTCCTAATGTCAGATTTAGGTGCCTTAGGTTGCATTAAACTTTCTGCCAAATCCGCAAGCTTTTAAC
This sequence comes from Ibidorhyncha struthersii, assembly GCA_013398815.1. Taxonomy (NCBI): domain Eukaryota; kingdom Metazoa; phylum Chordata; class Aves; order Charadriiformes; family Charadriidae; genus Ibidorhyncha; species Ibidorhyncha struthersii. Next base: position 181,715 of record VZSZ01012211.1, on the reverse strand, counting down.
ATGTACAGAGGGGTGTTTTTTCATTCCAGTAGCATAGGGCTAATAGTGGAAGGTTTTAAGACTTCACAAGTAGGTCAGGAGACCTGAGAGATGATTTGACCAGGCACTGTGAATTCGTAGTTGACCTGATGTAGAGCGAATGACGTTACACTTGAAAACTGCACAGTGAAGGCTGCAATGTTCAGAGTTTGGTGCTAATGAACAGAAATAATATGAAAAGGTCCACTGAGACACATAGTGAATCAGAAAGAAAGAAATAAGAGCAAGTTTACTTGTTTTTTTTTAATTCATTGTAGCAGAGGCTCAAGCAGAAAGCATATGCTGTAGATAACATGTAACATGCTGACCTAGAACTGGTGCAGTTCAGCAGATCAAATATTATTTCCTCTCTAAAATGTACTGTGTTGAAAGCTTAACTGCGGGTTCTTTGTGATTAGTAGGCCAGGTAGAAACTGATGCTGGGAGGGTCCCAGAGGCGCTTGGGATTTTGCTTCTCTGTAGACATGAGCACAAAACTATTCTGGGCTTCTCCTTGATAGGGTCTGTTGCTGGTCCATGTGGGTTAATGCTTTTGTGTAGTTTCAGCAGCGTGGTTGCTTTGGGAACCACAGGCTGGAGAAATCTGGGTGCTAGGCTTGGGAGATGTCAGAGGGAAGAGTTAGCCCTAGGAACAGACAAACATCTCGCTTCATTCGTGGCTTCACAACTCATACCAACCATGACGAACTGCTGCCAGGATGAGGATTGGTGCAAAGCCTAATATTTGGAGAGGTATTCCACATTAGAAGACCAAAAAAGATGGTACTACTGGGTCATCAGTAGCCAAAGACACCTGTTTGGACACCGCAGGTTAGAAAGGATGGCCTCTTTGCAGGAGGGAGATATGCATATGAGTTTTTAAATTGACATTTATATTTTATTTCAAATTAGTAAATTGGATGCTGCAAAAGAACTTACAATGCAATACTGAGATAAAGATGGTGAATTGCGTCACCTTCACCCATTTCAAATATGATGCAGGATTATGGAACGTCCTAGGAACAGCAGTAATGATGAGAGACAGACCAAATACAGCCAGTGAGGAAAGACTGGAGGAAATAGGATTGCTTAGCCTAAAGAAGAGAAGATCAGAGGCATGTAAACTGTTTTCAAATAGCCATGAAGAGGAAAGGAAGAAATTACTCTGCACATCAGTTGTAAATCAGATGAGAAATAGCAAATGAAATCACAGCAGAGGAGGTAGATCAGGTACTGGGAAAAGCTTCATTAGCTGTAAGGTTAGCGAAGTAGATGACTGCGGGATATCGCAGAATTTCCATCACTGGAGATTTTTAGGGAGAGAAGAGATAAATACCTGCCAGGAATGATATAATCGATAGTGACTCAGGTGAAGGGCTGCTGTCTGTTGTTCTGTATTTTAATCTCCTTGTTGACAGTGACTTTAAATTTTTCCAGTTATTGATGAAAGCTGAATAGTTATTTTAAAGGCAATAAAGTCTTCCATATGTACGGTACAGTATATCCTATACTCCACTTTTCAGGGAGGGAAGGTGACATGCTGTTCCTGAGTTTCCTGAGGAGACTTGGGAGTCAACAGATGAAATGAGTGCATTACTTTGCCAGACTGCACAGTATATTCAGTTGTTATCACTAGCAGCTGGCAAGGTAACTACCAGGTCTACTCTTGGCATAAGAGGGAGACCTGAGAAGGCAGGCTGTGCAGCTTTCTCAGGTGAACAGTTGTAGGAAGGCAGAAAACTGCTCATTTCTATCATGGATCTCAAAACTCTGGTACTAACAGCAAACTTCAGATTCATGCTGGCCATGCAAAACCAGTTTGGTCTGCGTTGAACAGCATTTCCTAATAGCCAGTTTTGATGGATCAGGACTCGCCTGAAGCAGTGTTTGGCTGCAGAGCTCAGGCTTTGTTCACACGGACAGCCCTGGTGCTGCCGTACCCATTCTGCACACAAGCGGGGCTTTTTTCTCTGCGCAGCGGTGCCTGGACCGGCACCACCTGTAGTTCAGCCCTCTGTGAGCCAGCCTGCTTATAAGGGCTTTGGGAGATACAGAAGAAAACAGTGATCCTTGTAATAGTTTGAGGACTACCAGTTGTCAGGACAGCAGTTTAAGAGAGAAAGGAGACTTCGTGAGAGTAACAATGTCTAATGACCTGATAAAACCAACGCATAGCTTCCTTTCAGCTGTGGGTTTGATCCAGATACAACAGCATTCTGAGGAAAAGGTTTTCTTTTTATCTCTAAGCTTGTGGCCTCAGATTTGAAGTGGTTCTTAACTCTTTGTTTAATTACCAACTCTGGTTTTTAAAGCAGAGATGTCAGGAGTTGTATTTGTCTGCTGTATGCTAAACTTAGTCTTCAAACTTACTTAAAATAAAAACAGCTTGGTTTTTGCCCATGCAGGCTTGCCGACCCAATCAGTTTGATCAAGGTTTCTGCCATATTTACAGGATTCAGCAGATGTGATGCTAACTTTAGCTAGGGTTTAACAACTGTGACAACCAGTCTTATTACAAAGAAATTAAAGGGGAAATCGGCTGCCACCCTCCAATACCTGCTGTTTTAGGGCACCTGCACTGAGCGCTCCAGCCTGCAGTGACCGATTTGTTTTCTCCTCTGAGCTTCTGGTAAGATCAGCATTAGCAAGGACAAATTTGAGCAGTCCTGTGGAGTAAGAGGCCTTACTGATGAATGTTCTAAAGAGGAAATGCAAGTGTTGAATGATGGTATGTGGCTGCTTTCAGTTTTGTGGGTATGGTTTTTCCTGGCAGTATTATGCCATACATACTTTTTTTTTTTTTTTTTAGATTAAACACCTCCAAACTACTATTTTTTATGCAAAAAAAAACTGCATTTGGAATACCAGCAGGAGCTCAGCTAGGCCTGCTGTCTTGCATGAAGGCAAATAACCTCCAAAACCAGCTGCTCCCTGGGCTCCCAATGAGCTCCTGCACGGCTTGTGGTGCAGGCTGGCTTGGAGCTGCCAGCCAACACAGAGGTGCGATGCTGGCTGGGCACTGCTTCCAAAAACCTGGCAGGAACCAGGAACTGCTGCTGGCCCTGGAGCAGCTGGCCAGGGCATCTTGTCTCTCCTTGAGCAATGACTTGCAGCTCCCACCAAGTTCAGGCAAGATGTGGATTTGTCCCTCTTAGCGTATTCACCTGCCAAGCATGTCCACCTGGGTCTGACCTACACAATCAGCTAGATATGACCTCATGTGTGATGTCACTACAGTCCCCTGAGCCCCTGGTAAACCTGTGCCCTCCAGGGCAGGCACCAGCATGGCGCATTGCCTTTGACTACACTTGCTACATGGAAACACTTGGTTGTCAAAGGTTGTGGAAAACAGTTGGAGATATAAATATTTAAAATTTAAAATAAAATGCAGGTAGATGAATGGAATTTCTTGTTTTTAACTAACAATGACTTGAGCAAATGCTGGTTTTTAATGTGTGTGGACTCAATGAGCTTCACAAGTAGAAAGTCAGGGGTGCTGCATGTATCCTTGGGGTCCAGCCTGGGTTGCTGCAGTAGGCAATGCAGCTGCGCTGTTTTTCTTCACAGGAAGGTAACGCAGGACATGCCTCTTCTTTGTGTAGGGGATGATGGGCTAGGTCTTGTGCTAAGCCGCGAAAGACTTTACCCTGCCTGTTTTTTTGGCAGAATCCATTAATAATCATTCTTTCCACCTTCTCTTCTTCACTCGCTAGCTAAGTACTTGCCATGTGCAGCTGTAAAAAGTTGTTTCCAAAGAGAAATAAATTGGAGCAAAGACTTCTGTAATCGGAGACTTGGAGGAAAGCAGAAGGGCGTTTTCACTTTGTTGTCCTTGGTCGCTTTTGGTTTGATTTGTGCCATGCATTAAAATAGTACCCTTTACAGGAGTTTGGGCCTCCTTGCTTGTCCACATCTGTGTCCTCCCAGTTGTAGCTCTAGTGGCACCAGCTCACCTTGTGTCCCTTGTGGGACCAGGGGATGATCAAGGCAGTCAGGAGTCAGTAAGAGAGCGCAGTGCTGGGTTAGCAGCACCATGTCAATACAGTAGTGAAGCTGTGAAAACAGAAGCCTCTAGCAGTAGGACTGAGGTGCCTAAGTTGGAAAATTTCTGTTTGGATGTCAAAGTTAATGATCGCAGTTCTAGTTTTTTCAGGACATTTTTATTGAAAAGCTTTTCTAATTAAAACTATCAGTTTATCAAAACCTTTTTTTTTCTCCCTGAGATCAAAGGTGAATTTGGCACAAAATTTAAATTTCAGATGTCAGAAAATTCTAAAATCATACTTTAAAAGAAATTTAAAATACCCAAAGCAAATGTAGGCTCTGCTGAAATTTGCGCTTCTAAGAATAAAACTTTGTTTAGTTTTGTTTTTTTTTAAGTTCCTGATTAAGATAGAAATCTCTTCATGTCTCAAACTTTGACAGGACATAAAATTAGTTTCCCACTTCTCTGTATTTCTTTCCTCCAAACCCGTCACTATTAAATTTTGTAGTATACCAACATACACAAATTTTAGTGCCTGTCCAGGTAGAATAGGGAATCTAAATTCCTAGACTGAGTTCGTCTTTCATATAACATTAGAATTGCTTTGAGTTTAAAAGAACCACAGACATGCGAAACAGAACTTGTACCTTGCCGTCTATTAGACAATTGCCAAAACAAGTAGAGAAGCGTATATCGTAAATGAAATCTTCAGAAGCTATCTTTACTTACAGGGCTTTCAACTGGACAATGAAAACCTTAGATTAGGTGTGGACAGATTCACTGTGTGCCCTTACTGTAGGTCTTTAAATTGGCATCGTCTGCTGCAGATGGGTACTGTGTGCCCAGATGCATATGTGCAAATTTCATAGTCCCAATATCAAGGCTGAGTCTTCAGCTAAAGTGCCACATGTAAAATTCAACCCCTCCGTTTCAAAGTTACCTCACCTATCTTTCATAAATATCAAGTCCTGCTGCAGAAGTAGACAAAACTCCCAAGATTTATGTAAAAATGGCTTTACAAAGCTATTTTGAGTTGAATTTTTGTTGTAGCTCTACTCTAGTAAATGAAATAAAATGTGATTGTGGTTGGTTGATACTCTGATCTCTGCTTAGCTTATAGTGGTATAAATATGAAGAATATTAGTGTTGCCTGGATTTTACTCTTTGCATTTTGGCAGCTTGTTTATTGAACAATTGAAACATCTCTTAGCTGTACCTTTCTTTTCCAAGTGACTTTTGACATTTTTTCTTGCCAAAAGGCAGCATTGGAAATACTTAACAGAAAAATTCATCCTTGTATTACTCAGGATGTTTTCCAGATTGGACCAAATGGAAATTGTCGGTGATAGGAACAGCGCATGAGCATCGCGGGTGACTTGCGCACATGCAAACTCAGATGCTGAAGGCTAAGGTCTCTCCTATTATAGATGGAGAGATATTCAATGTGCTGTGGGTTGGATTTTTAATGCTTCATAAAGAGCCAAACTAAATCCAAACAGAGGGGACAGAATTTCAGGTCTGCCCTTCCGCTGCTGCAGCTGTGAATAGGAGTCTGAGACAGCAGCCACCAGGGCGTCAGGCTCCTTACCTAGGGATATCTCTAAACACCAGTCGATTGGTTCCACCTCCCTCGCATGGTTTCTACGCAGGAGGATGATCTGGAGCTCATCTCCAGGCTGACCAAAGAGTGAGGGTGTCTCCAAGCACCCTCCTGCCTTTGTTTCTCCACCCATCCTTCCGGTTGGCCCCTGACTTGGAGGTGACCTGCTGCAGCGGTTGTCACCAAACCACTAATTTGCTCTGGAGCTGCTCTTCCCAGGAGACAAGTCTAGAGCAGGAGATCTTCTGCAGGGTTTCTATATATATTTCCATTAGGTAGCAGTTCGTTTCATCCAGTAACTGGTCTTAGAGACTGGGAAGGGCTTGCCAGGTCAGAATATAGCATGCGATGGGTTCAGTGGTTCGGTATCGCAGGAGGAAAAGGCAATTCTTCGTCTTCCCTGATGGTAGTCTGCTTTATCCCTAGAGCTTCAACTGGCAGCCCTCATAATTTTTCATACAGATTCACATTACTACCTTTTGACCATATCTTCCTGTGGTAGAAGACTTTGTGGGTCTGGAGTGAATCTAGAGCAGTTCCTATCAGCTAAGGAGAGCTGATTACATTTTTTACTTTTATTTAAAAATTAGACTTTTAAAATTAAGCTTTTCTTGCTGTAGTAATAAAGGTAGTGGATCAACACAGTTAATATAGGTATATTATAAAATCTATGTTTTTTAAAGTAGAGAAAAAGATGGTTGGATTTAGCAGATTTTATATATGATACTGAGAACCAAACAATATAGAGATTCAACCTTCAATCTACTTTACTTAATGGTTATCTGGTCTGTTAGTTTTGTACAAGCCATCTAAAGATAGTTTTTAAGTTGTCTTGTTGGAAATTTTTTAATAGCAACAACGTACTGCTTCCTCTATCTATTTCTCTGAAGTAAGCTGCGGGAGAAGTTTCTTGCTGGATTCCAACCAGGCAAATAATCTTGTTGTGTAGGAATGTAACATTTTGGACTTGTTTTTAATATGGATTAGAAAACGACATCATTTGCCAGTACTGCCAGGACATTAGGTGATTGTGTAAATTCACATGTGAAATAATGTGTTTTTAGTGACACTGTTGCTTTTCTTTGTTTTTAAATTATTCCTTTTCAAACCAAAATATGTATGGTAGGATATTTAAGATAAAAACTGATCTTCTATCCTTAATTCACCTTGAGTTTTTGGGGGGTTGTGTATTGCTTTGAACTCAGTTTCTAAAGTTTTGTAGACCCTTTTGGAAAGATGATCACCTTTTGGCCACAGTATGTGAGTAGTCTGGGGTGAGTGAAGGTTGGCTCCAACATGAAGAAGGGGTGACTGAAGCCCTGGAGTTTGGGGCGGGGAGGGTGTTGGGTTTTTTTTGCTGAAGCAGACCCTCTGTTTGTTTCAGATTACTTTTTGCCTCCTCTTTTCCCTCCTTTTTATTATTTCCATCCCGATTTTAAAATCTCTTCCACAGATTTGTTTTTATATTGCCGAGAACCTTTAAAAATAATTACTGAAACCATAGCAGCCCATCTGAAAGCTTTCTGAGACGCAGTATGAACTACACAGCAGGCCAAACCTCAGAGGGCAGAGGCCCTCTTCCAAGCGAGCAAGAACGGATGCTGTGAGTTGCTTTGATTGCTTGTGCAAATGGACACTTTTTCGTCCAACTCCCTGCATGTGCAGATACCCAGTGTATGTTGCCCAGCTTCACATACGTCAGGGTTTTCCAGCTTTGAAAGCGATACTCATTTTTACTGTAAGCTAGTTATTAAATAAATTATGTAAGAGGAAGTTTCATTTTGTAGCTATTCTCAGAGGAGGATCTACGATAAAATACCAATCCTAGTAGATACCAAAAAATCTTAAGTGTGCAAAGTAATGGTATATTTTGTGTATCTTCATTTATACCTCAGTAAGCTGAAAATTTTCCATTGCTTTATTTGCAAACTTGCATTGATTCCTTTGGGAATGTGAATTATAAAAATGTAATTGTTTTGTAACAGCCCAGCCGAGTCTACAAAGAACTTAATTTTCCCTGGCCATGTTACAGAAATAAGCATTTAAATGGCAGATCGAATGCTATTTTATAGCTTTTTGCATCGGAGGTCAGAGAAGGTTTGCAAACACAGGGGATACAAATTATATGCAGAATGAGTCCTCATTTAGTATCTAGTCAGTTTGTAAAGTGTCACGTGAGTTTCTATTCAGTTTGTGGTCTGTGAGCAGGGCACAGAAGGAAAGTTGCGGGGAGTTTTTCAATAGGTCATGGTCCTTTGAGACAGATGACAGTATATCTTTGCTGGTTGTTCTCCCCAAGTTCATGAAGCAAGATGCCAGGAGTGCTGAACACAAGTGATGGCATCACTGTGCAGACTGTGGCTATGGTCCTGCATCCAAAAGACGGTGTTGTGGGAGCCAACGCCAACCTTGATAGCTGACTGTGACGCTCCTCAAATTCATTATTTATGTGCAAATATGATTCAGTGCCTCCTTCACAAATGATCTGGTTTTATGACTAACCCCAAGCTACAGTGAAAATCCCTGCACAGCAGAGAACATCAAGGGAGTTTGCAGGATGCACTTTTCTTTATCTTCGAGTCTGATCATCCCAAATAATTCAAACACTTTCAGCGAAGTCATAAGGTACAACGGGTCTCATCCAGCCCCCTCTGAAAACTGGCCTGAGCCTTTCCACACACTCTAATAAGAGTAAAGTCAGACTCTCCATTTCCACCCATTTTAGTGGAGGTTTGGAGTCTCAGCACTTTGCAGCCTCAAATCATCCAAAATTAACTTTTGGAATGGAAAAATCAGATTTTTTTTTCCCTCTTTTTAATTAAAATCTCTACCAGACCTGGTTGCCTGTTTCTCACAAAACTGATTTATGGGCTTTGCTGCACTGAACTGAGGCTTTTATTGACAGTAACCTGGCTCTGAGGTGGTGTTAGTTTTTCTGAACTGTCTTTGGTGGCGCAGGCTGCCTTACATTAGGCAGCTCTGGGGCTGGGTTTTGTTTTGTTTTTCCCACACTCCAGGCAGATCAGTCTTTGATTGCTCTTCTAATGACAGGTATTCAAGTTACTCTCTAATTCATGTCGACACCTGGGCTGTAAAAACTCTAATGCGCTCTTGCTTGTGTAGTTGCTCTTTCCCTGCTGACTGCCCAGGCCACTTAACTTTTTGAGCTTTTGATGTGAAATCTGAACTAATCTCTGTGCACTGTAGTTTTTCAACATTCTTATAGGAATATTGCAATATTTACAAGAGAGAGGGATTGGGCAATGGTGTTTTAAATTCATTCCACATGTCTGGCCCTTATATGCCTCAGATTTCCCCTTTAGAGGTAGTCGCTATTTTAATATTATTTTATAGGTGCTGGCTTTAGTAGACTAGTTATAGTTCACTCCGTGTTTAGTAAGACTTAGTTGATTGTGATGAAGAAAACACTTTATGTTAAAAAAGCCTATCTGAATGTTGAAGCTAATTGAATTCTAAACCTATGCCTACTGAGAAGTAAAATAATCTGACAGTGTGTGAGACCCTTGATCCTCTTCTGTATGCCTTCATTATAGTAAAATGCTTTTGACTGCAGCTTCATCTTGTCCTGTTGGTCAGAAGAGAAAGGTGAATGAAGCAATGGTGTTACACAGGTCACAATGTTATTAGTGCCCTGGGCATGGAGCGGATGCGGTGCGGGGTCTCCCAGAGCTCCCACCATCTAACCTGTGGCTCCAAACAGGCTCTTTTCATCCCAGCCCCAGGATCTGCAGAGGAACCCCACTCCTTGTAACCACTTCTGTGAAGGGGATCCACGGCACGCCAGTGGGTCAGCAGCAGTCCACCAGCAGAATCCTAGCGCTCGCTCACCAAATTTGGTTCCTATGACTTCTTTCCACACTGGCTGACAGTTGCAACAGTGCCAAGTGTCCAAAAAAACCCCATTCAGACTAATTTCTGATACTTTTTTGCCTGTTATGTCATAAAACAGTGGAGAGAAGGGAAAAAAAAAAATCCTCCAGACTTCTGTAAATGTGATTCAAAAGGCAGAATTGCTTTCATGCTACAGAAAGCAAACAAGTGGTCAGACCTGTAACATCCTAAAAAAAAAAAAAAAAATTGGAGCAGTAGGTGGAAAGGCAAAAGGCGGGGACACTAATGTGAACAAAAGTTATTTTCCCATGGAAACAAGCTGGGGGCTCCAAGGGCCAGCCCATGCCTTTCCGCCTCTGGGTCACCAGGTGTGGGGAAACATCCCTTCCTGCCCTCTGCCTGCCACCGTCAGGCTATGAATGACCCTGTCAGGTTGGAGAGCTGTGCTGTGAGGATAAGCTGGCAGAAAAAATCCTGTTCTTGAGGTCTTCCAACTTAATGCAATGCTTTTTTGTTCTGATTTAGGACTGAATAAGCTGGAGGAAATACTTGGAAATCCTTAATTTCTGAACTAGCCCGTTTGCCCTACCAACAGCTCCTAGAGCTTAAGACGGCTCAATTTTTGGGGAGAAAGCTGTGCAGTGAAGCGCATGCTGCTGAACAGCCACATGACACTGAGTGATCACCTCTGAAGTAATGAGACACTGGAAAAAGCAGGCCCATCAGAGAGAAGTTCTTGGGCTATGTATTAGGAACAGTATTTTGTGAACACAAGATGTTCACAAGGAGGAACAGGAGATGCAATAAGATGCAGAGATGTGAGGTCCTTGTTGCCCTGGGTATGTTGTCCCTATGTGGAGAGGTTGTCCCTACAGCTGCCCCAGAGCACTGTAACAAGGGTCCCTTTCTTTAGGGCTGCATGCTGAGGTCGCCTCCAGCCTGGGTGAATCCCTCCTTGGCTGCGTTGGGCAGCATGCCAAGGATAACACAGCCTTGTGCCTGCTTTCAAACATTTGGGTTGACTGAAGGCAGCCTGGGATGGTGGGTGATTGAATATTGTAGGCAGCTGTGCTCTGGACAGCTGAAGTAAGAGCTCAGGCACAAATGGGTCAATCCTTAACCATCACTTCCGCCTGGGAGAGCGGGTGAAGCTGTTTGCTGTAGGGCTGGTCTTTGTGGAGGGATTGGGAGAAGGGCTTTTTATTTTTTTGGCAGGGAGGCAGGAGTAGAGAGGGAGCTGTAGGAGGTTGCAGTGTCTCAAGTTGTGTCCTCCTGTCCCGAGGGCTGGGATATAGCCCCGTAACCGTAGATTTGTCTGCTGCGTTTGGCCCTGACCTCCTGCTGAGGAGTGACATGCATGTGCTTGTTTTCAAACACCGGCAAGACTCCCTCCTGCCGTGCCCAGTGAGGGGCTTCGCTCCTGGTGCTGTTTGCAGCATTGAGGTCCTGCTCCCCGGGCAGGGTCGCTGTGGCAGGGATGGTGAGCCAACTCACAGAGCCTGAGCAGACAAGAATATTTCTGTACATCTCCTCTGAAAGCACTGTCTGAAAGAAATGATTGGAGCATGGATTGGATGGAAGCAATTCCTGTTTTGGGTGAGTCAGAGCGATACCTTCTGCTATAGTGCATTTGCTCTTACATTATCAGCTTTTCTCAAGTCAACATCCAAACACTTCAACTGACCAAAAGCTTTGCTGCTTCTTCCAAACAGTGACTATATTGGTGACTGGAGGCAGTCCTCCAGAGCTAGCCATTGCCCGTGATCCTCTGCATATCTTGAAAAATATGTCACTGAAAAGAAAAAAACTTTTAAAAATACTTGGATTAAAATAACATTCTGACACCACAGCGGCCTATTTCTTAGCTGTAATTTTCCATGGATGCAGCACCGCTGGATTTTGGCCATATAACTCCTGGTTGCCTTTGACAGATGAGGTTTGCTGGATGCAACTTGCCGTGGACCATGAGTGCATCTGGCTGTTACTGCTCTTGGTGCCCCGCGGTTGTGTGCTGGGTCAGTGGTCTGATGGTTCAGTTGTCACTGACACCCCACAGTAACCTGGCATGTTACTGTTTTCCTGTGATGGTAAGAAGTAGAACAAAAGTGTTTAGGGGGTTTTAAGACTCTGGGGGATTGCCCAGTGTGAGCTGCTGCCTGCAGGGTCACTACGCTTGGCTGGGTGCTCAGGGGTGAGGGAGGTGAGCATAAGAGGTGGAGGAAGATGGAGATGCTGTAAGGTTGGCAGGGTGCGTTTGCCTGGGATAACACGCACAGAGGCATGAAAGCACCTCACAGCATCCTCTCTTTTTTTTTTTCTAACTGGTCTTGTGCTTTGTTTGCTGTTGTGGTTATTTATCTTTCTGCTTCTCAGTAACCCCCAGCTCCTGCACCTTTCACATAGCTCAGTTACACTATTGTAAGAGCTAAAAGATTAGAACTCTACAATTTATTGAAAAGAGTATATCTAAAACAAAACAAACTAAAAAATATATCCTCTCTCTGCAGCCTAAGGAGGGCTGAAAAAATGCTTACTGTGATACTCGCTTGACGTGTGTTTCTTACCTAAGAACTGCCCTGTGTGCTCCTACCGAAGACCTCTAGGCTCTTGCTTTCCTCTTCTGCCCTTTTTGGCCCCTGACCGCAGCAGGATGGCATGGCATCCCCCAAGTCAGTCACCGCTGAGTTTGTAAAGGTGCAGTTCCCCGTGGCAGAGCTTCCTGTTATTGCCAGCTCCTGTGTGTCATTCAGGTTGGGCTAAGTCCTATTTTGGGGCTACATAGACCTTATCCGCTTTTACCCATGTGCCCGTGAATGAAGCCTATCATCTGTCGCCCCTCCAAGGGCCATTTGTGGAAAGAGAAAGGACATTCTGACTTGGGGTCCAGGCAAGAGCTCTCCAGCATCATGGGTACCAGCCACTTTTTCTGCCCTGGCATTTTGTCTAGGGGGTGGCATTTTTCAGTCTGAGTGTAAAGTCATACTCGTACCACCCACTTCAGGTACTGTGGAGAGTTTCTTTGAAATGTGAAAAGTCCCAAATAAAGTTGGCTTCCTCTCTCTGGCAGCGGCAGCTCCCCAGAATTTCCCTGGGTCTCATGTATCCAAAGTAACTTCTCCTCTGTTGCTCTCTCTTTTGGCTGTCCAGTTCTCTGCAAGTGGTTTTAAGGGTGAAATGTTAGTGCCTCCTTTTGCTGCCACAACTTCCTCTGGACAGGACAGGACAATTTGCATTCTCACACCCTCATAATGTCCTTCCTCAGGCCACACAGTCTTGTAATCCCTGCACGACAAGGAGTGTCGTTTCAGCCAGAAACCATCCTTAAAAGACCAGCCACTGATGTTAAAGGACACAAAAATACTAAGAGTAGCATTTTAAACGCCCCTTTCCTCCTCCTGAGCTCCTGGGCTTTGGAAGGTTTATCCCAATTAGGAAGAGTGCTGAGTATAGGGCAGTCACACAGCAGTCCTGTGTTGTTTCAAGTAGATCTCATATTGGGTTACTTTAGCGTCTGTCAGAGGCTTTGCCTTACTCCGTGAGTGACTGAGGCCAGAGAGTCTTCGAAATATTCTTTCTTCACCCTGTAGAGGAATTCCTCTTCAGTATATTCAAGTGGCTTCATGCTGCATGGGGTCTGGTTTGGTGTCCTTATTGAATTCTTTAGGCGTTTAAAACCATCTACCTACACATTTTTCTTTATAGTTTTCTATATTTTTAGAAACTTTAATAAAAAGAGAAGAAGAAAAATATCTGGTATTTTTCAGATGGGATTTACTGGCATGGTGTTGCATGGGAGGAGTGTCTTCAGCATCCTCTAAAGCTCTCATTCACCCTTTGCCACACTCCTGCACCTGACTCTCTTAATGCAAACATCCCTTCTGGCCTTTGGAATATACAGTGGTGGAACATGGGACACGTAGATTACTAATGACTTGGACCCACCAAGGAAAGTGGGAGCAGAGGGACTCAAACAAATTTCATAAGAAAACACAGTAACATTTTTTTATCAAACCCGTTTAAGAGCTCTGTGCCCCATTAAAATACAATTCATGAAAAAATAATGTGGTTTGTATGAAACTGATTTTAAATGACTTTCCAAATACTTTGTAATGTATTTATAGTCAGCTGCCCTTCTTGTTTTGAGAACTACTTTACTAAAGCACTTGGTAACCCAGCTCAGTTTCCTCAAATTCAGATTTTTAAAATTTTTCTTTCTTTCATTAGCAGGAAGTAATGCTTTTTGAAAAGAAAAAAACCAAATCAATATCGGTTTGGAAGTTAGGTCCTTTTGCATTGAGGGCCAATCATCATTTTAATCTGCGACTTTGGGGTTCCCCCCCCCCTTGACTTCTATCGCTTGTATTTTATTTCTACAGTTGTTTGTTCCTTCCTCTTTTTTGCTTGGAAATTAATCATGCAGGAAATGATTAACCACAGTGAGCTGTCTGTCTGCCTCTGACTCAATATGTTTAAGAGGGGGTGCCTCAAAGCAGCTCAAAATGGCTGACTGGATGTAAACAGTGCACTTGTGGGCCGGTTGTTCGCACTGTCCATCCCATGTTAAATGTCACATTTCTTTTCAGCATTTGTAATGCTCCTGAAATGATTTCCGAAGTACCACATTAAATCTGAAATGCCCAGGGTTTGTGTTTCACTGAGTTCAGTTTAGTGCCATTTTTGCTTACTGCTCTTTAGGGGTTACTTTGCGGAGCAAGAGGCTCTTTGCAGAATGCATCATATGCAGTCTCCTATACTTTGGTTTTTGAATTAAATTAGTTTTTATCACAATGTGTTGCATATCATAATATTTTAATACCATTTCTGATAGCAACTGCAGGGTGTGCCTGGTAGCTTGTAAAAATCAGAGCTTCCTTATGTGACGATACGATTTACCTGGGGTTAGGTGGGCATCTCGTTTGCTAACGGCTGGGGCGGTGTTCTTAAAAGGCAGCAGATACAGGCTGTGTGCACGGCCCTCTTGAGAAGGTTGCCCGTGGTCTGCAGGGCGGCTGCCCTGGCACTGGGGCTGAGGGGGTGCAGAGGGAGCGTGAGGACTGTGGTGGGGTGCCGGCTCCCAGCCATGGACCTCCGGAGGAAACGGCAGTGTGCACGGCGCTGCTGGCGCCCACCCCGCAGCGGGAGAGCAGCTGCTGCCGCTGCCAGCTGTTGGAAATCCTTCTCTCTCGCTGACAATGCAGGGCTTTGTGCTGGGGGCTCTGGGGCCAACGCTGTGGTGTACGTGTGCGGGTTAGTTACCGTAATCCTTTCTGCCACACCACCAACGCTCATCTAGATATAATGTTTCCTTATAGCTTCTTAAAAGCTGTGATAATGTACACTACTGCTTAGAAAATATGCAAGGACATGTGTCCTGGGTTTTAAAGTACCGATATGCCTTCAGCCTTGGTCCTTTTGGCTCCTTTTCAACACCCTGCAGCACCAACTGTTATAAGCAACTTGGTTGTTAACAGATCTGGTAGGTAACATTTATTACTGGGTGGATCGCTTACTATTTCAGGTATTTTATAGTGTCAGCTGTTAGCAATTGAACGTAATGTCCATTTCTTAAATCCAGCTCTTTCCTACTGATCGAGAGCAAATAATGAACTGAGTCTGTTGCTGAAGTGCAGGACAGTAACCAAAGCTTTCCTCTAATTGCAGGGTTACGCTTAACATCTTAGGACATCTCTATACTCTCCGCAAAACAGTGATCCTGTGAATTAGTGAGGAACAAAGCAGCTGCAGAATTCAATTTCGGCGTTGTGCTGACTCAGCTGCTTTGCTTCTGCAGCTGGAGAGGTGCTGCTCATGCCAAGGGTCAGCCCCAGCACTGCGCTGTGCGGTGTGGGCAAGTCCCTGGGTCACTGCGTCTCTTCAGTACATTATTATTCTGCCTACAGGCTTACAGTGATCAAATTTAATAACCCAGAGAGCACCATTATTTTTTTTTCTTACAAAAAGTCAGACAAAGAGATTGTACAAAATCTAACAACCGAACGGCAAGGGCGACTTAGGGCTTCAAAGACAGAGGTGCCATTTCTTGCTGCAAAGTTTCAGCTTAAGTTTCTGAAATTCTCTTTCTCAACAGCAGAAGCAGAGACAGAGTGTGACAAAAGTAAGAGTGAAGCAGTGTTGTAACTTACATTTTAAGCTAAACTTTTACAAACTGGGGTGTCTCACTGGCTCTGTAACTGTATGCATTATACTTTTGTGTGTGGGCATGCAGGTTTCTGAGTCATGCCATATGATCTCTTTTCTGATGGCTCCTGAGGGAAATGTGTGCTCTAGAACATCATGAGTAAACAACGTTGCAGGATGCTCACATTAAACTTCAAGCCAGTTCTGCCTGAGATTGGCCTGTTACAGAAGCTTGTCCTGTGCTTCCAAAATGCTGTTTTCCAGACTCTCCTGGTAACTGCTTTGGGGGCTACAGGGCTTGTTCAGCAGTAACTAAATGCTAAGCTCACCAGCGGGCAGCTGTGTACCTAATTTCCACTCCTGTCCTGTTGAGACAGTACCTGAAGTGTGACTACAGGCTACTAGCTAGTGTGTAGCTGGTGACTACAGGCACATCAAAGGATGTCATCCTGCTGGAAGATGGGGAAAGAGGGGGCTCCCAGTGCCTTTCTCCCCCTTACCTCCTTGCAAATAACATGTGCAGGGAGGGTTTTGGAGAGGCTGGATGTGTCCCTGGGTAGTGAGTGGCTTCCCTTAGAGGACTCAGGCTTCAAGCGTTACCTTGCTTCCCCTCTGTCCCCACCAATTCCTTACAAACCTGAACTAAAACAACCACGTTAAAGGGTGGGGGGGGATGGGGGAGTAGAACAGACCAGCACAAGCATGCAGAAAGCAATTGCTTAACTTACAGGGAGGTAGGCAGGTTACGGCACTTGCAAAAATACTGCTTTTTAGAGAAAGCACTTCAAGACCAGCTGGCTCACTTGCTGCATTCAGGTCTGAGCTGCCTTAAGGAATTCATTTAAAAGTCTGATATTAAACCAAACTGTATTCTGCCTGCTGCAGAAACTTTCCCATGGCACATGGAGTGCCAAGGAGGGAGACTCATGGTGCGTTATCCAGACTGCTTTGGCCTCTTATCAAAGCAGTGCAGAGAGCAGAATTTCTCTTTTTAATCAGCTGAAGGAGTTAAAAGCTTGGTGAAATAGCTGAATGGCAGAGTTACACTAGAGACAACTGCAGCTGTGAAAAGACTGTGTTAAGAAACAGGATGGTTGTGGTCTGCTGCAAGAAATAATTTTCCTGTTGACTATTTTTTTCAACAGGAAGCTGAAGAACAAAGCAGCATTAGTCTTGGTGCTTTTAATAGGCTTCAGATTTCAAATTTTGCATTTAGGCTAAGAAGATCGGGAAAGGATAGGGCTTTGTGCAGAGTTTTGTGTAATGACTGAGAGCTAGAAATACGGAAGACAGGAATATAACAGGATTCAAGCAGATCCTCTGAATGTGAAGCTGGTGCTTCTCTGGAGATGCCGTAAGATGCGCAGTAACACACCAGAGGACTTGATAAGAACACGCCGGTCCATTTGCAGGACTTTGCGAATGCATGTGTTTGCAGGGCACTGCGTAGGCTTGGCTTGGCTTCGCACAGTTTCCTCTTTGTCAGTCAGTCTGTCCGGCTGCCAGCTTCCCCTCTGCTCTGCTTGCTCTTTCGCAGTAACCGGAAAGAGAAACAGTTTCTGCAGTACAGGAGGAGAAGAGCTGCAAACACTAGAGACAGTGCCTCACGCCACTTTGAACTCCATGTTTTTTTCTAGTTAGTCAGCCAGAGCTAGGGGTGATGTGTCCGTCGCCTTTCCAAAGCGCTTTCCTCCCTAAACATTTTAGACAAAATTCACTAAAGTCTTATCTCAGGAAAGTTTTCTTCTGAGAAAGGTAGCTCAGCAATTTTTTTTGGGGGGGGTGGTGGTGGTGGTTATAGCTGTATTCTAATTCTTTTGAAGCGTGAGCGTCTGATGAGATAAATCTGTACTCTTAACTCTTTTTTTTCTCACACACATATCATGCTCAGAGGCATTACAGACTTTGTAGGGGGTGACTCACCTCAAACCCTCCCTGCAAATGCCATTTTGTTCCATTCAGAACATTTTCCTAATGCTCATTTAAACTGTAAAGGGTACTGTACTCAAGTTGATTTGGCAAATACTGTGCTATTAGAGTTCTTGGTTTTATCAAAAACAATTAAGTGACTTTGGAAAGTAAGAGCTGTGTATTCTTGTAAAGAACTGCCCTGGGGACCTCAGCCATCAGCCTGGGGTTGTCTGGAGAATAACCCTTATTCCTATTCCCACTGTGTTTACTTGTCTTGTACAAACATTATATAAATGGTGGCAAATCCCTGGCACTGAAGCTGGCTCAGGTGAACGGGCAAGAGCAAAGCACATGCTGAAATGCCATAGCACCATTAGAAAAACCCTGGAGCCTCCAATGGGAGGCACACTTCCAGCGAGCAGCGTGCCAAAATGCCCCAAAAAGCCCTTGTGACTTGAAAAAAAATTCTTCGATGCTTGTCCCTTCTTTTTTTTTTTTTTTTTTCATTTAATATTTTCATTGCAGTGAAGTTCTGCATCTCAGGTGTGACTCTCCTAGGATTGCCTTAGGTTGGAAATTCTGCTTGGGGTGTGGAAAAGCGGGAGCCTGGCCTCAGGCAGGGAAGCTCGAGGAAAGCTGAGCTTTGGCAGCCAGGCTTTTCCTGCTGCAGCAGCCTGCGGCTGAGAGGCCGGGCTGCCTTCTTGCTCTTCCTCCTCTGGGAAAGTGTACAGAGCATGACTGTGTGCGCTGCTCTCGAGGAGGAGGAGGAAGGTGAATTCAGAGGTGATGATGGAGCTTGGAGTCTTCAGAGCAAGCAAGGAGAAAGGAAGATGCATAAGTCCTTCCTCGAGCTCTGCTATTCTGCCCTACCCATAGCAGTGGCCAATCTTGTAGCAATTTAAGAGCTTTAAAAGGTCAGCATCTCTTTCACAGAGATGATACCGTCTTGAAGTAAGGGTTGATGGTATAGCTATGGGATTATCATGAAGTACTTCCACAGGAACAAGATTGTTGGATTAAACAGTTCAATTTTGGTTTGTGCATTGCCATAGCAATGCGTGGGTAGTGTACGCGTACAAAACTGGATATGTATGTCTGAGTTTAGATGGCAATGGGGATCACATAAGGAGCCCCCGTTTAAGGATGCAGCTGTTTTCCGTACAATGATTTTTGATTTTGCTTTTTACAGATTATTTAGACTTAGAAAATGTAGCAGATAAACCTGTTAGCTGCAAGGATGTTTTTTAGCTGAGTAGGAATGTATTTATTAAGATTTATTAATCTCTGGCCCTTGTGTGTTTCTGTGTTTTGCTGTGCAGGTTTCTTAGCAAGAGCAGACGGAGTTCAGCCTTCCACCATGCCCGTCCCTCCCCCTCCAGCTCCCCCTCCGCCCCCAACACTGGCCTTGGTGAGTTTTACAGTAGGTAAATGTACTGTATACACTGTCCTCTGTTGCTGCTTATCATATTGAATGGGATGTCCAGAGGCATTGAGGTGTGGACGAGGGTATGCATGATATTTGGGGAAAGCTCTCTGAAAATTTTTTCACGGTTGATGATTGATCCTACAAGAGGGACTGTCACTTCCGCTCCCTTCCAGTTCCCATATGGATGTCACTAGCTACATTGATACTCCATCCTCCTCTTCTTCCCACACTGGTAGTTTGATTTGGTGTAGGGATCCTGAGTGGAGAGGCACAGCTCCTCAACAGCTTGTCTAAGTCAGGGGAATTGAAGTCTTGCTCTCCCCTTGCCTTTCTCCAGCCACATACTCCCACCTTCTCCCTAGTTCTACTCTAGCACTTACATGACCTAAGCCAGAAAAAATAATCCCATTGTTTAAATTTGGTAAGGATAGCTCTTAGCCAGCATAGCTCCCTCAGCCAGCCTGTGGTATCAGAGCACAATATCCACTGCTGGCACACCATGGTGGATGAGACTACATCGGACCTGACTTCAGTCAGCCTAAGCTGGAATAGAGCTTGTGCTGTGTTGGCCCTCCGACAGCCAGTCACCTCACAGACAAGAAAGAAAAGGCTTCTTGAAATGCCGTTGTAAAGTACTCAGGTGTTTTCATAGACAAACCCTAGCTGGTTACACAGATAGGTTGGGCTGTGCTGCTGAAGAGTTTTTCCCTCATTTTCCACCACAAGTAAGATACGGATTCTGTGCTTGGTCCCTCCATGGCAACTCTCACCACCTTTCAGGAAATTTCCATAACACTGATCTGGTAAGTTAGAAAGCTTTTCAGGAACCACTTTTTCCTAGAAGAAATAGCCATATATACATACAAGAGTGTGTGTGTGTGTGTGTGTGCATGCATATGTGTGTATTTTGGGGGGTTTTTTTGGTTCTTCCTTGAAAAACTGTGTCACCAAAACATAAACTGAAAAGACAGGACCATTAAGACAAACCTCATGCATCTAAAGGTTTCATTTGGTTTATTTGAAGAGGTCGATATTGTTGAAGTGGTGATTGTCATTTTAAAGTATTTCTATCAAAACTGAAGTAGTAGATAAAGCTCCATCTTTCTTCTGATTTATCCAGAATTTGTATATGAGTTTTCACTGCAACTTTCAAGAATGTCTACCTTTTTGTGTAATCAAATTACGTGTGTAGTCTGTTCTTGTTCAGTCTCCAAAATGGCAATTTGCCACAGATGTGCCTTGGCTTTAAAAAAAAACAGAGACTCTAAATCTTGAGTTAAAAAAATGTGAATTCACATAAAAGTGTTCTGTTTCCAGTGAATAGCGTGGGTTAGAATAGCAGCAGTGTTTGGGGCCTCGAGTCAGTAACAAGGCCGGCTACCCGTAACATCATTCACAAAACCAGACATGGCAGGCTACCCACTCCAGTGCTGTTAAAACAGAAATTGAGGCCTCAAGTAACTACCATATTTGAGCAGAACTTTGTAGCTAGAAGTCAAGGTTTATTTTGCCTCCTCATTTTTAATTTTATTTTGCAGGCAAATACTGAAAAGCCGTCCCTAAGCAGGTCAGAACAAGCAGGGCGAAATGCTTTATTATCTGATATTACCAAAGGAAAAAAGCTAAAGAAGACTGTTACTAATGACAGAAGTGCACCGATTCTAGACAGTAAGTATGATTCTGCGTGTTGGAGATTCTGTATGCGTGAATGGTTCTATATATCTGAATACAGAAAATTATTTTATATATCATCAGATGAACTGCCATGTGTCGTGGTAAGAGAAGTAGGTAAAATAAAATGCCAGAAGTTGGCATACGTAAAAATAAATTCTGTTTATCATGGATTAAGTCAGCTGAGAAATCAAGTACTGCTTATGAAATACGAGTGTTAATTTGTTTGCTTACTCTCATAAAATAGTTCATTTTCTCGTTTGCTGAAATCAGAAAACTATGCAAATGCTACTAGGAGCTCTGCTGGGGAGCTGCACCAGATCAGGCAAACAAAACTGCTATCACGACTGAGGAGAGCACAGAGAATAAAATGGAATTTCAGACTCTACTTTTGCATAAACAGTATAAAAATAAAGGCACCCCTGGCACGACTCTGTTGGCTTGCTAATGGCCCCAGTACCACTTAAAGCAAAACCAGAGCCAGGAGCCACAGCCCCACCTGGGTGTCACTCTGCTGCACACAGTTTTGCCACTCCTGGAGTGACTCAGAGGTGTTACCTTTTTGGCTGAGCCTTGTTGCTCAGCCTGCCCGGCGGTGCTCTGGCACAAGGCAGTAGCTCCACTTACCTGAATGGAGACAAGGTCTCCATCCGGCTGTGCTGCTGCTGTGTCTCACTCTACATCTCGGCAGGTGCTGAGAGGAGGCTGGGAAAGCTTGGGTAGCGAAAGTATTGGGAAGACAGAACAGAAACGGGAGAAGAGCGAAGAACAAGGGCCTGCTGTGTCAGTGGGACAGTGTTTTATTGCCTAGGGAGAGGAGACAGTTCTACAGACTGATTAGCAAATGTGATACAACTCAGTCCAGGTCTGGCCATGCAATCAAAGAGTGGACTGTGATAGGGAGAGGATGAGGAAAGAAGGAAATGCCCAAAGGAGTGCAGCCAAATAAGAACAACAGAAAAAATAGATACAGTCCTGCAGTCAGCCAGGTACTTAGTTTTTAAACACTTGAGTATTATCTCTGAAAGCAAAGTTCTAGCTACTGTAATGAGCTGGAGAAACACATTAAGGGGATTAAAGGGGGGGTAAACGGTGAGATTAAAATGATGCGGCCTATTATCTTGTTTACGTGAATTAACAAATCATGATGAAAGACTAAACCATAGTAGCAGCGTTTCTCCAGAGGTTCACACCCTATGTGAGTCAGAGCTGAACTGAGCTAACATGCTTAAGAAAAGAGAAGGATGATGTGAAACATTCCCCTGTCGATGCATTCTTCCTCGTTTTTTCTGGGTGGGATTATTAGAAGTGCTTTTCATCCACAGGTTTTAATTACTTCAAAGTCAGTGAAGTTTTTACTCACCCAAAGTCACGAAAATCAAGATGCCAAGAAATTAAGCAATTGATCCTCAGCCGTGTAGCCCATCATCTGAGAGCTGATCTCCACAGATATCCCAACCTGTGGGCCTGCTCATTTTGCAGTCATGCTCTGAATAGGGCTCTTCCCTGTATTTGTAGTTGTGGAAACACTTTCATTTTACTTTTAGCATCTCGGTGTTGTCACAGCAGAAATATTGACATTAGAGAGAAATGGGAGAGGAAGGGGAGGGGGGCTGATAAAATAATTCCTGCCTATTAGAAAAATTAGCAGCTAATGATCCTGTCACTGCATTTCTGGACCTACAGGAAAGTAATCGGACATGAAATCTCTTTCCCCGCTAGGCTTTGCTTAAATAAGTAGATAAGTTGCAATGCCATCAATAGTGGCAGAATTCTGTGCGTTCCCAGAAGTAATCACCAGAGACACCTCCAAGAGGAAGGACACCTCTGTCTTCCTCCTTCCTTCCTCATTTCCCGTGAGATTGCCCTGTCCCTCAGTTTGCTTACAGAGAAGTGGAGGGGAAGGATAAGAGACCAAAGGTATGAAGAAATGGGAAGCAGCTACAAAGATGCTAACAAAGACAACATGGTATTCTCAGAGGTCCCATCTATGCTTAGTTCCAAATTCTCCATGGTGACTGTTTCTCTGCTTTCCAGTCCAGACCAGACTAAAGGAAAGTGATGGGTTAATAAAACACAGTGACTATGTTTGTTGCACCACCTCTTCCATGGTGATGGTAGCTGCGATCATCCAACCTGAACAAGAACTCGTGTGTTTTGAAAGATCATCCATTTTTCACCAGCTACAAGCATTGCTCTAATGAAAGAGACTACTTTGCGGGATCAGTCTTGCTTCTCTGCCTAACGTGGAGGATTTTTTTTTCCCAACAGAACCCAAAGGACCTGGTGGAGGTGGTGGCGGTGGCTTTGGAGGAGGTGGCGGTGGCAGCAGCGGGGGTTTTGGTGGTGGCAGCTTCGGTGGTGGTGGACCACCTGGCCTTGGAGGCCTTTTTCAAGCAGGAATGCCAAAGCTCAGATCTGCTGCGAGTCGAGACGCCGGTAAGAAAGACCTTGCAGTTCCAGTGTGAAAAAGTAAATGACATTGCTTGAAACCTTCGTAGCACTGCAATAAATCTCCTGCTGGGACTGAAAAAGTCTTTAAATATCTTTGGCTCTTAGAAAATGTAATTTTCAGCTTGAATCTTGTTTTATTCTTAATACTAGGTTTTATGAGGGAGACTCCCCTTTCCACCCACCCTCCTAGTTACTGATGAAAACTAAAGATCTCAGCAATGTTGAATTGCTACCTGCAAAGTACAGTCAGGCAGACCTAGGTCCTGCTTTAGCAGTGGGTGTGCAGGACGAGGGGAGCGTAAGAGGATTCCAGGTTAATTCTCCCTTGTGCACCAGGAAAAAGGATCTACTTTCCAAATGGAAAGTACATCCGCATCAGCTCCACAGCAGCATGATTTACCACTTAGGGAGTGCATGAGGCATCCCAGCTGGCTGGTAGGCACACTGCAGTTGGAGGCTTGTCCAGGGCATGCACTGTATTCTTCTGGCTGGCAAAACAGCTGCCCGAAGCCTCGTGCCCCTTGAAACAAAGAACATCTGGGGCCAGTGAGTTGTGTAAGGTTAAGAACGTAGGATTTCACGCTTGCTGAAGGAGGACTGGGCAATGGGGGTTCTAGGGTGTTATGAACCTTACATATTTTACAGACTAACGTAATTTTTCAGCACGTGTACAAAACAGTCTCTCAGAGCTGGTATTTTATATTGTGTCACAGTCTATTTTGGGAATGTGTATTAATACAAAAGTCCCTGGCATCTCAGAGCAGTACGTCTTCAACTGCAAGGCTGGCTGCCTTCTTCCTGACACGCGCAAGTACATCCTTAGGTAACAGCTACTAGAACGGGCTGAAAAGAGCCTTTTGCTGTACTGTTGTTGTTAAATATCCTTTAAATGCTAAGATTTCTTTGCTTTCAGGTTGATGGTACCAAATACTTGTTCTTCACCACTTCTTCCCTCCCCGTGTGTGTGCGCTGTGTGATGGCCGCATCCGTTGTGCTACCTCGCGGCTGCTTTGGTCTCTCACAAGTTGTCCTCCCTCATAAACACTATCAGGACATAACCCGCTACTCCGGAGCGGTTTCCCAGTGCTACCAAAACCGCTGCTGACCGGTGCTGGGTGCCAGGCCCTGAAGGCTCTCGCACCCCATACCGGGGCTGACCCCCTTGGTGTCCGCAGTGCCGGTGAGCACCCCTGTCCGACGGGATGCTGATGGCCTCTCCTGTGTCCGCAGATGCCGGGGGACCGCGCCCGCCCGCCCTGCCGCCCGGAGGCCGCTCCGCCGCCGCCAAGCCCTTCTCTCCGCCGAGCGGTCCGCCGCGCTTCCCGGGGCCGCCCTCGGGGCCGCGGACCTCCGCTCCCGAGCCGCAGAGGAGCCGCATGCCACCGCCG